>OW240921.1:19881586-19893438 GCA_933207985.1 Pelobates cultripes | reverse complement strand
TAAAGTGCTGTGAAACAGAATGCGTTTCTAGGCCTTTTCTGATATTCCGTACATGCTCTGCAATTCTTGTATGGAGGGGTCGTATTGTTCTTCCCATATAAAGTAGATTGCAGGGACACCTTAGGACATAAATAATTCCTTTAGAATGACATGTAAGATGGTCTTTTATCTTATACTGTTGGCCTACTAATTCGCTTATGTCCAAGAGGTGTCTTTTTTTGCATTTCGTTGCCCTGCATGGTAGACATTCCCCACAACCATAAAAACCTACAAGGTTGTTAAAAAAATGGTCTGGTTTGGTGACATCTAAACTGCTCCTAACCAAAATATTTCGTAAATTCTTAGTTCCTCTATATATAATTTTAGGTTTTGGAGGTAAAATAGCTTTTAGAATTGGATCATCTCTCAAGATATGCCAATGTTTTTTTATGGCGTTTTGAATTTTTTTAGTATTTCCGTTATATCTACATATAAAAGGAATGTCCTCATTTCTTTGAGAGGTATTCTTGGATTTATATTTTAAAAGTTGTTTTCTTTCTAAAAGTTTTATATCTTCTAAGTCTTTTTTTAATTTAGTTTCCTTGTAACCTTTCTCTAAACATTGATTCATTAAATACTTTGATTGTTCTGTATATACTTGTGTATCTGTGCAGTTTCTCCTTAATATCTTAAACTGTCCTCTCAGTGCATTAATGAGCCAAGGAGTATGATGACAACTGGTTCTATCAATATAACTATTAGTGTCCACCGGTTTAAAATAGTTTTTTGTACAAATATTCGAATTTTCAATATATATGTTTAAATCCAAAAAGTTAATTTCTGTATGGCTCGTATTGCAAGTAAGTTTGATGCCCCAATCGTTATTATTAAGAAACTGTAAAAAGTTCTTGGTTGTCTCCCGTCCAAATAAAAAATACATCGTCGATATATCTGCGGTAGGACACCAAATTTGCCACCCAGTCATGTCCGCTGGAAACAAAATGTTCTTCCCAATATGCCATAAAAAGATTGGCATAGCTGGGAGCAAACTTGGTGCCCATTGCTGTACCACAGATCTGCAGAAAAAACTGGTCCTGAAACCAAAAATAATTGTTGGTTAAAATTAGAAGAATTCCTTCCAAAATAAAATCTATTTGTTCTTTCTTAAAAAGAGATTTTTCTAAAAAATGTTTTGCTGCCTCTAGTCCCTTGTTGTGGGGAATGATACTATATTTGTTTCCAGCGGACATGACTGGGTGGCAAATTTGGTGTCCTACCGCAGATATATCGACGATGTATTTTTTATTTGGACGGGAGACAACCAAGAACTTACCAACTTTTTACAGTTTCTTAATAATAATGATTGGGGCATCAAACTTACTTGCAATACGAGCCACACAGAAATTAACTTTTTGGATTTAAACATATATATTGAAAATTCGAATATTTGTACAAAAAACTATTTTAAACCGGTGGACACTAATAGTTATATTGATAGAACCAGTTGTCATCATACTCCTTGGCTCGTTAATGCACAGAGAGGACAGTTTAAGAGATTAAGGAGAAACTGCACAGATACACAAGTATATACAGAACAATCAAAGTATTTAATGAATCAATTTTTAGAGAAAGGTTACGAGGAAACTAAATTAAAAAAAGACTTAGAAGATATAAAACTTTTAGAAAGAAAACAACTTTTAAAATATAAATCCAAGAATACCTCTCAAAGAAATGAGGACATTCCTTTTATATGTAGATATAACGGAAATACTAAAAAAATTCAAAACGCCATAAAAAAACATTGGCATATCTTGAGAGATGATCCAATTCTAAAAGCTATTTTACCTCCAAAACCTAAAATTATATATAGAGGAACTAAGAATTTACGAAATATTTTGGTTAGGAGCAGTTTAGATGTCACCAAACCAGACCATTTTTTTAACAACCTTGTAGGTTTTTATGGTTGTGGGGAATGTCTACCATGCAGGGCAACGAAAAGCAAAAAAAGACACCTCTTGGACATAAGCGAATTAGTAGGCCAACAGTATTAGATAAAAGACCATCTTACATGTCATTCTAAAGGAATTATTTATGTCCTAAGATGTCCCTGCAATCTACTTTATATAGGAAGAACAATATGACCCCTCCATACAAGAATTCCAGAGCATGTACGGAATATCAGAAAAGGCCTAGAAACGCATTCTGTTTCACAGCACTTTAAAATGACCCATAACCAAGACCCTACAGGCCTCCTATTTTGTGCAATAAAATTAGTAACTAAACATTGGAGAGGAGGAGATTATATGAACAAACTAGGGAAGGAGGAAATGAAATTCATTTTTAATTTTAACTCCCTGATACCTAATGGGTTAAATTCTGATTTTGAGATTTGCCATTTCCTCAAAAAATAATTCTGCTTATATGTTACACAATGGGCTAGCTGCTACTTTTGGCACTTAGACCTAAGTATAGGTATTAAAGATTATTGCTATTTGCACCTCTATATATGGTGTCTATGTTTTTTATGTATGGGATTTGGTCTTTTACACTTAGGATGTATTACATTATCATTTTTTCACTTATGTTTGATGTTCTTATTTTATGGATGTTTCCTAGTTTTATATATTGATCATTATTTTTAATGGTTTTTATTTTATTTTTAATTTTTATTTTTTCTTATAAGCTTTATATTTTATATTATTGTGTACATATTTATATAAGATAAATATTCACCTCCCTTAGAGATAGAATACTCATATGTTCCACAAGTGAATATATATGAAATGAAAAGGAAGCCAGGTTTAAATTTGCACTATATGCATATGCAAATAAAGTTTTTTCAAGGAGTGGAACGCATATGCGTTCCAATATCGGAGCGATCTGAAAACCGGAAATACGTTGAAAACAGAAAACGGAAGTGACGACGAAATACGGAACCCAGAAGAAGAGGTTACACAACAGACGCCCGGTGTTCCCTCATCAGAGAGGGGTATAAAAGAACGAACGTTTGAAAGCATATATCAGGAGCAACTGAGGAAGCCTAATTATTAGGCGAAACGCGTCTTGCTATCCCAGAGTGGACAACTTCAACATCTCTATCACATTGAGTGATTTTTTTTTAAAGTTTTTATTTTATTTCTTTGTATTTTAAGTTTATTTGTATTTTATGTATACCCCCTTTTTTTATTAAAAGAAGAATTACCTTTGACAGGAATGGTGATGGTCTCTTCAGAATAACACCAAGGGATTCAGATACAGCTGCTGCACAGAGAGGGAGTGGGAACCCTTATAATTATTCCACAGGCGTTTAAATTGAGCCATTTTCTTTTGGCTCTCCTTTTGTGAGTACCGAATCATATATTATACATGAAACTACTTATGTACTCTATAATACTACACTAGATTTTGTCATTTCTTTCTGTCGTTACAGTTCTCATTTAAATTACATTTTATTTTGCATCAACGAACCAAGATACTCCACCTGTTTGTATGTATTTTGCTACTATCAATTAGTTTACTGGACTTTTGCCCTTATCCAAAATGGCGCTATCATCATGGAGATGTCCACCAAACCGGAAATTATGTAACAAATGACCTGGAACCAGAATTACAGAACTGAATAGAGAAATTAAGAGACTATTTAAACATTAACTGACGTGAACAGCAGACATTCAGTTTTGAGAAAGCTGTAAGCGAAACATGTCAAGTGGAGATTAAGGATTGCCTACAAGGACTGGTTTTATTTATAGTTCTTTTTACTATATAGTTCACTTTTAAATAGTGAATAAGGATGGTGAGAGAGCAGTGAGCCTTCCTAAGAGACTGCATAAACAGAATCTTTATTGGTCAATTTAAAAGTAGATGTCCCGGTCAATATACTGAAGGTTATTTATCTCATTATTGTAAATCTACCCGTACCTTCACAGTCAGTATTACTTCCAGTTACCGCAGCAGACTTTCAGATTTTTCCCACCTCCTTGACAGCATCCATTTTACATTCATTGTGAAGCTGCATTCTTAGTGAGCTGTCCAGGAGGTGGGAGGGTCTGGAAGGGAGGGTCTGCTGCTGATTGGCTGGAATGTGTCTGCAGACTGTGAGGTACAGGGTCAAAGTTTACTCAATGATGAGTCCGTGGCGAACCGTTCGTGGCGAACCGTTCGCGAACCGTTCGGCAAACCGTTCGGCAAACCGTTCGGGACATCACTACTTTTAAATAGTTTTATTAATTCTGTTTATTAATAAAGATTCTGTTTTAATACCTAGTCACTCTTTAGCTCCTTATACTCTCACCATCACTCTGCTGTTCCGGATCTACATATATCCCTAGGTGGGGATTGTTCCACCTAAAGCTCCATGCACTAGAGCAGGTCATTGTTCTAGCAAATGTAAGTAGGTCAAATATTATTTACTTTTCCTACTTTTACATATGTACTGTACCAATGGTATACATCCTTATTTTTTTCATATGATGAACCGCACTACCTTGGGAATCTGATACCAGCAAAAAGAAATCCTTAGACAGGGATTGTTCCTCCAGACTCCTAAAATAGAGCTTTTTAAGCTCTGGAAAACGTGAGTGCCACTTTGGAATATATCTTTATCACCATATTATTCATAACATACTGCACTATCATTGTACTTTTTAGTTCTTTTTTTTAAGAGTAAGACACATAATTGCAAAATCTGCTGCTACCTGTGTATGTATGATTTTATTATAATAATTCTTAGCACTGTCCACCTAATTTACTTGCTTGTTTTGTTCTATTGTTCACATGGTAAAAGGAACTCCTTGTTGGTGAATAGCTGCTTTATTGGATAGAGAGCACTTATCACTTGTTTCACTACTAGTTTATCAGCCTGCATCCTGGCCTCCAACTGTGAAAGTTTGCCACTCCTGCTATTCATGAACAGCAAAGAAAAAGAAAAACTGTCCCTGAAAAAAATAATAAATTATATATATATATATGTATATATGTGTATATATATGTATATGTGTATATATATGTATATGGAATAACAGTTAAAAAATATATATACTTTATTGAACAGAAAAGACTCACATAAACTTTCCACAGAGAACCCTAACAGTAGCTACCTAACTCCAATATAGCGAGTTAATAACAGTAGTCTACGTAAGGAACACAAATAGAGGTAAAGGGAAGTGAGATATGACACACAAAAGTGAACAAATAAATTAAATAAACTAAGCTGGCTTAATTAGATATGTGCATCAATATCTAGCTAAATAGCTTTAATCATAAGGTCAGCCGGAACTCAATATATAATTATGAGGTATATAAAGAGAGAATAAATGGCACAAAGTATCGATATAACACCTTAAGAGGTAACTACTTAGCAAAATAAATATCGATGCAACAATGTATCAGAAATATATCTGATACTCAGTAATGTAGTTCTTCCCCTGATGAGCCTCTAACTCAGGCGAAATGCGTGTCTGGATTGACACTTACCTGATATTCATCGCCATTCCTGTTCCTTTGGTACCATCCTCTTCCTTTTTCTCCTGGTTAATATACCTACAATTGGCTATATCATACAGCCCTTTGGGACTGTTATAATCTTGACTGTTGACAGCCGTCTGAGTGGAACAGGAAAATTTGATACCGATCAGAGTATCCTTTTCATAACTAATTGAAACTTGCAGGACTCTGACACTATAACTTTACTCTTCACACAGTTATTTGATCTAAACCTTCTTTCCACACTTCTTTGCTATAACAGGTGCCCACGAAGGCACTATTCTATCTACCTTTTTCTCTTTCTCCAGTTTTAGTATCTTTATTGCTATTCATTATATATATATTGGTTAATGGTTTTGACAACTTCAGTTCCCCTTATTTAAGTGAATAAGAGTAGCTAGTTTGCAGCTTAATTATCTGCACGTATTATTAATTCTATCACTAGAATTCTATCACTATCAGGCAGCCTGGTTAGCTTGTATTTCGATCTTGAGTACTGGCAATTAGTAGGTGACTCCTAGAGCTGCATCTTGTGGCTGATTACCTTTTAGGTAAACTATTTATGATCTTATTATACTGTTGCATATATTTCATGCATTTTCGATACACCGGTGTACATTATCATTTGACAGCTACGTGAAATACACATAACTACATTACTGAGTATCAGATATATTTCTGATACATTGTTGCATCGATATTTATATTGCTAAGTACAGTTGCAAGAAAAAGTATGTGAACCCTTTGGAATGATATGGATTTCTGCACAAATTGGTCATAAAATGTGATCTGATCATCATCTAAGTCACAACAATAGACAATCACAGTCTGCTTAAACTAATAACACACAAAGAATGAAATGTTGCCATGTTTTTATTGAACAGACCATGTAAACATTCACGGTGCAAGTGGAAAAAGTTTGTGAACCTTTGGATTTAATAACTGGTTGAACCTCCTTTGGCAGCAATAACTTCAACCAAACGTTTCCTGTTGCAGATTAGACGTGCACAACGGTCAGGAGTAATTCTTGACCATTCCTCTTTACAGAACTGTTTCAGTTCAGCAATATTCTTGGGATGGCTGGTGTGAATCGCTTTCTTGAGGGCATGCCACAGCATCTCAATTGGGTTCAGGTCAGGACTCTGACTGGGCCACTTCAGAAGGCGTATTTTCTTCTGTTTAAGCCATTCTGTTGTTGATTTACTTCTATGCTTTGGGTCATTGTCCTGTTGCAACATCCATCTTCTGTTGAGCTTCAGCTGGTAGACAGATGGCCTTAAGTTCTCCTGCAAAATGTCTTGATAAACTTGGGAATTAATTTTTCCTTTGATGATAGCAATCAGTCCAGGCCCTGACGCAGCAAAGCAGCCCCAAAGCATGATGCCCCCACCACCATACTTCACAGTTTGGATGAGGTTTTGATGTTGGTGTGCTGTGCCTTTTTTTCGTCACACATAGTGTTGTGTGTTTCTTCCAAACAACTCAACTTTGGTTTCATCTGTCCACAGAATATTTTGCCAGTACTGCTGTGGAAAATCCAGGTGCTCTTGTGCTCATGGCCCGTACAGTATTGGGAATTCTGCTTGCTTTGCGAGCACGTTCTTAAAGGGGAATTGGGAGCCTAACTTTGCGGTTGGCTCACATTGGCCTATGTCATTTCGGGGCCCCCATTTATGCATGTTTTGGGGCACAGGCATGATGTGAACCAATCAAATTAAAAATAAAAGTATTTAAACTTACCTGGCCCTAGATTCTGTGCTCTATTGTGGTTTATGTTCCCAGTACCCCTTAGTGCGTTCCTTGTGATAAGGATTGTATTCTGGTATTGACCTTGGCTTTGCTTCCTGACTCTGAGTTTCTCTTTAACCTTTGCCTGTCTTGTTTGCCCTTCTGATTATTACCGTGTACCTGACTCTGGCTAGTTCTCACTTTTGATGTCTCTCCGTTAACCTGACCTTGGCTCGTATTTCGACTACGCTTTACTCTATCTAGGCATGTGCATGGGGAACATTTTCGGTTCAGCATTCCGAAATTCTGGATTTTTTGCAATTCGGGACTTCGGCAATTTGGCACTTCAAGACTTCGGAACTTCGGTGTAACGGATCACCTTCCGTTAATGGATGCTTCCTAGCTTGCGCCGAGGACCACAAGCACCGCACTGGACACCACAACCACCGCAGACTTCACAACCGCCATAGCTTAACAGGAGCCTCGCCGTCTTCCGTCCACCCTGGATCTGCTTCTGTCCCGTGTGGGGACAGCTTCTGTCCTCCAGGACCGTGTGGGGAAGACCTCTCCTCCAGGAGAGCATATCAGGAACAAGCTCTTAAAAGAGCTAAGTGATTAAAAGCTCAGGGGAGTATGCAGAGCATAGCAATCCCCAGTGTGATGATAGCAGCTCCCTCCAATAACGAGACAAGGCTACGTATTGAGGGTCAAACAGGATCTGAGGTTTAATGACACACACTCTGCTTTTATGCAATTCTCCCCTGCAAGGGAGACGCCCACGGACAATTATACAATACCCAATCACATAATGGTTACATCCCACACATCTCCTCCCCTTAGCCTGAGAGGTAACCCAATTATCCATACCTTTTAAAACATACTTTTTACCCAACTTTCATAACTCTAAAACCATACATCCAATATTAATAATCAGCACATTCTAAGTACAAACATACCCAAAAATCATTCGAATTCGTTCAGCCGTTCGGGAGATATATATGTCACCTTTGACCACATTTTCATGCCCAAAACAGTTCCATGGATTTGGGCTGTGCGGTCGGTCTATTTTACACCAAGAAAATTACTAAGTCCCATTCGAACGAGCGTTCGAATCTTCGAACGAGACTTAGTCTCCAGCTGCAGTGTCGAAGTAGAGTAGAACGTACGGATCAGCGGTGTTTGTGCAATTGGGTAGCCGAAAACAGTTCCATAGATTTGGCTGCACACACCACTGACCGCGTTCGAATGAGTTAAAATGGCCGCCGCCACGTGTTCGGTATTCGAATGGCGGTCACTTCGACTGCTTCGACAACTTCGACTGGTTCGACTGCATCCGAAGTTTAAAAGTACAAATCCTTTCTTTGGGCATTAAAGAGCCAGAAACAGCAATATAAGCCTCCAGTATGCCCACATCAGTTCCTAGAAGGGCAATACATCCCAGGGCCATAGTCGCAGGGCATGAGGCAGGCAAGCAGGCCTCTCCAGGACAAAGTGGCGAAGGGCACTTTGTCACACATCTCCTCTTTGGGGGGGGAAGACTAACCAGGCACCTGACCTTCTGTCGGTCAGTGCCTAAGTTAGTCGATCCGCCCACCCACAACAAACCAGTGCCAGAGCAGCCCACCCACAACAAACAGTTACTGCACCTGGGTATCCATCTGGGTTGATTGGGCAACACACTGTGGGGACTTGAGGGGCAGAGGCCAGCGGCGCTCTGCCCTGATGCCAGCTCTTCTGCTGGTATAGCCTGCAGGACATCAGGCTCTGGACAAGGGACAAAGGGAGGGCAGAGGCCAACTGCACTCTGCCCAGCTGCCGGCTCTTCTGCTGGGGTGCTTGGGATATAGTCCGGCTCAGCAGCCAGGGGAACATGGGGGTCAGTGGGGGTTAACATCTCCTCTGTTAACCCTGGGGCCAAGTTAGGAGTTAGCTGGGGAGGGGAGAATTGGCTTACCTCCCTCTTCCTGATACTCCTGCGATGGTAGCTGGGAATCTGGACAGGCTGTCCAGCATCATTGTGGGTCATGCACAGAGACCACGGTCCCATCTGCGCCATCTAGAAGATTGGTGTCTCCCCTTGGTAGGGTAAGCTGCCATTGGGGAGAGAGGGGGCTATGCTCCTCTCCCTGAAACACATGCTGCCGCTGGAGAGGGAGACCAACTGTCTCCACTTCCGTAACATTGTCCTGCTGCTGGGGAGAGAGACCAACTTTCTCGGCCCCCTCTAGGACACACTGCTGCTGGGGGGAAGGACAACACCTTTGGCCCCCTGGATTTCACACTGCCGCTGGGGAGGAAGGACGGCACCTACGGCTCCCTGTAACTCGCACTGCCGCTGGGGAGGAAGGATGACACCTTTGGCTCCCTGGGACCCACACTGCCGCTGGGGAGGAAAGACGACACCTTCGGTTCCCTGTAACTCACACTGTCGCTGGAGAGGAAGGACGACACCTTCGACTCCCTGTAACTCACACTGCCGCTGGGGAGGAAGGACGACACCTTCGGCTTCCTGGGACCTACACTGCCGCTGGGGAAGAAGGATACGCTGTTGCTGGGGCGCAGGGACAGAATACTTTGCCATCTCTGCCCAATAGTCTGCTTCCTTCTGCAGACGCTCGGCTAGTTCTCTCCTCATTCTCTGTACACGTTCCTTCGTTGGGTTGGGCCCATAGAGAGCCAACCGCCCCTTCAGTATAGCGTCAAACCGTACGTGACTATACCAATACTCCAGGTTTGCTTGGTGTTCCCAGGATGCTGCTCCTCGCACTAGGGAAGCCATCCCACCGCTGCCACCACTGTAACGGATCACCTTCCGTTAATGGATGCTTCCTAGCTTGCGCCGAGGACCACAAGCACCGCACTGGACACCACAACCACCGCAGACTTCAGAACCACCTTAGCTTAACTGGAGCCTCGCCGTCTTCCGTCCACCCTGGATTAGCTTCTGTCCTCCAGGACCGTGTGGGGAAGACCTCTCCTCCAGGAGAGCCTATCAGGAACAAGCTCTTAAAAGAGCTAAGTGATTAAAAGCTCAGGGGAGTATGCAGAGCATAGCAATCCCCAGTGTGATGATAGCAGCTCCCTCCAATAACAAGACAAGGCTACGTATTGAGGGTCAAACAGGATCTGAGGTTTAATGACACACACTCTGCTTTTATGCAATTATCCCCTGCAAGGGAGGCGCCCACGGACAATTATACAATACCCAATCACACAATGGTTACATCCCACAATCTCCTCCCCTTAGCCTGAGAGGTAACCCAATTATCCATACCTTTTAAAACATACTTTTTACCCAACTTTCATAACTCTAAAACTATACATCCAATATTAATAAAAGTCACATATTATTAATCAGCACCTTCCAAATACAAACATACCCAAAATCATTCGAATCCGTTCAGGAGATACACATAAGTCACTTTTGACCACATTTTCATGCCCAAAACAGTTCCATGGATGTGGGCTGTGCGGTCGGTCTATTTTACACCGAGAAAATGACTAAGTCCCAATCGAACGAGCGTTCGAATCTTTGAACGGGACTTAGTCTCCAGCTTCAGAGTCGAAGTAGAGTAGAACGTACGGGTCAGCGGTGTTTGTGCAATTGGGTAGCCGAAAACAGTTCCATAGATTTATAAAAGGGTGAAAGAGAGCGCACAAAAAAGATATACAATAATACTTATAAGAGAATGGTACAAAGTACCTCTAGATAATAGCTGCTAAACAAAAATGAACTTCCCAAATTCAATGAATAAATTGTAAGATATTGTGTTGTCAGCGCTTAGTGAATAATCCCCTTAGATATAATCAGGGGTAAATGTCTTAACAAATGTATCTATAATAATTAGAAACCGCAATAGCATACAGTGTTAAGAGTATCAATGTAACTGATAGTAACAATCAGATTGTAACAAAAAAATCTTAATTGTATCTCAGTCCAGTATAAAATATATAGCAGGGTCCAAAGTGACAGGAGGTCCACAGTGTTGTTTGGGAACACAATCTTTGACTTTGAATCCAGAAGAAAAATGTGGTGCTTATCTCTAAGGACCACAATAAAAGCTTATCTGGCTGCAGTCTTATCTCTCCTCTGCTTCAAGGATGCTGTCCGTGTTCACCTCGTGCACTGAGGCTGGCTGTGGATTCAGTAAAAGTTCTCCTCTTTGTAATCCTGCCTCCGGTTAGCATAAAAACTTGTCATGCAGAGTGTTGACAGCAAAACAAGATAAAATGCAGGATGATGGATCACCTAATCAACGCATTTCGCCCCTCTTAGTGGGCTTTTTCAAGATAGGTGTTAAGTGTGCTAATCTGCAGTTAAATTTGCAGTTTTCCCGGCAAAGGTATTTAACTGCAGATTAGCACACTTAACACCTATCTTGAAAAAGCCCACTAAGAGGGGAGAAATGCGTTGATTAGGTGATCCATCATCCTGCATTTTATCTTGTTTTGCTGTCAACACTCTGCATGACAAGTTTTTATGCTAACCGGAGGCAGAATTACAAAGAAGAGAACTTTTACAGTTGAATTCTTTTTTGAATACATTTTATTTAAAATTGTATACAAAGTAACAGTCTCCTTCTTTCACTGGGTAAGTATATTAGTACTTAGGCAATACTATGCTTCGGCAAAGACCTATTAGCACAGGCTTCCCCAAACTCCGG
>OW240921.1:19856832-19881486 GCA_933207985.1 Pelobates cultripes | reverse complement strand
ATATGCACAAGAAATAAATCAGCTTAAAATGCAATTGGATGAGTATGAAAAGGAGAGTCAGAAATTAGACAGTGAGGTTGGTAGTCATCATTCTGTGCCAAAAAGTTGCACAAAAATGCAAGAAAAGACTATTTGTAAATCCCCTCCTTATTATGATTTTCCCACACCAAACCAGGTTTTCATAAAACAGTCTGTAAGTAAAGATGTGAGTAATTCTAAAAAATCACCTGTGGAACAAGATTCCCCATCTCATGACATTACCAAGCCACCTTGGCAATCTTGGGCAGAACAGTTTGAAAAAGCTGTCTTGGCCAAACTTGAGATGGAGAGTCCAATTCAAGATGATAGGAATGAAAACAGACATGGTTCTGTACACTGGCAGGATTCTGATGCTGATCAGAATTGTGACAGTGAACAAGAAGCTCAGAGTGATGGGAGTGAAAGTGATTGCACTGTCCACTCTGAAGGCCATGTAACTGATATGCCATCTGCACTGTTGTACAGGTCTAATTCCTCTTCAGCAGACAGATCGCATAGACGTTTACCCAAACACAGAAACAGAGGTCGTAAATCAACGACGCCTGTTTATGAAACACCAAAGGTCATCAAATTCCTTAGAGAGACTGTCCCACAATTTTCTAGAGGTTCAGGAAACATATCTGAACATCTGGAAAATTATGATAGAGCAATGAATTCATTGGGCATGTATGATGACATTCATAAGAAATGGTTCATTACATGGACCTTTGATTCAATGTGTCGTGTTTATCTAGAAAGTCTTCAAGCTATACAGTTAATGTCCTGGTCCAAGATGAAATATGAAATAATCATGGAATATGGTAAGTATAAAACCATTGCTTCTGCTAAGAGGGCGCTTTATAACTTAAAGTGCCGTCCAGATCAAAGCCCCAGAGAATTTTTAATAATTCTTAAAAATGCATACTCCGTGGCCCAAAGAAAACCCAGGTATGAAAGCACAGACTTCAAAGATCTGTATTTTCATGCCATGCCGGTAAACATACAAATGAATCTCGCAAGAGATTACGATTGTAAGTTACCATTAGAATGGCTAGTCAGTCAGTGTATGAAGTTATACACTATACACCATGCACATGACGAAAATCAGCCAAAGGTTAAGAAACCTGGTGATAAAATGGTGTCAGAGACTAAAATTCAGTTAGGTTTAGAAACCCAACAGAAAAAGAGGACCTATTCCGAGGTTTTGAAAACACCAAAACCTCAGAAACAGGAAAACGCCAGAAGCAATTCTGCAAATTCCTCTAATAACTCTGAAAAATCCAATGCCAATGGGAATAAACGCCCCTGGGTTAATAAGAACCAAGGCAATTCCCAATGGAGAAGGAATCCTCAGGGAAATAGGAGATATGGAAACAGAAACAACCAATCTGCTTCCAATAACTCCCAACAGTCTCAGCCATCCCAGCCAAATTCTAATGGGCAAAGACAAAACGGCAATGGGGGAAATAATTTGCGTCGTCAGGTTGGTCAATTGACAGACCAGATGGGCAAATTAATGGAGGGAATGACAAAGATTAACGAAGTCTTTGCCAGAAATCCTTTTTTAGGGATAGCTCCAATTGCAGAACTACCTGTGCAACCGCAGCAACAACAACAGGTGCCGCAGCAATAATAGCCACTGTGACTAAACAGGCTAGGTTATCAGTAGATGTAATGCCTAACCCTGTTTCCTTTCCAGGTACTAACAGTCAAACAAACAATAGTTGTGTTAGAAAACCTATTGCCTATCCCGTCACTTCACTTCCGGGTGAAGGAGGCGCAACGTGTTCCTCTGTTTTTTCATTTCAGCCAAAGGCTAAAATAGCCCCAGCAGCCACTAGTTTCCAGGATCCAAACCTGAAAGGGTTAACTGATGAGATGCCGACCACTAGTTCCCGCTTGACAGTTCAAGATATTCCTAAAAAGGA
Source organism: Pelobates cultripes (assembly GCA_933207985.1). Taxonomy (NCBI): domain Eukaryota; kingdom Metazoa; phylum Chordata; class Amphibia; order Anura; family Pelobatidae; genus Pelobates; species Pelobates cultripes. Next base: position 19,879,540 of record OW240921.1, on the reverse strand, counting down.
TGGGCCTGTGGGTAAGACTGAGCATTCCTCAGTACAGGTAGAAACTACTGCTGTGACCGGTAATGTATGGAAAACAAGTAATATGTTGACACATTCTAAATTCTTATGTGAATTAGAAGAACATGAAGGAAGGTACTACATGTCTGTAGAAATACAGGATTCGTTACCCCAGCCTTTTAAAGGGTTAATAGATACTGGTTCACAAGCCACTATCTTATCCAATACCTACTTCCAGCAGGTAATGGACTTAGCAACGGATAAGCCGAAGCTAAGAGATTTCCCCAATGCTCTGTTGAGTGTAGGAGGAAATGCCCTTCATGTTATTGGCAATACCTGGTTAAAGTTTAAAATAGGTAACAAAACCTTTAGACACCCGGTGATAGTGGTAGATCTCCCCTATGACCGACTGATTCTGGGTATAGACATACTCAGAAGACTTAACACAATTATTGACTGTGTAAATGGAATTGTATGGTCACAAGCTAAGGTTCCCATAACCTATGAGAAATCACATGTTCAATCTGATCGTAACTGCCATGTGATAGAAGAAAGACCTGACTCAATTGAGGTACATTTTAGAAATAGTCAGTCACCTGACGTGACTATCCTGCAGGTGAATGATGCAATCGCACCTGTAGATGAGCATTCCATAAGAATTGCTCCAGAGAGGATCCAGAATGTCTCTCTGGAAGGTGATGTTTTAACCATTTCTCTCCACAGGGACTATGTTGAATCTGTAGATCTGGCAGGTCATGCTCAATTCCTTGCCAGAATTGAAAGGGTTAATAACAATTTATTCTTTCCTATGCAAATAAATGACTTAGGAAGAAGTAGGAATGCAAAGCTGGACTTACAGAGTGAGAACAGCTATATTAGCAGAAGTCTGTTAAAGCAGATCGCTAATCCTAAAATGATCAGGTACGCTTCCCCACATGACAGGTGGATCCAGAATCTGGATGGCGAATCAGAGAGTCACAATGTGATAGCAAAATGTTTACTATCTATTTCCATCGGAAATAAGACAGTTAAACATTTATTCCTAGTGATAGACGAACCTCGCTATCAGGTTTACGCTGGCAATGATGTCATACATCGCTTTGCCATACACCTTGACCTGATTAATTCCAACTTGTGGACAAGGTTAAAAGGTAATCCTTGTGGATACCTACACGAGGAAAACGCCCTGAAATCAGGACAAATACTCCCATATGCGGTAAGTATCCAAGTTCCTGATGACATAACCATTCCACAGGGGACAAGTAACTTTCTTTTACCCATACAGGTCAAGGAGGGTCAGAGATTAGAAAACTCTGATGCCCTAATCTGTTTATCCAACAGGATACAACAATTAGGGATGGTGGTAACACATACACCAATGGTAAGTATTGGTAAGAATCCCACCTATATCATGGTCAACAATGTTACACCCAATAGTGTTACTTTACCAAAAGGAACATTATTAGGTCTAGCATTGGATGCTGAGTACTATACATTTGGTTTCCAAAACCAAATTATAGGCCTCATCCCTGAAGAATATTTAACTGAGGACGAAATTGTCGATCAAATATTCCATTCCTCCCCAGAAGGATTATTCACTATCCTATCTGTATATCCCTTCAACGATGAAGAAGGCTCGTGTAAAATCGAAGAAGCATCAATCACCTTCGATCATCCGCTCAATGAGCAGGAATCACAAGAGTATCACGACCAAAGAGAAAAGGTAAGTCAACACCGAACTGACCTAACTTCTAGGCTTGAAGAAGCTTATGAGATAGGCCAGCCTGAAATCTTTCCAGGATTTCAGGAAAGGCTAGAAGAGCAAATATCTTTAGCTGACGGTTGCTCCAACGATGCTGAGCGGCAACAGCTAAAGGAAATCCTTTTGGAATTCCAAGATATTTTTGCCAAAGATTCCTACGACTGTGGGTTAACTAACCTCCACGTAGCCAGAATACAAACTGATCCAAATTTACCACCTGTATTTATCAAACAATATAGACTCCCATTAGCGTCATATGATGGTCTACAAGACATCATTCAGAATTTAAAGGAAAGGGGCATTATACGTCCAGTGCACAGTTCGTATAATAATCCGATCTTGGGGATTCTGAAACCTAATGGACAATGGCGTTTATGCGCTGACTTACGACAGCTAAATAAACGCGTCTATATGTCTGGTTGGCCAACGCCATACATAGACCAATGTTTGGTACAAATGCAGGGATCCAAAATATTCACTGCCATTGACTGTGCGCAGGGATATTGGACTGTACCAGTCCATAATGAAGACCAATACAAATTGGCCTTCACATTTGGAAAGCAGCAGTATACCTGGACCCGTATGCCTTTCGGTTATATAAACTCTGGTCATGAATTCGCTGTGTTCATGCATAAAGCTATGCCTGACGCACTCGAGAGAGGAACGTTATCATATGTCGACGATGTCTTGCTGAAAAGCACTTCCTTTGATAAGCATATCTTAGAGATTAGACATGTTCTCACTCAGTTAAGAGAGGCAGGGATTAAACTGTCTTTACAAAAGGCACAATGGTGTCGCACCCATGTCAATTTCCTCGGACATGAGGTAACTTCTGAAGGATTAAATCCCCAGAGGAAGAAGGTTGAAGCCGTACTAAAGGCTAAAACACCTTCAAACATCAGGGAATTAAGATCGTTCCTTGGTATGACTAACTACTCCCGTAAGTTTATAGATAACTATGCAGAAATAACTAAACCACTCTTACACCTGCTTAAAAAGGAAACTACCTGGAACTGGGGGGAGCCTCAGGACCAAGCGGTAAGTGAACTGAGGAGGAAGCTCACTCAGGCACCCTGTTTAGCATACCCAGAGGGGGGTAAACCCTTCTATCTGGAGACAGGATATACCGATTTAAGCATAAGTGCTGTTCTGTATCAGAAGCAGGACAGTTTAAACAAAGTTATTGCATATGCTAGCAAGACTTTGTCACCTGTTGAAGTTAAATTCAACACGTGTGAGAAGGCGTTATTGTCGACTGTCTGGGCACTACAAAATTTTCGTAGCTATATCCAAGGTGAGAAAATAATTGTAGAAACAGCTCACCAACCTCTACAGTATCTGCAGAGTGAAAGAATTAGAGACGGTAATCTCTCTAACAGTCGGATTACTGCATGGACTCTATCCTTACAGGGATGGCCGTTAGAAGTCCATTATAAACATAATAAGAGAAGCCCAGTTGCCCAAGGTTTAGCAGAATTACATGACTGTACTGCTCCATCTCTGGATGATAATGACACCGGAGATGACTTCCTAGAAGAGCAATTGCTATCTCCTTATAAAGTTTATGACGAGGAATACTGTCGACCACTACCGTGGGTATACATTGATGGTTGTTCATATCACCACGTCGCTGGTGCTGAACGGAAGTTAGTTGCAGGTATCGGAATCGCCTGGACAGGTGATTATCCTAATGTATCTATAGGATACAATATTGGTCCCAAAAGCAGTCAGATAGCCGAACTCTGTGCAGTGTATAAGACCATTCAAATGGCAATAGAATATGGTATCAAAGAATTTGTTATTATAACTGATTCTAACTATGTTCGCAACAGTTTCGTCGAATATCTGCCTAGCTGGAAACGTAACCAAATGCTGAAAAGCAATAACAAACCTGTTAAACATGGGAAATTGTTTTGTAAAATCGATGAACTGGTTAAGGTAAATGGTTTAACCATATATTGGAAGAAAACCAAAGGCCATTCTAAAATAGAAGGTATTGACAAGGATGGTAATGACTTAGCCGATTCACTGGCAAAACAAGCTGCCATCAATGGTGAAACCCTAAACATTGATGATCTTATGGGTTCAATTCATGTTGAAGCCATAACTAGACGACAGGCTAGAGATAATGCCGACTTAAACGTCGTGCAATGGAGTCAAGAAGCTCCTAGTGAGGACCTGATTACTAGTCAAAAGAACGATCCCGTCATAGGCATATTCTATAGACATATAGAAGACCCTACTGCCAATCCCATCACAGATGAGGATTGCAAAGATAATGAAGATTTACGAATCTTGATGAGATATAAAGTCCAATTTAGTATCATGGATGGGTTACTGGTCAGAACTTCTAAACATGGTATACAACAATGGGTAGTCCCAACTGTATACAGAGGGTTAATGCTCCAACACGCACATGATGCACCTACATCTGGGCATCGTGGTGATAAGATCACATATGAGATATTGCGTGATTATGCATATTGGCCACACATGTTAAGGGATGTTAAGACATACTGTCAGGGATGCTTGATTTGTCCGCAATATCAACCCCATGGTCCAACCCATCGTGCACCACTTCAGAAGAGGGGGGTGTCATTACCCTGGTCTGATATTCAAATTGACTTTATAGGTCCTGTAACAAGATCTTCAAGAGGTAACAAATACATGTTAACCGTTACATGTATGTACACAAAGTGGATAGAATGTTTGCCTTGTAAAGAGAACACGAGTACCGTGTGCGCCACTTTGTTGATTAACCATGTCTTTTCCAGGTTCGGTCTGCCTCAAAGAATTGAGTCAGACAGAGGTAGTCATTTTACCAGCGAAGTAATGGCTAAGATGTGGAACATTCTAGGTGTTAAACGAAAGCTACATATTGCATACCGCGCTGCGTCTAGCGGGGGGGTAGAGCGATATAACCAGTCTATCGTTAATATTCTGAAGAAATATGTTAAGGAGTCTGGTAAAGACTGGGACATTAAATTGCCCCTAGTTTTAATGGCGATTAGAGCTACACCTAGCACTGCTACCAAATTGTCACCTTTTGAATTGATGACAGGAAGAAAGATGGTTTTACCACAGCATTTACTATATCGTACTTCGGATCATAACTTGATCAATGCTGCCACTACGCATCAGTATATCGAAGATTTGCGCAAGCATTTACAGCATGCATTTGCTTTTGCCCAAAAGAATCTAGAAAAAGCAGCGACAGGGTTAAGACCTATTACGATCTAAAAACCACGAAAAAGGAATATGAGATAACAGATCAAGTCTATCTGTATAACTTTGCGCGAAATCAAGTAAAGGAAAAGAAATTTTTACCTTCTTGGAAAGGGCCATATGTCATCATTGACAAAATTTCCCCAGTAGCGTACAAGATAAAAATTCCTAAGGATGGTGATTTTATTGAAAAGTGGGTTCACATTAACCAGTTGCGTGCTTGTCATCCTAAATCTCAATTAAGGATTATAGGTGTGGATTCAGACGCAGAAGGGTGAACGACTAACCTGGATGAATGCTTGATTCACGTGGTATAGTATGATGTGAAATGTTGTGATGTGCCATGATCTCATGTACGTTCATGTCATTAACCATTTCCTTGCCATCCAATAACTACATTTTATAAGCAGGTTACTAGCTTGTTTAAATGCTATAGGCAAATTGCTGAAGAGTCAGTAATAAATGTAGTGAGGGATGAAGTTATAAAAATAGAATTAGACAGAATACATATGTGATGAATCGTAAAAATGTGTTGACCTAGGCCAAGTGATGTCACACTGTTATAAGTTTGTATGCTTAACAAACCTTGAATCATTAGTAGATAAGTCTGAAACGAGTTCCTGATCCGTGACTGTCGAAAGATGTCCAAGAAGGATGTGGCGTGTTTCTGGATCGTACTGCTCCTGTGCCAAGAGCTACGGACCGACCCGATCGCAGAGATGGGACCATCCTCCGGCATCCTGATTCAAGAGACACCAGGGTTCATCTTAACAGAGAAGAGGATCCTGACCCGACGTGTGTTCGTCAGCTTGGACCCCAAGATTTCCATCGAGAAGGCATACAACATTTCATCGATGCAGCTTCCTGAGTTACAGACTTGGTACCAGATGCACCTCCAAAGAGCACAGGACCGTGTGCGAAACATCTTGGAGCAAGCCCGGAAACCATTTGTATCCAGTTCTATTCCGATGAGCAACCGACCCAAAAGGTTCCTCACCGCTATAATTGTTGCATTAGTTTGTGCCACTGTCGGTGCAGTTGTCGCAACTGGAATGTCTGCAGCCAACTCTATTACTGTCCAAAAGCTGGATATGGAAATCTATGCGCTAAAGCAACACATTAACGATATTCATCAGGTGATACAACAGCAAAGAACACTTCTCCAAGACGTGTTAACTATTGTGGAAGACACAGTTGTTACAACAAATTTGCATTCAGAGTTAATTGCCAAATCCACTGAGTTGCACCAAAGTCATGACTTATTCAAGCGTGAACTTTTATTTCTGCATGACCCAATATTGTTCCACACACTTGCTTTTCTTGACGAAGTGCAAACTGGAATGATCGAATTGGCAGGGGGACGCATACCTCTGTATTTTGTATCCAAGGATATTGTTCATGCGATGCTTGCCAATGTGGATGGAGAGACAATTGAGCCTATGCAATTAAATCTGGCCTTTGAGATGGGGAGCGCTATACCTCTCTTAATTGATCCGGAACGTATGGAGATTTGCTTTTTATTGACCATACCATATGTAACTCCCAAAGACATTTGTCAAATGAAAATAATGTACTATGTTAGAAATGATGTGATTGCACAATATGTCTGTAACTTCTATAGTGCTTATTCATAAGCTAAATTAATTTTGGCTATGAAATGCACTAAAGGGGGGTTATGTCAGGGTATTTATATCGGCAGACATTTTGTGCTATGATAGAAACTAAAAGTGTATATTCTGAGTCACTCTGAACAGACTAGACTCCATTTTGTTATTTCAAGTTAACAAAGAAGACACTAGATTTCTTTCTGTAAGACTGGCCTCTTTGCCAGAGATAAGGAATGCATAGTATAAACAAGTGATAAGGAAGGGGGTTGGACAGACTGTCTAATGCTAAAAGAATATAATCAAATCTAAACCCAGACAATTGTGACAGAGAAGATTAAATAATTTAATATTTAACTGTCTATATATATAAGGTACCATTGTATGGAAAAGGGTAAACTTAGTTCATGATCTGCCATATCAGAAAAAAACTCAGATTTGCAGACACAAAGTCTGGACAAAATGTAAGAACCCCTTTGATCTTTGAACGATACGTAAGTTATAGCCACTATCTAGATAGGCCAAAATGACGTCAAAATAGCCACCAGGAAAAGTTAACTCTTTCCTGGATAGGTATGTTTAGTGGGACAAGACTGCCCTCTACAGACCAAATAACTAATTTGCGATCTGGAAGATAACCACACCTCTAGTGCTTCTATTGGGTTATCAACTGATGACGTACAGAGAGTCTGGCCCTTTAAAAGTTAAGACAAAGGGAAGATAGAGATATACGAGAGAGGAGGCAGATGCAAGATATGCAAAGGAGAGGAGAGAGGAATTGGAAGTTTGGGGACTCCAACTCGGACAACATCTGAGACTAACACTCTACTCCTAAAACTCTAACACTTAGAATTTACTGACTTTCTAACCAACACCTCCATGCAGAGAGACTACCAATCGGATGAAATATCTACTCAACTGGTAATTATACTGGTTTCATTTAATTAAATTAAATTAATTAAAATGTATTAATAGCATTATATATGACTGGATAAAGCACGGTCAGATTTCCATATTAAGAAATCTTAGTTAACTAAGAATATATAGTTATAAATATTCCATTCTGCAGGTGGAATTAAGAATAATTATATATTGATGTGATATTATCACGTGTTAGCATACCGCTGTTTTTATCCAGGTGTATTGATTTGCTCTAAATTAAGATAGATATCTTTTAGACAAATTAAAAATCTGCTTATATAATGTTAGATTCTCTTATTGGATGGGTTAAGAAAATGAATTTAAACTGGTTTAAATGTTATTTTATTTAAAAATTACATAAGAATAGATCTTAACTACCTAGGAGATCTAGCCAGCATTGAAAGGGTTATTCTAACTGTCTGCTAAACTTTACGACCTTATGCTGCACTCTGAGGAATTCTGTTCTCTGTGTGAAAAGTTTCACTTTCAGCCTGTGTTAAGGATACCTCATAAATCGTAGAAGTCTTGACAGATAATGAGTTAATAGCCATTGAAACGTAATACCCATTTCTTTGTATTGCATATAATTTTGTACTGGATATTCATTGATTATTATCATGCATGTTACATATTATTATTAATTTGTTATTATAAATAAAAATCTATTTTTATACATTGTGATATTATTATATGAAATACATTCCACTTAACACGATAAACGTTCTTTGGGATCTGAGAATTGAATTAGTGGGCAATTCTCACTGTTACTATTATTATCCCATAAATATCCCCACAATCCTTTGTTCCCTCAGCGGTGCTAGGTCGTCGAGCGCATGGTACTAAAAACGGCTACTCGACGGCACGAACACCGCTGAGCTTCCAGGACGTTCGGGAGTTTCGGGCCATTCGGGATTTTGTTCCCTGAAAGCAATCGGTCTTTTTCATATGTTTTATAAGAAATGTGTTTTTCGTGCGGCGTTCGGTTATTTTAGCTGGGATCTGAGCGGTAATCTCACGAATGATGCGCTCAGACCCCAGCTATCTACCGAACGTTCATTCGTGTAAATCCACCGTATATTAACCAAATTATGGATTTTTGTGTAAATTGTCGGTTCTGCTGCACGAGGGGATAATCCACTTAACGGTGTGTTCTAGGAGGAGGATCCCTCTCGTGCAGCGGTGCCTGATGGGAGAAATATGTTGTCATGTAAGTCCCCCATGTAGTCCTCTCTGGGAGTGCCCCTGGGAAGGGACTCAGGAGACCCCTTGCATGGGGACTTGTATAAATTGTCCAGCCGAATTAAAGGATTTCAGTTGACTCTCAGAACTGTGTCTCGTCCGGTTACTGGGAGGTTGGGGATCTTGCCTTGTTGTTTCAGCGCTTGACTGTGGATTATTTCCTGAACCAGCGGAATTCGTGGATTTATTATTGGCGTTCAGCTACAATTGGTGGCAAGCGATGGGATCCAACTATACAGCCGAATACAGCGCATTCGAATGAAAGGATCAACCGAATGGAAAAAGGGAAAGGCAATTTGTATGAAACAAGCAGACGAAAGCGATCAGTGAATGGGGACGGATTACACGGCGTTAAAGAGGCAGACGCTAAAGGAACTGCTGGAGGCTAGAGGAAAAAGCGCTAGCAACAAATCTAAAGCAGTACTCATTGCGGAGCTGATGGAAGGCGACCAAGCGCACAGCAGTCCACCCCCACCAGCCAGCTGCCCTGCTTAAATTGCAGACCACACTGCGAGACTTTGAATTAGCTAAAACAACATACCTCTTACAAAAAGTTAAACATAAATTCTTTGCTTCTGGAAATAGAGCAGGAGTAAAATTGGACTCACAGCTCAAACAAAGATCAGCTGCCTCACGGATAGCCTTCCTAAACAATGACAAGAGTCAAAAAAATGATAGACCTGAAAATGATTGTAAATGAGTTTTCTAATTATTACCACCAACTGTATAACCTGGAAGATGATGGGGAGATGGCAGTTCCCACTCCCGGGGATATTGATAAGTTCTTGGCAGATGTCCACTTACCATCCCTGTCACTAGAAAATGTAAGACACCTTCAGCAACCAATATCCCTTGAAGAGCTCTCAAAAGCCATAGCAGACCTGCCCACAAATTAATCCCCGGGACTGGATGGTCTTCACAACAGATATTACAAAGAATACCTACACCAACATAGCATTCAAACATAGCAGCCCTAATGACAATCAAACTGTGCATAGCCGACTGAGATTCTCATGGCTCACATCTCCACCTTACCCAAACCTGGCAAAGCCCCTACTACCTGCAAAAATTTCAGACCAATATCCCTCCTAAATAGCGATACCAAATTGTATGCAAAAATACTTAGCAACCAACTTGCCTCAATGTTAGGCGGCTTGGTACATAACGACCAATCGGGGTTCGTCAAAGGGCGCCAGGGATCGGATAACACCCGAAAGGTTTGGAGCGCAGCTTGGTCAGGGGCCTCCTCCTCGCACTTGATGCGGAGAAGGCCTTTGACCGACTCAACTGGGCATGCATGCAACGAGTGCTTATAAAAAAATATGGATTTCCCCCTGAGATTATCAAAAGGATTATGGCGTTTTATGCTGCACTAGCAGCCAAGGTTTCACACGGGGGTTTTCTCTCAAACACGTTTCCTATAACAAACGGGACTACTCTACATCCTCTGGAACCCCTGGCCCAAAAAATCCACACTCACCCAAACATTTGGGGAATCCAAGTGCTCAGACAAGAATAGAAACTGTCGCTATTTGCTGATGATGTCCTAGTAACACTGGAAAACCCAGATGTGTCAGTGCCGCACCTTATGGAGACCCTGACAGAGTTTGGTACTATTTCACATTACTGCCTGAACCAGGATAAAACCCAAGCCCTGCCCAGACTTCCCACGACAACCAAGGACACCCTAAAGGAAATGTATCCCTTTGACTGGAGAGTATCTAAAATACTGTCTAACATTATTCTAACATACCTGGGTGTCAAGATTGCAACATCAATAGCAGATGTAGTAAAGCTAAACCACCTTACACAGATGTCCATATCGTGGCTGGGGAAAAACAATGCATACAAGATGGTGATCCTACCAGAAATATTCTATATTTTCAGTATGCACCCTATACAGATACCACCGACACTCATCAAATCTCTACAAGGTACATGCAACACATTTATTTGGGGGAATAAAAGACCACATATACCACATGCGGTGTTACAAAGACACTCAAAACAAGGAGGCGTGGGACTACCCAACATACTATACTACAAAGCCCTGGCTTTAACAGCGGGGATGTTACACGCCCCAGAGGGGAAAATTCAATGGGTAGACATGGAGAATGCCCAGTTCCACAGAAACACAATAGTGGACACCCTGTGGACGCCCAAACTGCTTAGAACACCCAAGCCTGATCTGCTCCCCACCACAATACTTACTCTCAAATTTTGGAATGCCTTTTTTGACACCCTGGAGACTAAGCATACCTTTCACACTAAGGTACAACACATGCTTCTCGCCCTTCAGGTCCCTGTCATACCAAGAGCCCCTGAGATATATCTACTAATGCTGTTCCCACCACTACTTGATAAAGCACACAAACAGCTGAGTGCAATCACCCTTCTAGCAGCCCACAACCTCTTAGCCCTACACTGTAAATCCATCCTTTGCCCAATCAAAACCCAGCTATGGGATAAGATGCAACAATTCTATATTTTTTAACGCATGGCCCTACCCAATAGCAAAGCCGCATGAATGTTCCACACAACCTGGACACCATGGGAAACAATGAATGATAATAAATAAAATGGGGCTCAAATGAGTCGCAACCCTAGCCCTACATCCTACTCTCCACAACGTTAGTAATAACAAACACTGTGCTAAATCCTTGAACATACACTAACCCCAACCATGATCACTACTGCCCTAGATGTGAGCGAGATTCAGAACCCCATCGACTACCTTCAGGGGGCCATGGGATCCACTCACGACAAGGCTACAAGTATAATGCTAATGCTAATGCCATGTTTAACTGTTCTGCCTCTCTCTCTCTTTGTTCTAAGCATTGAATTAATATCACTGTAATATACATGTTATCCTATTCATTTCCTTTTTTTTCAGTAAGAATTCAATCTTTGTAATTATTGAGATCTTGTTAATTGCCTAAAATCAATAAAAATTATACTGAGAAAAAAAAAAGCAATATACAATATAGATGGTGGCATTTAGAGAGAAACATTTAAATTACAATTTTTTGTTTTGGTTAGTGGTTGGTGAACTTGGACAATCAACTCCTTCTTTAAGGTGTTATAGTTGTAAAATTATTTAATGTCACATTAGTATACGGTGTGCATTGCAATTGGTAGTTTAAACTGTACCACTTACTTTAATGTATAGAATGGTACCAGAGCTAGACTTAAGTTGCTCAGGGCGCTAGGCAGGGTGCCAGTTTGAGTAGGTGGTGTGTGGTGTGTGGAGGAGACTGAGAGCTGTGGAGAGGAGGCGCTTAGTGTGTTTGTGTCTCAGGCATTTTGCACCTGTGCCTTAGCATTCTTGTGTGTGAATGTGTGTCTCTTTTTTGGTGTGAAGGTTTATGTCCATGTGTGTGAAGTAGTTGTGTGTAAGGGAGCTGCTTGTGGGTTATGTTTGTTGTGTTGTGTTTATGGTGTTTTATGTGTGGGAGGTGACATTGTAAGATGATGACTATCTTCAGGGGGTGACTCTGATAGGGTTAGGGGAATGGTGTGACAGGGTGTGGGAGATGAGTGGGACTGAGTGAGGGCATGAGTGTAACAGGGTGTGCATGCGACAAGGTGTTGGGTTGGGTGAGTGTGACTTTGGGGGTGAGTGTGATAGAGTTTGTGGCAGGGTGAGAAAGATGATGACAAGGTTGGGGATTTGTACCGGGATTAGTCAGGCAGCAATCCTTGAATGGTTCTTCTGGACTTGTAGCCCCAATCTTCTGCTGTGGAGGAAGGCTGACTCCAGGGAGCCCAATCTGGCACTAAGGAGGGAGGCTGGCTACCTCATCACCCGTAATCCCTATCTTCCATTGGGGAGGGAGGTGGACTACCTCCACTCCATGTGTTGCAATCTCCTGTTGGGAAGAGAGGCTAGCTATATCTACCTCCTCTTGTTCTTTTGCAATCTGCTACTGGTGCACAATGCTCATTACCTTTACCTTCTTTCCTTGGGTTGCATTTTGCCACTGGGAGGGAGGCTGGCTATCTACTCTCTTTGGAGCACAATCAGCAGCTGGGGAGGGAGGCTGGCTAGGGTCCCCATGCCATAGTTGGGGATCTAGGCCAGCTGCTCAGCCTCCCTGTGATTCAGGTGTGGAGCACATAGATCCCTCCACCTACCTGGCCAACATCCTCGGATCTGAAGTCTATTAAATCCCAAGTTTCTGGGGCCCACTGCTGTACAAAGTTGAACAGTCATCTGTAATCCTGTTCAAGCTCAAACTCCAGGGTTGCCAGCTAAGTCAGATCAGGTTCCAGGTCTATCACTTCATCGAGGTCTGTACCGTTGGTCTGCTTACCACTGTAAGACCCTGTAAGCATTGTCCACCCACAATTCCTTACAGACTAGCTTCCCACATTCAACCATCCATTCAGTCAGGGGCTGCTCTCTTGGGAAAGGCATTTGCAGATCCATTTGATTCTGAAGTTGTTGTTCTGAGATTGGTAGGGATTTTCTCCAGAGAACCTCCTCAAGGACCTAATTACAGAGTTCCCATCAGTACCTGGATTTCTGCCCTCCACCATCTGCCACTGCTCGGGCCTTGCTGGCAAGTCAGATTTGACTCTCTTGTTCTATATCTGTGGTCACATCCTCCCAGATCTGTTGCACCACCTTTGTTGATGGATTGGCTCTGAAGAATGCCAATCTCTTCCATACTCTCCTCTGGAACTCCTCATACAACAAGGACCCTTCACAGGTTATAGCACTATTCCTCTCCATGAGTTCCGAAAAATGTGCAGGGGTCTTGGTGGTGGTTGGACTGTTTCCCCAATAGCTTAAGCCATCCCACCATTGTAAACAAATATGACTGAGCTCCCAAATTCCAACTGAGTAACCCCGTAAGCTTGACTGGGGTCTCTGAAGAGCTCCTCCACTAGACAACATTGCAGCTCTCTCCTTTCAGGCAGACATTGCTCCCTCTGCTTTTGCATCTTTTGTTCCTCTCCCAGGCAGATATCAACACTTCTGCCTACACTGTCTCCAACTACTGCTTTTATAAAGGCACCTGAAGCCTTTATAAAGCCTAGCTCATTCTTAACTTGTTCTAGGAAACCAGTGCAGCCAGCCAGTAGGTCTGAAAACTCTGGTACTGGGATCCTTGAACAATACATACAAGACACACTGTTCACAATGGAACTACCACACAATACTTGTATTAATAATTGTCAGTAAGCACTATCCACATAACATTAAGCTTATAGTGACACACTCAGATCAATACATATAACCAAATCATATGGGGAATCTTACCATGGGGAATCTTACTCATAATAGCATACAATATTTATAAAGGGGTGTGGAAGACAAAGGCTAACAAGAAATACTGTGTGCATAAACCCTAATATGCAAATCTACCTGAATATGCAAATTAACTAGGCTTGCTACTCAGGCAGTGCACATAATTGTTACAACCAACAAATTATGCTGCACAGGCCCCACTGCTAAACAGGAGATAACAAGAGACATTCCCCAAATAACTTTACGACACATGCCCCTTCAAAATACAGAACCCCAATATCCCAACAGGACTCAGCAGTCCCGAGAATAAACTCAGCAACTGGGGAAATGTGGCAAACCCAAACCAGGGTGGAAAGAAGTCCAAATTCCCCTTGTGTACCTGCCTCCCAAAAAAGAACCCCCTTTCAGGCCAGGGTCCATAGTTGGTGGGAAAGAGGCTAACCTACAGACCTCTCCAAGTGCAAGGTAGTCGAAGCTTCTGTTACAGATTGAAAATACCTGGAAATCAGAGGAATCCTGTGGAATTGAGATAATAGGATAACATGTACATAAACATGATGCATGAGTCTTCTCACATGACTCAAATGCCAGCACTTTGGAGCTCGTCTTCTTTCATTTCCCTAGAGTTGTGAATATTATCTTTTTGTACAATTCGAATCACTTAATGCAGGATAGGTATCACATAATATAAAAACAATGTATTGCTTATTTTTAAAAACATGACCAATTTCTTATGGCAATGCTATGCTGCGATGTTTCTATTGTCCTACACCCTTTGCCCAATAGAACTTCCACAGGGTGGCAGTAGCAAAATAATGGATGGAGATGTCATGTTAACAAAATAACAGACATAGAATAATATTTTAAGAATTATCATGTCTTTGGAGCTGTGCTGATGTTAAACTATGACACTTAATTGTCTCATACACCAATTTGTTAAGATTTTGGAATAGCATATAGTTAAGTTTCCTGGCATGTCTCTTTGCTTTGTATTGGAAAGTAGAGTGATTTAGGTTATAACTTCATAATGTCTAAATTGGCGGTGTATTATCTAGTTGGTTCTTCATTTCATATAGAAAGATTGCTTACTACAAAGTAGTTTCTCTTTAAAGTCAACTTTCTATATGTTACAGGGGCACCTCCTAATGTCTCTTCCAATACTTTGTTTTTCATTATGAGTAAAAAAAACTCATGCACGGATTCCAAGGCCATGGTGGTGACTTTACAGAAAAATGAGGAATATGGTTCATAGACCTTATCAGGTCAAATTGCAAGGAGTTATATGGCCAAGCATAGTAGAAATGTCTAAGTGGATCTGTATCCTAAAACAAATATTACATATCTACACACATATACTCAGAATTATTTTTGGTGGCAGAGCCACTTTACATTAGATGCATGTCAGCCTTTGTTTGGTGTTTTAGAGATCAACAAATAGAAATAGTTAAACAGAGTCTAGAATTGTTGCGTTTAAAGTGCCTGATTTGTTTTATTATAGAACCATCACCAGCATCATAAAAATAACTAAAGCGAGACGTTTCCTAAGTCAAGAAGACTTATGTTATTAAATGTTTAACATATTTTAAAAAAAATAAAGAAAAAAAATAATGTTGTTGGAAAGAGATGGCTACTGTGGTTTCTGGCTACTGTGCATGTTTTTACTTCTTTGTAAGTTTCAGAATTGTAGGTGAGTGTTTCATTATTGCTATCACACATCTTGGGGAAGGTGCAGCCTTGTATAATTTCACTGATGGTTTTCTCCTCTGAAAAAGATAACAGTAAAATGTAAATATTAAAAGTAATATATGTGAATTGCTTTAAAAAGTTGTACTTGCTAAATACATTTTAGAATTTCCAGATGAAGAGCATTCAGATAATCATGTCATGGAGTCCACCAGGAGAGATCTGACAACTGTTAACCTGGTGGCAAGTACAAACAAGTAGGTTTTTTTTTGCATATCAAACTCACAGGTTTAATGTAGATGGTTCTATGTATGTGGGACATTAGATATATGAATTTGACAGATCTTAGGTCCCTGCAATCTCCAGAAGTATGTCATGTGTAACATAATGGAACATTTACAACGATCTGTACATGCCTGTAACATGCAAACTCCTCCATTGTCACTAGTGACAATGTGTTATGATTGCACTGTCTCATCTCACCTTTCAGTCACAACTCCAAGGACATTTTACATACTTATCATACACTGGTCAACCTTGGATATTGCAGTCCACCAAATATCCATGGAGAACCTTGAGAATGCAGGTCACTAGCCAATGAACAAATTACAGTGCTGGACTATTAATGGCCCTGCACAATTCCTGCCTGCTGCCTCACTTCACTTGTGCAATACAGTGCCAAAAGATACCCCAATGCAGCTCCGGCTATTTTATTCTACACAATAAGAGAGTGAGGCTGCAGCCCACAACCTCATATGCTTGGGGGCAATATCCCCTCTTCCTTCAATGCCATCACTCTACTGAAAGCTACCTTATAATTCATGATGATTGTGAATTCTTGTAGGGGTGAGAGGGTTGTGACCCATAAATGATGGGAGGTATTTTGGACAATGTAGCTGGGCATAACTGACACAAAAATCAAAATAATAGAAAATGATTTAACCCCTTAAGGACTGAGCCAAATGTACACATTGTGATCAAAACAAAATGTAAACAAAAACTTGAAATTGCACTATATGTCTGTTCAGGCGTAATTTCCTCTTTCATATTATGTGCACCCACACTTATTATATATCATTTTATTCAGGGGAAACAGGGCTTTTATTTAACATCAAATACGTAGGTATAAAACATAATTTAATATGAATAAAATATTTAAAAATTGGGTGAAAATAAGAATTAAAAAAAAAATGTTTGGTTCTACGTAACCTTATAACTGTGAATGTCATAATACTGTTTGCTTTTAATGCAATAAAATACACATATTTATATTCAGCGATGTCTCACGTGTAAAAGGTTTTATGGTGTTTTGGGAAGTTATGGGGTCAAATATAGTATGTTAAATTTTTTAATTTTTTTCACATTGAAATTCGCCAGATTTGTTACGTTGCCTTTGAGACCGTATGGTAGCCCAGGAATGAGAATAACCCCCACGATGGCATACCATTTGCAAAAGTTAGTGCTAATATTTGTTTGTGTGTGAAAAATGCAAAAAACTAATTTGAACGCCAATTTTGGCCAGTGTTTGTGACTAAGTGGCTACTAAAAAAGACTGGACATACCCCATTTGCAATACCTTGGGTTGTTTTCTTTTGCAAATGGTATGCCATCATGGGGGTCATTCTCATTCCTGGGCTACCATATGGTCTCAAAGGCAACGTAACCAATCTGTCGAATTTCAATGTGAAAAAAGCGCAAGCCTTATATTTTACGCTGTAACTTTTGAAAACATCATAAAACCTGTACATGAGGGATACTGTTATACTCAGGAGACTTCGCTGAACACAAATATTAGTGTTTCAAAACAGTAAAACGTATCACAACAATTATATCGTCCGTGTAAGTGCCATTTGTGTGTGAAAGTGTCACTTTCACTGATAAGATCATCGTTGTAATACATTTTACTGTTTTGAAACACTAATATTTGTGTTCAGCGAAGTCCTCCGAGTAAAACAGTACCACCCCTGTACAGGTTTTATGGTGTCCTGGAAAGTAACAGGGTTAAATATAGTGCTAGCAAATTAAATTCCCTGGACTTTCGGCCTGGGTTGTCAGGCAGGTCCCGCAAATTGTAATTAATAAAATGACCTAATTATGTAAAATTATATATACGTAGAATATATATATATATATATATATATATATGTATATAATTTTTTAAAATTATTTTTATTTATATATATAGGTATATATATAGTTATATACACATATATACTTATGTATATATATATATATATATTATTTTGTTCTACGTGTATTTTGATATCAATATGTATATATATATGTATATTTATATATATATATATATAGTAATTTAAAAATACAGTTAGAACAAAATTACACATGTATATATTTTTTATTTATTTATTTTTTATTATTTTTTTTACTTTATTTTTAACGTATTTACATATATATTTATTTTATATTATATATAAATATATATATAATGATAATTTTATATATGTATATATATATATATACATATATTCAATATCATTGTATGTGTACTTTGATATTAATATATATATATATATATATCTATAAAATTATATACCGTATATACTCGAGTATAAGCCGACCCGAATATAAGCCGAGGCCCCTAATTTTACACCAAAAAACTGGGAAAACTTATTGACTCGAGTATAAGACTAGGGTGGGAAATGCAGCAGCTACTGGTAAATTTCTAAATAAAATTAGATCCTAAAAATATTATATTAATTGAATATTTATTTACAGTGTGTGTATATGATGAATGCAGTGTGTGTGTATGAGTGCGCAGTGTGTGTATAAATGCAGTGTGTATATGAGTGCGCAGTGTGTGTGTATGAATGCAGTGTGTGTGTATGAGTGCAGTGTATGTGAGTATGAATGCAGTGTGTGTGTATGAGTGCAGTGTGTGTGATGCAGTGTGTGTGTATGAGTGCAGTGTGTGTGATGCAGTGTGTGTGTGTGTGTGTGATGCAGTGTGTGTTTGTGTTGCAGAGCCTTGGTGGGGGGTGGGCATTTTTATAAAAAAAAAATTATTATTATTTAAAAAAAATTTTGTTATATTATTATTTTTTTAATAATTTTTTTATTATTATTTTTATTATTTATGTATTATTTTATTTAGTTTTTAGTTCATTTTTTTGTTATATTATTATTTTGTTTATTATTATTTTTTATTATTTATTATTAATTTATTTATTTTTTGTCCCCCCTCCCTGCTTGATACGTGGCAGGGAGGGGGGCTCTCCTTCCCTGGTGGTCCAGTGGCATTGGCAGTTCAGTGGGGGGAGGAGGGGAGGCTGGCAGGAAGCACTTACCTCTCCTGCAGCTCCTATCAGCTCTCTCCTCCTCCGTGCCGGTCCGTGCAGCTCTTCTCTCAGCTCACACTGTAAGTCTCGCGAGAGCCGCACTATGACCCCGCGGCTCTCGCGAGACTTACACTGGGAGCTGACCGAGGTGCTGACCGGACCAGCGGAGGAGGAGAGAGCTGACAGGAGCTGCAGGAGAGGTAAGTAACAGCTCTGCCAGCCCCCAGTCTGTATTATGGCAATGTAAATTGCCATAATACAGACACTGACTCGAGTATAAGCCGAGTTGGGGTTTTTCAGCACAAAAAGTGTGCTGAAAAACTCGGCTTATACTCGAGTATATACGGTATATATATTAATATTAAAATACACTTAGACAGTATATGTGTATGTGTGTATATATATATATATATATATATATATATATATATACTTAGATCACATATATAATATATATATATATATATATATATATATATGATCTAAGTATATATCATTTATTTTTACACTGTTTTAAACTGGTTTTATTTTTTTTTCAGGCAGCAGGGTGAGTACCTCTTATTACAGGCACTCCCCCTGCTGGCACTGACATGGACGGCTATGCCTCACGATCACATTGCCCAGGGGCCGAAGAGGAAGGAGGGGGACTCCCTGGGCTCCCAGGTATGTCCCCATGGGATCACCGACGACCAGGTAAGTACATAGTACCTCTACCACACATACCTGTCTCTTGCTTTCTCCTAAAAGGGGAGCACTCTACTCCATCATTCAACTCTGCTTTACTCCCACCTTATTTAATTGCTATTTCCTGTCCTATTATGTTTTACACTCCACCTCCTATAGACTGTAAGCTCGTTTGAGCAGGGTCCTCTTCAACCTATCGTTCCTGTAAGTTTTCTTGTAATTGTCCTATTTATAGTTAAATCCCCCCTCTAATAATATTGTAAAGTGCTACTGAATCTTTTGGCACTATATAAATGGCAATAATAATAATAATAATCAAAAAGAATGTACCTTTGAGTAGACAAGACATAAGTGGCTAGTCTGGCAAAATACAGTGCATTCAAACCCTTAAGAACAGCGGGCGTTCAATGCCGTCCTTTTTGGGGTGGTCCTAAATGCCGGCGGGTCCCCCTGTCCTTACTACTTACTGGGTCCCCGCCATTCCCACGCCAGCGGTCGCGATCCTGGGGTCTGCCTGGAAAAAGAGCCTTTCTTCCCCAAGATCGCAAACCCAGAGGATACTTTTGGGCTAAAAGATATACAGAGTATCCTTCTTTTTGAGAAACCAGGTCATATAGACTGGGAAGAGAATATGGGAGATCTCAACCATGGAGAAGAGGACAATCATCCATCAGAGGTGGAAAATCCAGAGGTTCTTCATTTGACAAGAACCCAGGGGCGGACTGAGAACCCTCAGGGCCCCCGGGCAAAATAAATCAAGGGCCCCCTTACAGGCCCCACCCATACTCTGCAGCAAGCGCCACCCTTGTCCCGCCTCAAGCCACACCGTACACAATCTTTAGACACAAGGAACAAAAGGGCAATAAGCCCTTCGAGGCCCCAGTAGAGACTACAATTGAGGGCTAATGGGCCATGGAGGGGGGTCTTTCTAGCGGAGGCTATCTCAGTGTCCTTTAGAGGGTGTGTTAGAAAGAATCCCCTCCAAGCCCCATTAGAGACTACAATGGAGTCTAAAAGGCTTGGAAGGGGGTCTTTCTAACAGAGGCCATCTCAGCGTCCATTAGATATCCCCTGCTGGAAACAGTCGCCTCCAGGCCCCAGTAGAAACTACAATTGAGGGCTAATGGGCCATGGAGGGGATTTCTAGCAGAGGCTAGAGTCTAATGGGACCTGGAGGGTGGTCTCTCCAACACTCTGGTTCCTATTCACAATATAGCAACACAACATAGCTCGCTGATACCTAAGCCAAGTTGGCTCCTCTTACCTTAATTACTGTTGCTGGCTGGCAGTCTGTGGGCTTGCTGGCTGCGGCTGGCAGGCTGTGGGCTTGCTGGCTACTGCCGGCAGGCTGTGGGCTTGCTGACTGCGGCTGGCAGGCTGTGGGCTTGCTGACTGCGGCTGGCAGGCTATGGCTTGCTGGCTGTAAGCCTGTGGCTTGCTGTAGGCCTGTGGGCTGGCTACTGGCCTGTGGGCTGGCTACTGGCCTGTGGGCTGGCTACTGGCCTGTGGGCTGGCTACTGGCCTGTGGGCTGGCTACTGGCCAGCCTGTGGGTTGGCTGGCTGGCTACTGGGGCACTTGTAGATTATTTAAAGAAATAGTCCATGCACAATAACCACTACTGCTCCAGAGTAAGTAGTCAAACCGTTTAAGAACAGTTTGACAACTTACCTGGGGTCTGCTGGGATATGAGGCTGTAGTAGGGAATAGGAGCAGTGGTGCAATGTGTGTGAAAGGTTCAGTGTGTGTGTGGGGGTGTAGTGTGTGAATGTGTAGGGTGTGTGGGCGGTGTATGTGTGTGGCAATGTTAGTATGGGGGGCTGTGTATGGGGGTCTGTGTGTATATGGGTGGGCAGTGTGTGTGTGTGTGTGAGGCAATGTGTGTAAATGTGTATGGTGTGTATGGGGGCAGTGTGTGAATGTGTATGGTGTGTGTGTGGGGGCAGTGTGTTTATGGGGCTAGAGTTCACTCTCACCACTGCGACCACCAGGAATCCATGGGGGTTACAGTGTTGAGAGTGATCTCTAGCCGGTAGCTCCAGGGCTAGAGTTGACTCTTGCAAGAGCAGTAACGTTGCCATGGTAACCGCGGCAACGCTCTGTGCTCGCGCAAGAAGGACCCAGAGGAGCTGCAGGGTGAGCTCCCATGTCCTCTCTTCCTCCCCTGCCCGCACGGTGCCTGCGGACAGGGGAGGGGGGGCATTCTTCCCTCTCTTTCTCCCCCCTCCCCATCTCTCTATTCCCCTCTTTCTCCCCGTGTCTCATTCTTCCCTCTCTGTCTCCCCATCTCTCTATTCCCCGTGTCTCATTCTTCCCTCTCTGTCTCTTTCTCCCCCTCCCCATCTCTCTATTCCCCCTCTTTCTCCCTGTGTCTCATTCTTCCCTCTCTGTCTCTCCCCTCCCCATCTCTCTATTCCCCCTGTGTCTCATTCTTCCCTCTCTTTCTCCCCCCTCCCCATCTCTCTATTCCCCCTCTTTCTCCCCGTGTCTCATTCTTCCCTCTCTGTCTCTGTCTCCGCCCTGTGTCTCATTCTTCCCTCTCTTTCTCCCCATCTCTTTATTGCCCCCCTTTCTCCCCTCCCCATCTCTCTGTTCCCCCCTCTTTCTCCCCCTTTCCCATCTCTGTAATACCCCCTCTTTCTCCCCCCTCCCCATCTCTCCCCTCTTTCTCCCCCCTCCCCTCTATTTCTCCCCCTTCCCCTCTCTTTCTCCCCCCTCCCCATCTCTCTCCTCTCTTTCTCCCCATCTCTCCCCTCTCTTTCTCGCCCCTCTCTTTCTCCCCCCTCCCCATCTCTCTATTCCCCCTCTTTCTCCCCGTGTCTCATTCTTCCCTCTCTGTCTCTGTCTCCCCCTGTGTCTCATTCTTCCCTCTTTCTCCCCATCTCTTTATTGCCCCCCCTTTCTCCCCTCCCCATCTCTCTGTTCCCCCCTCTTTCTCCCCCTTTCCCATCTCTATGTCCCCCCTCTTTCTCCCCCCTCCCCATCTCTCCCCTCTCTTTCTCCCCCCTCCCCTCTCTTTCTCCCCCTTCCCCTCTCTTTCTCCCC
>OW240921.1:19794428-19856732 GCA_933207985.1 Pelobates cultripes | reverse complement strand
TGGGTTGGACTGGCTAGGTCCTTCCCCGGGATCCATGTTGTTAGTTAAGGTACGTAGCAGTTTGAAAAGTTCTGCTTTTCTTGCTGTAGCGGGGTAGGGGATTGGCCCTTCTCCTCAATTCCGTAGTTATACGACGGATCGTCCAGGATCTGATCGATGCTGGACTATTTACCTCTCCTCCTTGTGTAGGAGTGATAGCTCTAGCCGGAGTGCTAGGCAGGGAGAAATCCTCTACCCCTTCCTGAGACATACTATAAACAAAACAATTAATTAGTGTATGAAAAACCACCTAAATCGTACTGGCAGGCTAGCTAAGCCGGATGGCGAAACATTACACTTGTTTGGTGACAGGTGAGGCCCTACTAGTTGCCAAGTGGCTTGAGAGGCTCTAAGTGTTGGCACGAGGGGATTTGAGGCCACCCGTCGTAGTGGCAGAAATTTTAGGCCTCTCGGTGACTGTAACACAGAAAAACAGCGAAAGGGAGTGACAAGTGAGTCCCTCTCTATGCAACATGCGAGGCGGCTAGCTAACGTGTGGCCCGATGGGTGTTTGCCTCTGAAACGTTGAGGCGGGGTGTTGGCCTCGCGGGACCACTAACTGATGGCAATTGTCAAGAAGGGGTACATTCTATATAAATTTATCTATATATAAAATACAAATAACCACAAATATATGTATATATATATATATATATATATATATATGATTACATTATTGATTACATAAGTATACACGTAGAATTTAAATACATATATATGTATATATATATATTCAAATTCTACATGTATATTTAAGTGATCTTTTAGCATAATTATGTGATTTTATTCATTAAAATTTGATTGACATGTCTGACAACCCAGGCAGAAATTGCAGAGAATTTAATTTGCAAGCACTATATTTAACCCTGTAACTTTCCAAGACACCATAAAACCTGTACATGGGGGGTACTGTTGTATTCAGAAGACATCACTGAATAGAAATGTTAGTGTTTCAAAACTAGTAAAATGGATTACAATGATAATATCGTCAGTGAAAGTGAAATTTTTTGCATTTTTCACACACAAATGGCACTTACACTGATGATATAATTGTTGTGATACTTTTTACTGTTTTGCAAAACTAATATTTGTGTTCATCGAAGTCTCCCGAGTATAACAGTACCCCTCATGTACAGTTTTTATGGTGTTTTCAAAAGTTACACACTCAAATATAAGGCTTGTGTTTCAGTTTTTCCACATTGAAATTCGCCAGATTGGTTACGTTGCCTTTGAGACCGTATGGCAGCCCAGGAATGAAAATTACCCCCATGATGACTGCCATTTGCAATATTAGACAACCCAAGCTATTGCAAATGGGTTATATCCAGTCTTTTTTAGTAGCCATTTAGTCACAAACACTGGCCAAAATTGGTGTTCAAATTCATTTTTTTGCATTTTTCACACACATCAAATATTAACACTAACTTTGACCAGGGGTTAAGTTCTCCAACATTAAACTTTTAAAACCATCTTCATACACATACTAGAGTACTTCTCCATAACAAGAAAATACTACTACAGAAGAATTGTAAATATAATTGGCTTATTTTATTTTTCCTTTAAAACAAATATATCTGAAATCATCTGATTAAGATCCCAACATTTATTGAATCATATCTAGCCTAAAGGAAATAATATAATTCAGGATTTGAGACTGTAGCTTTAATTATTAAATTATATTGATTATTTGGTTAATTGCCAAGTTTATATAATCACATTATTATCCAGAGATATAAGACATATCTTTAATAATTACCTAGTAGGAAATAACAGACAGGAAGTTTTTTTATTGGTTGTTGGATGGTAGAGAATGTTAAGTTGAACTAACTGTGTGAAATAGCCAAAGGGTATTTAAATACTGTATTCTGCTCTTCATATGTCTTAAGGTGTTTGCTCAGTGAGAATTACAGCCAGCAGAGAGCTAATTAAACAGCCTAACTGTTGTTTATGTTGTCTGACTGCCAGCATTTGTTGTATGTATGCTGCATATTCTGTCTGCTACACATTTTTTAAGTTATTTACAAAGAAAGAGAAAAGAACCGCACTCAATTCACTAGAGACACAGGGTGCTTAACTGAACCAAGGGCCAGCACAAGCCCTTAGAGTAGATACCAGTGTTCGAGAGAAGGTCCAGGAACTCCAATGTCTTCAGGCACCTTTATCAGAACATGTGGAACACTGCAACGTTTTGACCCTCCAATGGGGTCTTTGCCAATCTACTTCACACCAAAGCTTACAAACAATTATAAGGAATATGTAATAAAGATTGTATAAAAAATGAAATAGAAGAAATTATCTTTATCACATATTCCTCATAGTTTATAAACACCAGCTCTGAATGTGGTACGGATGGATGGTGAGTACCAAATCATTTTTATATATTAAACTAGAGTCTAAATCAAAGTTAATTATTTAACTGTTTATCACTTAATTTTTGATTGTGATTGCACATTTTCACTTAGTTTTTTCTTATAAATGTTTGTAAGCTTTGGTCTGAAATACCTTGACAAAGACCCATTGGTGGGTCGAAAATGTTGCTGTGTTCCACATGTTCCAATCAAGGTACATGAAGGCATTGGAGAGCCTGGACCTTCTCTCCAACACTGACACATTTTTAGGTGTCCAATGCTTAAAAAAAATGTTTGATTTGATGAACCTGTGATATCAAATATCCCCTTGCCAGTGTTGTTTTAACTGTATTTATCTTGTTGGTCAAATTTTATTGCAATATCCTTTGAGTTCTAGAGGTGATATACATATGTTTAATGTGTATAATTTATTTAGAAATGAACTTGGTGTTGCAGGATACTGTTTTACTTTTAGCAAGCTGATTGCATTATATGTGTGTACTAATACCCGTACATTACTTGCTATGTATGCTGACCCCTACTTGTAGATAATTTCTTGTGTTAAATACTAACCCCATCATTTAAGACATAGTGTTTTAGAAGTTATCTTGTTGTGGCTATTGTACCAGTAATATTACCACATTTTACTGCCTATTGTTACCAAATAAGCACTGATTGTCATGCATGTTATTATATTTAATTTTTATTGTTCACAATAAATTATATTTTTATAATCGGTTGTGAATTAATTGTGTGAAATATAAATTTATTAATAAATGTACTCAAGTCTAGAAGGGTTAAAAATAGTAAGTTAATTCTTAACTTAATTTAGTAAGGGGATACAGTGCCATAATATAGATTTTTTTAAAAATATTAATAAAAATGAAAAATTTGATAATTTTTATAAAACATTATTTTAAATATTTTAATTAACCAATAAATATACACACGCCATGATGGCAGGTATCAGATTTTATAAATAAAGTGGCTGGTACTTTTAATAGGAGTAGGCTTTTAGAAAGGTGAAGAAAGGAGTTACTTTGCATATCTAAATAACTGGAGGCCTTCTGCACCACTTCAATGGCCACCAGACTGCAAGCTTCCCCGCCACATCAAGGCAAACCTCTTAAATTGATCCTACACTAACAATTCATCTTCAGGAAAAAAAATCTCTACTGAGACAGAGAGGGGGATTTTTGAAAATCCCTACATTATTAACCCTTAATAAGGGACACGCAAATACAAATACACAAAAATAAGTCCTGCGCTCAGACTCCCACTATTCCTGGGCGGCAGCAATGACCATAGTATGTAATAATAAGTATGTAGGGGCTTAGAAAAATACCTCTCTCTGTCTCATTAGAGATTTTTTTCATAGGGATTTGGGGTCCTGCACAGGTATCTCTTTTCTTTAGTTTTTAATGTATGTATTAGGGATGATGTGTACTATGGTCATTGCTGCCGTCCATGAGTAGTCTGAGCACAGGACTTATTTTTTTAAATTTGTTTTGGAAAGATGTAAGCCACATTTGTCACTCACTTATCAGTTCCAGTGCTTTATCTGTATTTGAGTTTCTATAATCAATTTAAACTAATGGAATTATCCTTTAAACAGAAATAATTTTCTAACCTTCTTTTCTAGGTAATTATTTTATCCCAACATTTGGGATTCAATGGTTGTAAACTATAGATCTCAATAGCAGAATTGTGAAAGTCTTAGATGTCAGCTCCTTTTAGTTTAGAATTAGCTATTTGGGGATACAATTTTACATCTCTATGTCAATCCCAAGCAACTCTTGTTTCAGTAAATGACGTTAAGTGGAATAATTTTCCCAGATCAGCCATTTTATCTTCAAATATTGAATTATGTTCTTATTTTGAAATCAGAACAAAATAAAGCACATACTGTAGAGAATTATAAAATACAACTAAAAAAGACAAATTGCAAAAATGATTCTGTTCACACTACTTTTCCAGCGAAAATGTAATGGTAAATTTGCTTAAAATTCATAGTTCCCTTGCCAATTCCTCACTTTTCCCATTTTGTTTAATAAATCCCATTTGTTTTTATTCCTAACTATATTTAATTTATTTATTTATAAAATATTTTATTAGGATGGATACATTGAGATTTCTCTCGTTTTTAAGTATGTCCACAAAACATTGCGTTGTTACAATAGCATACCATATTACAAAAAATACAATATACAAACAATACAAAAAAAATAAACATATAGAACAAAAAAAATCAGCGCTCCCAGGTAATTCACACATAAATCCTTTACTTGAAAAAGTATAAAAATTTCAATATTTCAGTTCCACATAGGAACTTTTATCAGGACAGGTGATTGTGTGTGTGTATCTGTGATTATGTGTTTGCATGTCTGTGATTGTATGTATAGGTCTGTGATTTTAAGTGTGTTTGGGTCTGAGATTGTGTGTGTGTGTTTATATCTGTGATTATATGTGTGTATGTATGGGATTGTGTGTAGAGGTGTGATTTGTGTGTGTGTGTGTTTTATTGTGTGTATGTATGTGATTGTGTGTGTATTTATGTATGTGATTGTGGGTGTAGCGGAGAGCTTGTATTTCACAGGTTAACTCCACTAAAGATCCCAATGAGGCTCAGGAACAAGTAATAAAAACACAATAGAGCAATAATCCCAGCAAGCAAGGTAATCCATGAATATTCCCATACAGATCCCAATGACTGGACGACACACAGCATCAGGAGCAGAACTGACTTTTAATCCACACAACCTCCATATAAAGCACTCTCCCATGCAAGGGAGGGATTCACATTAATCAGGACAGTAACCAATAATGTCACAGTTACCTCCCACACATCTCCTCCCCTCAGTGTGACACATAATCCTATTAAACATACTGTACTTTTCCCCAAATTCTAGATGTACCCCATGGACGGCAGTTAGAATAATACTGATCTGGGTGACTAACATATCCAAAATTCACCCAGATCGGAACAGAGGTTCGGGAGTTAGGTGGAGGGTGCAATTTGACCAACCGCACACGAGGTGGTATCCGAAAAAGGCTCCATGTGTTTTGGCCTTGCGGTCGGTCTCTGTTCAGGAGTTAAAGCACTTAGAAATACCTGCCATCCACGGCTAATCTTTCATTCGTATGAATTCCCTTGTTGGATTTTACCGTTCGGGAGTTATGGAACTCTGGAGGTGTTCGGTTGTTTGAGTGTCCGATTTGAGTTCCAGACACTCGACGACCAAACACCGCTGAGATTTTCATGCGTAAGATGGCCGCCACACGTGGTTCGCATGCTGAACGGCGCCCACACCGGCACATACAATTAGGCTGCGGTTTGCAGAGTGTGAACACTTAACAAGGCGCACACTTCTCACTGGGGTGGTCTGATGGTTTGGTAGTTTCATTCCTATGAAACTACCGAACAATTATTCGAAACTTCATACATTTTACAGACATACAAGGAAACAATTACACAAATACATTTTCAATACGAAGCCCTAAGGACAGTCTTAACACGATCCGCTACAGTGGGTATAGGTGACCGTTTGTGTGTGAGTGTGGGGGTCTGTGATTGTGTGTATGTATGTGATTGTGTGTAAAGGTATGTGATTGTATGTGTATGTATGTGATTGTGGTCATAGGTATATGGTTGTATGAGTGTGTGTGGGTCTGATTCTCTGTGTGTATGTGAGTCTGATTCTGTGTTTGTGTGTGTGTATGTATATGTCAGGATTACTGTTTGATCCAGCACGTAGAACTGTACAGCACGGATGACAAATAAGTAACGTATTACCGGTCCTTAGAATGGCCGGATTTAACGTACAAAGAATAGTCAAAAATACTAGCCGAGGTCAGGGAACACAGAAAAGGGACACAGCGATGAGGAAAGCCAGGAGTCAGGATACCAGAATATAGAGAAGTCAAACAAAGCCAAAGTCAAAAACCAGGTAGAAAACTATAAACAGGAACGCGCTCTCAGACAACCACAAGGGAAACCACGACAGGGCACTGAGCAGGCTGAGAACTGGGCCTAAATACCCCTCCTTTAGTTCTGATAGGCTGTAACCGGCCTTTGACCCCAAAGTCAGTTACCAGGTTTCATTTGCATAATTGCTGCTCAGCATTAACCCTTCTGTGGATTAGGTTGCTGCTCGGCACAACTTTTCCTGTGTGGACAGTAAATGTCATTAATCACTTTTCTCTAAGCGGATGAATACATGACACCAGGTTTCATTTGCACAATTACTGCTCAGCATTAACCCTTCTGTGAATTAGGTTGCTGCTCGGCACAACTTTTCCTGTGTGGACAGTAAATGTCATTAACCACATTTCTATAAGCGGATGAATATGTGACATTACCCCCCACCTGAAGAACGCCCACCGGGCGGACAGGACCAGGCTTGAGAGGAAATTTAGCGTGAAAAGCGCGGATCTTACGGCCCGCATGCAGGTCAGGAGCCGAAACCCAAGAACGATCAGCAGGACCGTAACCTTTCCAAACAACCAAGTACTGTAAAGTGCCCCGAGAAAACCTAGAATCCACGATAGAAGATACCTCATACTCTTCCTGACCACCCACCACCACCGGAGGGGGAGGAACACAAGGAACAGTATATCTATTGCAGACAAGAGGTTTGAGTAAGGACACATGAAAAGTGTTGGGAATCCCTAAAGATGCAGGAAGAGCCAGAGAGTAAGACACTGGATTGATCCTACGAAGCACTCTATAGGGACCAAGGAATCTGGGGGCAAACTTCATGCTAGGGACCTTAAGCTTGATGTTGCGAGATGACAACCAAACCCGGTCCCCCACTTGGTACACCGGGTTGGCACTCCTACGCTTATCAGCAAAATGTTTGAAGCGTTCAGCAGCAGCCCCTAGAGCAGTTTGAACCTTAACCCAGGTATCCCGAATGGAGGCCAGACGCTCATCCAGAGCAGGAATGGCAGTATCAGAAAATACCGCAGGGAGAACCGTAGGATGCCTACCATTATTGACAAAAAATGGACTGTGCCCAGAGGAGTCATGAACAGCATTGTTTCTAGCGAACTCGGCCCACGGGAGTAGTTCGGACCAATTGTCTTGTGTGCTATTAATAAAACAACGCAAATAAACTTCTAATGACTGGTTAGCCCCCTCAGCTGTACCATTGGTCTGTGGATGGTAGGAGGAGGAGAAGGAGAGATCAATCCCCAATTGTTTACTGAACGCCCTCCAGAACCTGGACACAAACTGAGAGCCCCTATCAGACACAATATTGTGGGGGATGCCATGCAAACGGACAATTTCACGTATGAAAATTAGGACCAAATCTTGCGAAGATGGCAACTTCTTGAGAGGAATGAAGTGAGCCATCTTAGAAAATCGGTCTACAACCATGAGAATAATAGTGAACCCAGCAGAGCTAGGAAGCTCAACAATAAAGTCCATGGATAGGTGGGACCATGGAATCTCAGGAACAGGAAGAGGCTGCAACAGGCCACAAGGAAGTGCATGAGTCACCTTAGAAACTGCACACACAGAACATGCCTGCACATACTCCTTTACATCTTTCCTGAGTGAATCCCACCAAAATGATCTAGTGATCGCGGCAGTGGACTTATTGATGCCCGGGTGTCCAGCAGTTATATTGTCATGGAACACTTTCATGATATTAACCCTTTCACATAGGGGAACGAACAGTTTATCACACGGTTTACCACTGGGCGCCTGAGGCTGGGCCTCCAGTATGGTGCCAAGCAGTGGAGAAGACAGTGAGAGGACAGTAGTAGCAATAATACACTCTGCTGGAATAATAGGAGATGTCATCTGTTCCGGAGCTGACTCATTATCAAATTGCCTGGACAAGGCATCAGCCTTGGTATTTTTAGAATCAGGTCTATAAGTAATGAGAAAGTTAAAACGTGAAAGGAACAGTGACCATCTAGCCTGTCTGGAAGACAAACGTTTGGCATCCCCTATATATGCCAGATTTTTGTGGTCAGTTATGATCAACAGGGGGTCCTTTGAACCCTCCAAAAGATGTTGCCACTCCTTGAGGGCAAGAATAATGGCCAACAGTTCTCTATTGCCAATATCATAGTTGCGCTCAGCAGGAGACATCTTTCTGGAGAAGTAGCCACAAGGATGCAATGGTGTTCCCTGGCTTTCTCTCTGAGAGAGAACAGCCCCTACCCCTGTCTCGGATGCATCAACCTCCAATATAAAAGGTTTACTGGTGTCAGGATGTTTTAGTATGTCCGCAGAGGCAAATCTTTGTTTAAGAGTCTCAAAAGTATTCACAGCCTCTTTGGACCATACCGTGCTACTAACCCCTTTGCGAGTCATATTTGTGATTGGGGCTATTACAGAAGAAAATCCCTTGATGAATCTTCTGTAATAGTTGGCAAAACCAATAAACCTTTGTATAGCTTTTAAACCAGAGGGTAATGGCCAGTGTAGTACAGCCTCTAGTTTTTTAGGATCCATTTGAAATCCCGATGCAGAGATGTTGTAACCCAAAAAGTGGACTTCAGGCTGGTCAAATATGCACTTTTCTAATTTACAATAAAGTTTATTTTTCAACAACGTCTGCAGAACCTGTTTCACATGGGAGTGGTGAGTTTGAAGATCAGGGGAATACACCAAAATATCGTCCAAATAAACCAAGACAAATGAGTAAATGAATTCCCTGAGTACATCATTTATAAAGTCTTGGAATACGGCCGGGGCGTTGCATAACCCAAATGGCATTACCAGATATTCATAATGTCCACTACGGGTATTAAATGCCGTCTTCCACTCATGATTCTCTTTAATTCTAACCAAATTGTAAGCGCTCCTAAGGTCAAGCTTAGTAAATACTTTAGCTCCCTGAAGTCTATCGAACAATTCGGAAATGAGTGGAATAGGGTATGCATTTTTTACAGTGATTTTATTAAGTGCCCTGTAGTCTATGCAAGGGCGTAACTCACCACCCTTTTTCTCAACAAAAAAGAATCCTGCACCAGCTGGTGAGGATGACTTTCTTATGTGCCCTTTGCTCAAGGATTCTTTGATGTATTCCTCCATTATTTTACTCTCCTGGGGAGATAAGGCATAAACTGCCCCCTTAGGTGGCATAGCGCCTGGAAACAGGTTAATGGCACAGTCATATGCTCTGTGGGGAGGCAATACATCGGATTGAGCCTTGTTAAACACTTCCTGAAGTTCTTGGTATTGTATGGGAACTCCAGGAGTTTGGGGAGTGGTAGTGGGAAGGTCAATAGTATCCAATCTCTTTAGTACTGGTTTTATACATCTCCCCATACACTCTTTACCCCATTCTAATATCTCCCCATTAGCCCAGTCAATATAGGGATTGTGCTTACTCAGCCACGGAAACCCTAATATGATAGGACATGATGGAGAAGTAATAACCTGAAACGTCATCTCCTCCCTATGGGAGGCCCCAATGGAGATCGTAATAGGGACAGTTTTGTGGGTTATAAGCGGTTGTGTGAGTGGTCTACCATCAATAGCCTCTACAGCTAGCGGCGTAGGTCTCTCCCTGACCGGTATCTCATTACCCCTAATAAACTGGACATCAATAAAATTTCCAGCAGCACCTGAGTCCATTAGGGCACTGCAAGAAAACTTCTTGTTATCAATGGAAATAGTTACCTCAAGGAGGAATCTACTTTTGTTTTTGTTAGAGGACAACTCCATCACACCTAAGATCTGTCCCCTTAAGGTTCTTAGGTGCGGAAGTTTTCCGGACGCACTGGACAATTAGTTATCATATGTCCCTTTCTACCGCAATATAGGCATAACCCCTCCCTTCTCCTATACTGTTTTTCGGCCTCTGACAGTCTAGTGACCCCCAACTGCATAGGTTCAGGTTCGGACTGTACAGGGAGGTTAGACAAAACAGGTTTAGTGAATTGAGGTGCTAGGGACATAGCCGTACGTCTGGTCTTGCTTCTGGTGACTTCTCTGAGTCTTAACCTATTATCAATATGCATGACAAACGTAATAAATTCGTTAAGACTCTTTAATTCTTTAGTGGCTATCTCATCTAGTATAGTCTCTGAGAGACCCTTTTTGAATGCTGAGATTAACCCATTGTTAGTCCAGTCTACCTCGGAAGCTAAGGTACGGAATTCAATAGCATAATCCGAGATAGACCGGTTACCTTGTCTGATGTGCATTAGGGCAGTGGAGGCGTCATCCTCTCTACCCAATGGCTCAAACGTGAGCTTGAATTCGGCAAGGAATTCCTGGTAATTATGAGCTATGCTCCGATTACTCTCCCACAATGGATTAGCCCAGGCAAGGGCCTTGCCCTTTAATTGATTCATTAGATAACCAATTCTTGCTCTGTCCGTGGGGAATGACCCTGGTGAGGCCTCAAAATGGTACTCCACCTGATTAAGAAAACCCCTGCATTCCTGGATATTGCCATCAAACTGTAGGGATGGTGATAAGGAGATGCAAGGAGTCCTATTAACAGTGGGTGGAGGTACACAGGGTAGAGGTGCTATAGGAGGAGACGCTGCAGGCTGCAGATGCTCCGTTCTAGCGAGAAGCGTACTTAAAGCCTGAGTGAATTGATCCATGCGGTGATCATTCTCCTCTAATTTCCTCTTGCAAGCAGCTATGTGCTGACACAGTTCTACAGGATCTATGGCCCTGTCGTAATGTCAGGATTACTGTTTGATCCAGCACGTAGAACTGTACAGCACGGATGACAAATAAGTAACGTATTACCGGTCCTTAGAATGGCCGGATTTAACGTACAAAGAATAGTCAAAAATACTAGCCGAGGTCAGGGAACACAGAAAGGGACACAGCGATGAGGAAAGCCAGGAGTCAGGATACCAGAATATAGAGAAGTCAATAAACAAAGCCAAAGTCAAAAACCAGGTAGAAAACTATAAACAGGAACGCGCTCTCGGACAACCACAAGGGAAACCACAACAGGGCACTGAGCAGGCTGAGAACTGGGCCTAAATACCCCTCCTTTAGTTCTGATAGGCTGTAACCGGCCTTTGACCCCAAAGTCAGTTACCAGGTTTCATTTGCATAATTGCTGCTCAGCATTAACCCTTCTGTGAATTAGGTTGCTGCTCGGCACAACTTTTCCTGTGTGGACAGTAAATGTCATTAACCACATTTCTATAAGTGGATGAATATGTGACAGTATATGATTGTGTGTATATGTCCGTGATTATGTGTATGTATGTGATTGCATGTATAGGTCTGTGATTGCATGTGTGTGTGCGTCTGTGGTTGTATGTGTGTTTATCTATGATTGTGTTTACATCTGTGATTATGTGTATGTATGTAATTTTTTTTTTTAACTCCTGAGGGATAACTTTTTTTTTTGGGGGGTAACACTTATTTGATATATTATTGTTATATTTTTAAATTATTTCTTTTATTCGCTAAGGTGGGTGGAAGTTATCTGGAAATTTGGGAAATTAGTGTTAAGCTAGTTAGGGGCTAAGATTAAAAATGTTTTAAAAAGTTTAGAAAAGTAAAAACAAGTTGTAAAAAGTAAAAAAGTAAAAAAACTTTAAAAATGCTTATTACTACTACACTTAGTACAATCTAGCAACAGATCCTATGCTGAGGTTTAAAATATGCCTTTTGAAATGCCCTGGGGTGTCTTCCTTAAGAAATGGTATGCCTTTGAGGGGTCGTTTGAATAAGCAACCTGTTAAAATACTCCAAAATTGGAAGTCTGGTCTCTTATTTGGCATTGTAGCTTAACAATATAGTGTCAAAAGCATTCAATCGGGATATTATTAAACACTGCAGATGTAGCTGAACACAATATGGGGTTTTGTAGAGGAATAGCACCTTGGTATATGTGTGTATATAAAAAAATAGAAAAAAACACAATTTTACTATAATATTTAGCAGAGATTGGTGGTACAAAAGGTACGTAAAAAGTGTCAAAATAACCTTAGGTAAATAGTCTGTGATTACTAGTTTATGTAAATATATACTTTTGTGTGGCAATTTAGTTTTCTGTGATGGCTATTGAACTTACTAGACAAACACACCAACTTCTAAAATAGTTTTATATTAAATTTACATTTTACTCCTTGTATTTTGTGACCTATAACTTTAATGATAAACTGAAATCCTACACATATTATGTACTCTGTAAATCACACACATTAATTTATTTTAAATTACTTTTCCTAAGCTGGACACAATATGCACATATTATTATTGCCCAAACTATTAACAACAAATTAATTTATTTAAATGTTTTGCATTTTATTATTTTATAATAAATAAAAATGTGTGTGTGTATATATATATATATAGATATATATATATATATATTGTTGGTGCAATAAATAAGAAAAATGAATATTGCAATTGAACACAAACAGCAATAAAATGCAACAATTGTTTGTGTCCTTTAGGGTATATCCAGCTTCTGAAGCTGCACTTTTAACAGGTTAAATAGCAGAGGTATCTCACCTTAATATAGCATGCAAGTTTCCAGTAATTCATTAAAGCAAAATATTCAAGAATTAAATAGCGCACTAAGCAGTATAACTACTAAAGCTGTATAGGTTATGGCACCAGCTTGCCCCTAATGCCATCCCCATTTTTTTTTTAAATGTGTTTTTGTGTTTTTAAGCATTAAAAATAAGAAAATTAAAATTGCTAATTTAGGAGTGTAACTTCCACATTAGCAACATGCTGGTCTTGAGGCCGGATCATGGGTATCTGGGGACTTTCTGTCATTGTCAAGCTGAAAACCAGAGAACAACACCAAGCAGAAAATAAATACACACAGAATAACAAAGTGTTATTAATAGAACATTTAGCTGTTTACTGTAGAGAACATATAAACTTGGAATCAATAACTTTATGTCTTAGCTGCAGGACACAGTCACCTGCTAACAGCCAGCAACATGATGCAATTCTGATGAAAGAGGGGCCGCCCATTCTTATCACTCACATAGCATGCAGTATGGCAGGACGTGGAGGCCTGTTTATATCCCAGTGTAAGTAACCCTCATTAGCCATCACTGTAAAACGCTCTGCAAGCTGAGAGACTATAGGCTATTCACAAAACTGGGATTCGTGGGAAACTGACAAAGGGAAATCCAACTTTGTTATTCTTCCACAATGGCTATTTTCATCTAAAATGTTTCAAAAGTAACTTGAATTATATATATATTGTCAAAAACATTGTCAAAAGCATTATATATATAATCCCCGCTTTAATGTTCTGCATAACAGTAATGTTTTAATTGCTTGGTTAAATATCTCAGATAGCCACTAGAGGCGCTTCCGCTGAAATAACAGAATATGATCATAGAGACCGTCTGATTGAATCAGTGCAGCAGTTTGCCGTTCATGCGCAGTAGCCTCCGAATGTTTTCCCATGGGAGAGCGATAGATTGGCTGAGATCCTCAATCTTGATGATCTCACCCAAGGAAACAGAATCTACATTTGAAAAGCTACACTCCAATATTTATAATCTAGAGTTAAAATCGTTGATTTCGAAAACTTGTCGAAGACAGTTATTAATACAACCCGAGTCGTCTCAATTCATACTGTTTATTGTATACACATGAGGGGATATTTACTATTAATTGCTGTCAGTGGGAATGTTCATCAGCCTTGAAAAAGGCCAGCAGGCCAAAATGTTGGGTGATATTTAAGTTGTGACTTGACTCCTCACTAGCAGAAGAGGTATAACACTGTTTGCAGGATTTCTATGGTAAAGGACATTATTATTGTCTGGCTATTTGTATATATTTCTTGTATCTATCTATTAATTTTCTGTGAGGTTATGTTGTACATTGATTATTTTTGCTGTTATTCAACTAGATTGCAGAATCTAGTTTATATAAATACCTAAATATATGTGCATTTATTTACTGACTTTTTATGTCATATTTAATAAAAAAATACACATGTTTATAAGCATTTGGAATGCAGTTGGCAATTATTTACAACACAGCTATTGTCACAACTTGGCTATTAGCCTTAATTTTGCAGTCTTTAGTACGTACAATTGATATAGATATATATATATATATATATATAGAATAGAAAGATGACTGAAACTAAATAAAAGCTTGATACTAGGATGATTCAATGGTATTCAAATAATCCCTACCAACTATTTACCCAAATATTTTATTTTGTTTTATTTAAAGTAATTTCCTTCTGCACCTGTATCCCTCGTTGATTCCCGGAGGAATAGCCCTTGTGTGCCTGTGTCTTACTGAATGACGGTACATTGTCACCTGTCCTCAAGTCACCAGAGCCAGCCTCAGGATGAGAGTCTTACTGCTTCTTACAATCATTCCTGCTGCTTTCTCGTATTCAGGTAGAGAATATCTAGAATTGGAGGTCTCTAACCTTTTATAATTTATTGTTATCTGTGTCTAGTTTTACAAAATGTAATGTCTAGTGAGAGAATTATTCATTGTCAATAATTAGGATACTAAGTTACGATTGCAGTATTTGTTATTTGATGTACAGACAGACAGATACAAAGAAAGATGAACAGATGGATACAGAGATAGACAGATGGCTAACGACATACAGAACTATTCCCTAAAGTGAGAATTCTAATTGAATTGAATGTGAATTTCAAATTTAGGTAAAGGAAAGCATAGTTGTCTTAGAGAATTTTTACAGTTTTTCTTTTTTAACCTTAAATTTGAAATTTACTTTAATTCACTGGAAATTCTCACTTTTATTAAAAGCCCTGACAGATAGATGAATTTTAATTTCTTACACCTGTTTATTTAAATATATTTTTCATTTTTTTCCCTATTTTGGTTTTTCATTTTCTTTTCTTCTTTAAGAGATCTTGTAACTGCCAAGGCAGGTTAACCAAAACCTTTCACAGTAGTATGGACCATGGTAGGGGGTACCTTAGATTTTTTTTTTTTTACTAAGTATTGATCCTTGATGTGGTCTGGATTTGGGACATATTAATTTTTTTCTTGATTAATTGTTTTGTTTTTATTAATGTACATAATATGGATTATGGATGGGTTTTTTTTGCACAGAATATGAATTCAGTTTTTAGAATTGGTGTACATAATATGAATTCGGGTTTTTCTGTTGTAGAAGTGTATGGAGTATTTGTGTACATAATATGACTTTTTTCTTTTGTTGAATCCATTAAAACTAAAACACATGAACATAACCTAGGTGATACATGTCAGTTGACAGAATTCCAGGCAGCCTGACACATCCTGTGCCCTGTCGGACATTTACTTATAAATAGGAAACTTGCTTATTAGTAAGTGAGTAAGTTCACTGTCCGGCATGAAATTTGTAAAGATACCTGCTTTGGGTTCTTTGGGCATGTGAAAATAAAAACATAAATGTTACCTGCTCAATATCCCAAATCACTGTGCACATTGAAATAACAGGAAGCTTTTAGTACGACTGCAAAGGCCATTAAAGTGTTAGCTCACCTGCCCCATCATGGCAAACCTGTTGATGAGTCTACATTAAGGATTCACCTTGCTTCTTTCAGATAAAAATAAAAATATCTCATGAGATCTTTCTAATAGCAAAAAGGGAACGTTTTACTAAACTCCTACACACTTATTGACCCTTAACAGAGGACAAGTGATGCGGGCGGCAGCACTGTAATATGTCTGTGCATATTTATATGTATGCATGTATTTGGTTTTGTTTTATGTATCTTGGCTTAGAGATTAGTGAGAGTGCACACTACGCATGTTTGTTTTTTGTTTTGTTTTATGTATTTGGGCAGTGGAATACTATAGCCATTGCTGCTTCCCAAGCATAGTCGTAGTTTAAGCACAATGTTTCATTTTGTGAGCCTGTTCATGGGGCATGTCATCCAAACAGCAATGTTTAAATAATAAATTTTGTGCTGTAAATCCACTTTGTGTTATTTTTTCTAAAAATAAAGACTAGTCGAAGATATAGCCCAATAGCTCTGTTAAATCCTATTACCATGAAGATAATGAAGTGTAATAACTTCATTTAAATGTTTTCCTCCTAGGATTTTCATGTATGACGTGCAGTGGAG
The DNA here is from genome assembly GCA_933207985.1 of Pelobates cultripes. Lineage (NCBI taxonomy): Eukaryota > Metazoa > Chordata > Amphibia > Anura > Pelobatidae > Pelobates > Pelobates cultripes. Next base: position 19,840,323 of record OW240921.1, on the reverse strand, counting down.
TTAATTATGAAGATAAAAAATTGTAAGGGCCCGTTCATGAAATGTAATAAAAATAATGAAGTATGTGCTTCTGTGATTAGCAAAACAACATATGGTTAGTTTTGTCTTTGAATACTACTGACAATTTGGAACTTCACATCCATCCAATACTAGTGCCAATAATGTTGCTTCTGTCTGTAAAGGTTTAAATCAGCTCTCTAATATTTTCCATGTTTTTTATAATATAGGGTGCAGTTTTTTTTACCCTAAAATTGGTGATAAATACTGTCTGTGCCCCATATTCCAAGTGCCACCAATCGCAATGTCCCAGTGTCTGGTACGATAGGGGTGCACAGAGCTCCCTCCTCACAGCAACTCCAGATAATAGCTTCTTGCAGACTGGGTAGAAAATCAAAATGATGTTACACAATAGAAGGTAAGAGCCACAATAGAAGGTGGGGTAAACAGACACAAGGTGGGGTGCAGAAGACACAAGAGGGCAAAAAATACAAAAGGGGTGATAAGAAACACTAAATGAAGAATAAGACACACTAAAGGGGGTTAGACATATAACTTTTTTTCCCTAAATTTCTAGTTAAAATATATGGGTACATCTAATATTCTGAAATATATGGTATTTCTAAGCAAACTGTGATCTGAAAAATAAAATGTACATTCACCAAAAAAGCATGAAATACTCTGTGTTGTATTTGCTTTTTCCAGTGTTCTGTTTCAGGAGGTCTATATGGGTTTAGTGGCTATGATTTAACGTAAGGATTCAATGCATTCAATGCATTCAGGAGATTTACATTATGTATACAGAATAGTGTAGATGAAATGATAAAGGGGAACTAGCGGGTGTGTTTAGGGAAAACACAAGGGGGTAACCCTCACAAACCTGGAGGAAGAACTCACAGGGGTCACAAGGAAGGAAGTCCCTGGGGGATTTGTTATGTATTTACAATTCTATATAAAAAATAACTTTTATTAATAAAATTGTAATAAAATCGTTTCAAAGGGTAATATCGTTTGTTATATCTAAAAAAGAAACAATAGTCAAGATAGTGTCATCTAGAAAATACAAGTGGATAGGTGCCCAAGTCAAACGCTGTAGGCGTGTAGACTTTTAAAAATAGTTAGGCGTATCCCATCCAGGTCAACCGTTGCTCTTCTAGGAGTCTAGGCAGCAAATTGAGCATCTGCTAACAACATTGAATCGCATCAATATTGGAGAAAATAATTTGTTGTGGTGATGCTCAATGCTTGCTTAGGCTATTAGATCTACAATATGGTCTTGATTGGTTGCTATAGTGACAAGGTCTGGAAACCGCACAAGATACGTGCCTCGTGGCTTTAACTTATGAATATGGTGACTATGCTACACTAGGCTGTTAAAACAAGAACAGAGCTACATGACTAATCCGTCCCCCATATATCTAGTGTAACTGCCGTGATTGGATACACGGATTCTGTGGCAGACAGAGCCAAAAGTTATCAATAGTTGTTACTTGTATACAATGTATCAGCATGAATATCGTGGTAAATATTAACTACTTGTATGTGTTTGTCATAGAGGACTGATACTCCAGCCAAATGGAGATAATCCTATGCTGATAAAGAACCTCTGTAAACTGTCTTGCCCTAAATATTCCTAGAAAAAACTAAACAGATAATATAACAAAGGAAGTACTGTAGCAGCCATTCATGTGTCAAGGTAAATCTGTCACTGGTAACCCTAAGGTAATCCTGTCACCTATCCTGAATGATCCATGCCAGCTAGGGTGTCAGACAGTACCATGGTCAGTGCTCCCCAATGAACTTGGTCACCCGGCTTCAACAAACTCGCCAGTTAGCTAGTGATACAAGCACTCATAGTACTGTAGAAGCGATGCCGCCAGGTGCAACCCTATGGAGAAACTACCATCCACGGATAGTCCTTATCTAACCCCCATACTATGCCCAGATAGAGGAGAGAGCTACACGGTTGAACCAATTGAATCAAAAGAAAAGAAAAAGAAAAAAAGCCCGATGCGCATTTCTGCGCTATTATAGCACCATCGTCCGAGGAAAAGTTGCATAAATTGTTATTAAATTGTTAAATTGTTAGTTGCATAAATTGTTATTAGAAAATCACCAAAATATTCTCTACTTGCAATGCTGGGAGGCATGTATGGGGCTATAATTAACGCAAAAGGGAAATAGTGAATATCAATCAAGAGAAGAAAAAAGTATTAGTTGGGAAAGCTGGAGAAAACAAATCAAATGTTGAAAGAAAATTAGTTTATCATCTGGAGGCCTTTCTCTTGGGACAATATATTTAAATTACAGAAAAGATAGTCAAAATAAGGGCCTACAACAAGTTAAAATGCAACTCTTTATTATAATAAAAATATAGTAAAATGTTTCTGCTTGTTTTCCTTTCTTAGTTCAAGACAATGTTCATGCCTTTATCCACAAGAATCGATGCATGAAATAGAAATTGTGCAATCGTTCTGGAAAAATATCATCAGCAATTTTTTATAAAGATACTTATAATAAAAGGTGTTACTACAAGTCCCAATGTCTACCTCCTCTATTTACTGGTGAGTTTTTTTCAATATCGATTTCATCCTTGTACATAACTTTTCTTTCTCCTTCTCCGACAAGTACCCATGCTCACACTCTCAGAATTGTTTGATAATAATCCTCCCTCTCAGATCCCATTTCCCACTCTCTATTTCAGCTTCAATTTCTCACCATTAATCTCAACCCCCATTTTCCACACTATGGCATACTATAATGAGGCAGAATTATAAATAAGACACAAATTCCAACAGTCTATATGCAGACATCGGTTTTTTTTTTTCTTTTAGCGAAGACAATTTACAGTGGGACATATAATGTCCCCTGGGTCCTTCTAGCCTGCAATGCAATGACAATGAGTGACAAGAATGGGTGGCAGAGCTTTCATCAGAATTGCATCATGTTGCTGGCTGCGTGCAGGTGACTGTGTCCTCCACCTAAAATAGAATATTGCGGTTTCCAAGTATGTATCTTTTCTACTGTATGCAGGTAAGAGTTAACAGATTTGTTATGCTAAAGGTGAAATAATAGTCTTACTAATACTATGCAGTAATAATACATATAACTATAATAATAAAACAGAGAACAAAAATTAAGGCCATGATTTAATATTGTTGGATAAACTTTCTAAAATATTTAACATTTCTGGATAAACTTTTAAAAGGATGCTTTCAAGATGTTAAAAAAGTCAAACATGCATGATATATAAAAACTACAGTATATAAAAAAATAATATAATATTACAAAAGTAAATGTTTTTTGATAATATTAATTCATTTAAAAATTGTATCAAAAAATATAAAATCCTTTGCAAAGCTTATCAAACCCTATTAAATCAAGGCCCATGTTTGGACTTTCTTTTAAGATACTGTTTACCAACTGCCCCCTTTGACTACCCTGTCACTACTCTTGGGCGGCACGACCACAGTGCACATCAGCCCCAATATATATAGTAAAAACCAAAGAAAAAAGGTTACCTGCGCTCTTCCCAAATCCCTAGACATATATGAACAAATGGAGGTTATTTAGTTGTCCCAGTGGCTCTGAGATGTGGGCATACCCTCTCACGACCATTGGAGCAATAAATAACCTCCTTTTTTTGATGGTATAAAAGTATATCATTATAATGTGAGGCCAAAACTTATTTTCGTAACAAATAGGGATCTGCAGGCGTTGAAAAAAAAACATGGTTATTCATATGAGCTTTTTATTTTAATTTTACCTTTTTTTTTTCTTTAAACGTGTTTCTCTTCTGGGATTATATTCTGTCTTTATTCACAAAGTTTGCTTTTCTCATTATCGTTACCCTTTGAAGTCATGAATGCGGCTTTGCTGTACTGTAAATAGTAATTATTACAGAGCTTAATTACATACCAGGCTGGAGCAGCAGAGCTGTTGTTGCACTGGATGAATGAATAATGTGAATGCAATAATGGTTTAAACAGCACAGATGTTAGAGAGCACGGTGAACCCCTTCCATGCAAGAAAACAGTCAAATACAGTGATTTTAATTTTTTTAATTTTTTTTGGTAGTTGTATTTGTTTTTATTTGTTTCATGTCTATTAAATACTTTCACCATGTGCTCCCGCCTTGTTCCTTGCTTCGGTGAAAATTCCAACAACAAAAAACATAAATCTCCAAAGAACTGCACTCCAGAGTGCTTAATAAGTTTCAGAATTTTTTTTATTGTATCCAATCACATATGTCAATGTTTCAGTCCTCAGCCCAGGACTTTTATCAAGACATGTCTTGATAGAAGTTGTATGTGATTGGACACAATAAAAAAATTGTGAAGTTGGCAGACAGCCAACTTATGAAGATATAACCAGCGAAACGTTTTTTGTCCTAAGAGACTAAACTATCAGGACTCGATAAGTGCATGTTATACTTGTTTTTTTATTTTGTATATTTTTCATGTTAAACTGCATCACGACCTGTATATTGGTATATTAGGGGTAAGCATTACTGCATATATACTAAATATTCTTTAGCACTACACCCAATGATTACAAGAGTGACCTTGTGAACTATTTTTGTTTTGTTGGTTATAAGGGTGAGGGACGGAGGATATTCCCTCACAAGTGTTTTTAGAGCTGCTACAATTTGCACTAAATTATATAATTAAAGTGCTTAATCATATTGACTTCTAGAGTCCTTTTTCGATCTACCCATAAAGCTTTCACATTTTCTTTGTCACTCCACTTGCTTCATATTTGACTTTAACAAATGGTTGACATGCAAACATATCCCACCACCTTTCTTGTTTTTTCTATCCTTCCTAGAATAATGGCATCCATATTCCCTAGCTCTTAATCCGTTTGAGTATATGGGAGATGTGCTAAAACAACAAATCCGATCCATGGAGACCGCACCTCACAACTTGCAGAACTTAAAGGATCTGCTGCTAATATCTTGGTGCCCAATACTACAGGACATGTTCAGAGTTCTTGTGAAGTCCATGCCTCGATGCATCACGTGATCTTAGGCAGGTGGTTTTACATGTAATTTACTAAAATCTGTTTTCAAGTTTAAAAGTATATTTACTAAAATCTGTTTCCAAATGTGTTTGGGATGTATCCACTAAACTGTTATTTCAGTAACTGTTCATGATATATTATTCTTCCTGTGTCTCCAATGCTTCCTAATGAGAAACAGCTGTATTTGTTGAACAGCTCAACATCAGAAGCAAGTTAGGCTTCAGTTAAATAGTATTATTTTGGGTAATTCGGAGACAATTGTTTTGAAAACTAGTAAAAAAGAAAAAAAAATTCTACCTGAATTTGTTTTGTAACCTGACCTGCCCTTTAATTTTTTCCATTTAGCTGATACACTGTGTTTTCACATTCAACCACTAGAGAGTGCTAATAGACTATACGCTTTTTGGTATCTGTATGAATTTGCTAACGAATACCTGTAGAACAGAATGCTCTGTAGTTGTTCATTGTATAATGTGTACAGTTTGTCACAAGAGGGCACCATCAGTGTAACTTTCTATACCAAACATTTCTCAGTTAATCCTATAAAGCAGGATTTCCCAATTAATTTTCCCCTTGGAACCCTTTGACATGGTATAGCAAAACTTTGGAACCCCAACAAAAAAATGTGTGCGCAGAGTAGCACAGTGCAGAGTACCGCAGCAGAGATCTTTCAATGAGCAGAGTGTAATGTTCTCTTTTGCTGGCAAATTCTTTTTATATCTGGTTCAATTGTCAAAACTTTGTTTTTGCAGAGTAGAGTGAGAATCCATAAGTTTTACATAAGTATGTGCTGGTGAATGGTAACAGAACTTTAATTGCCCGCTTGAACAATTCTGGGTATTCTTTGCGCAAATCACCCCAAAAAGCAAAAAGAGAAACTTCTTTAAATTTTTGGCTTAGTTGACTATCAGAAGTTATGTCGATCAGATTATCAAAATCTACATCAGAAAAATTGGCTGTCTTGTCTTTTATGAATGGATTTCTAACCCAGTCATTATTGTTTTCATTCAAGAATGGAATATACTGATTAATAGATGTGATTAAATGGCGAAGATGATCTACAATTTCATTGGACAGATGAGGTCCTAAACTGCAGCCTAAGAGAGAGTGAAAATATTTTATCTCTTGCATTAAAAATATTAGTGTTTTTTCCTTGGAGTGATAAACATACGTCATTTAATTTTGTGAATATGTCTGCAAGATATGCTACTTTGGATAACCACAAAGTGTTTGTTAATTGATCAGATAATCCAAATGTATGATCCTGGAAATATCAAAACAACTCTTGACGCAATTCAAACATTCTAACAAGGACTTTACCTCGTGATAGCCAACGGACTTCTGAATGCAAAAGCAGAGCAGAGTGGTGACTACCCATATCTTCACATATTATTTTAAATAGTTGTGACTGTAATGGTCGACTTTTTATAAAATTAATAATCTGGACCGATTCGTCTAGTACAGTTTTAGAGATTGAAATATTTTTAGCTACCAGTGCATGTCTGTGAAGAACACAGTGAGAACCGCTGCTGTTTTTTTTATACATTTCTTATTCATGTCACAGCCCCTGCCACCTTCCCAACCATTGCTTTGGCACCATCACTGCACACATCTACACATTTGTCCCAATTTATACTGTGTGTGTTCATGAATTTCTGGATACAGTTAAAGATGTTCTCACCAGTGGTATGAGTTTTCAAAGTTTCACACAGAAGCAAGTCTTCTTCAATCTATTTGTCAAAATTATATCTAACAAAAAGCAACAAAACTAAAAGTACTGCAACATATGTGGACTCGTCTAATTGCAGCGAGTACCCATCACATTGATGCAGTCAAGAAATTAGTTCAGTATGGATGTCATCAGCAAGAACATGAATACGGCGCAGCTTCAATTTTTTACTCAACTTCTCACTTAAAATACATGACACTATTTCTTTTGCACATGGTTTTATTAGTGATTCCCCAATTGTGTGTGCTTCTCCTCCAAGTGCTATGTGGTAGCTCACTCTGTAAGAAGCCTCTGTGGCTTTTTCATTAGCATGTTGAAATTTTTTGCTCATAAATTGTTTACTCTTCTGATACTCATTTAGCTTTCGCTTAAAAAAGGCAATATCTTCCCTGTTTTAACCAGCTTTCCAAATTCATGGTTGTTTATTGGTAAAAAAATAAATAAATTTGGCCCCTGATAGAATCTCTCAATGCCCCTGACAGAGCCTTTTAATGTCCCTTACAGAGCCGTTTGATGTCCCTAGCAGAGAATTTCAGTGCCCCTGACAGAGTCTTTCAGTGCCCCTCAAAGAGTATTTAAATGCCCCTGACAGAATCTTTCAATGCCCCTGTCAGAGCCTTTTAATGTCCCTTACAGAGCATTTTGATGTCCCTAGCAGAGAATTTCAGTGCCCCTGACAGAGTCTTTCAGTGCCCCTCAAAGAGTATTTAAATGCCCCTGACAGAATCTTTCGATGTCCCTAGCAGAGAATTTCAATGTCCTTGACAGTCTTTCAATGCCCCTGTTTCTGGCCCTTTGTTTCGTGGCCATTTACCGCATGGAAGCAGTCGCATAAACCAGGAGCTCTGCCGATTCGTGGACCCCACAGCGTGATAAACAGCAAATATCAAGCTTAAAAAAGCCTGCTCTGCCACTAAGTATACCCAGATCACCATGTCGACAAAATCAGGCAAAAATATGAAGCAAAAAACAATATACTCACAATTGTACACACCGCAAGCAGTGCACATACGAGGAGCCGATCACCTACATCTGAGTCCGATGCTGGAGACAGCCATGGCAGCTTCACTACTGCTAACTTATTCCCTGCCACAGATGCATCAGTGAGTAACATGTTAAATGACTTAAACGCAGCCCTGCGCTCAGACTTCCTAAAAATAGCGTTCATCATGAGAGCAGACATACAGACCCTAGGTGACAGGACAGCCCATCTTGAAGAGAAAACAGAGGGAATACTGGACGCACATAATGACCTTGCAGATGCACATGCAGCACTGGAAAACAAGGTCAGATTTCTAGAAGGAAAAATTGCCAACAACGAAGACCGGGATAGGAGAAATAATATCAGGGTACGTGGTGTACCCGAAACCATAGGGCCACAAGACCTAACAAAATTTGCACAGAAAAGGCAGACCTCCACCTAGATAGAACACATAGGCTGCCCAAACCCAGGCATCTACCAGCCTCCATTCCTAGAGACGTCATTACCAGGGTCCATTACTTTATGGTCAAAGACCAAATAATGCAAGCATCCAGGTTCACCACCACCCTACCAAGAAAATATATACTGACATAAAATTGTTCATTGATCTGTCTGCAGCCACCACATACAAGAGACAGACATTTGCGCCCATCACCGCAGCCCTACTCAATGCCAACGTCTTGTACAAATGGGGATTCCCAGCCAAGTTACTCATTAAAAGAAATGGAGTAGGCCGAGTTATCCTCACTCCCGAAGAAGGTTTCAAGGACTGGAATATACCTGTCCCGCCAAGCGAAAATCGGAAGATTGCCAGGCGCCACACCACCACACAAAATGTCAAAAGACTGGCAGCAAGTCCCGTGGAATGCAACAACTCAGCGGACCCGCAGAAACTCCCGCTCCTGAAGGCCGCATCCTGACCGCATTAGAGCACGTAACATGTTCAGCTAGATATACTCTTGTTACTATAATCAGCTTTATGTATATATTGCCACATTGCACTAATGGTTGTATTCACCGCCAATGTGACTAACAGCCATAGGTCCACATTTGCTACAGAGTTACTATTGAATTTATATTTTTCCAACGTATAGTTTAATTATTCTACATCACGCTTTTGACAAATTCAACATTAGCCCCACATGCGGCTTACGAGCTAAGCCATTATATACCCGTTTACAGGTTACTGCACTGGGCCCAAGTGGTTAACGGGAAAGTGTAAATAGTTTTGTTTCACACTACTCCTTCACACCTTGTTCAACTAGCCAGCAACCCGCGTATAAGGAAAAACCTTACAGCGTCCTGGGCCCCTGCTGACTCACAAAAATGTATTCTGCACCCTCCCCCCTCCCCAACAAATTTAACGGCATTATGCCTTTAAAATTTTTCTTATTTAACACCAAAGGGCTGAACTCACCTAACAAGCGAAGACTGGCCCTTCAGGAGGCAAAAAAACAAGGAGCACATGTAGCATACTTTCAGGAATCACAGTTTAAGTGGGGATTCAGACCCAGGTTTAATTCCCCTTGGTTCCCAGTGGATTACCACGCATGTTACAACAAAGAAAAGAGAGGAGTGTCTATACTGGTAAATAAAAATGTTGTTTTTGAACTGGTCTGCAAAATTGGTGACAAAAAGGGCAGATATCTTATTCTCCAATGTCGCATCAGTAACCACCCTTACACGCTAATGAATATATATAGCCCTAATGACAATCAGACTGAGTTTATTGCCAATGTCTTGTCACTATTATTCATGTACAGCTTTGGGGAGGTAATTCTTGGAGGCAATACTAATTTTCTCCTAGACGTTACTGTGGACTCATCCACTTCGGGGACGGTAGCCACTGCCATTTCCAAAAAACGACACACGCAAACAACCAACTTTTCCCAAACACTAATGGCACACAACTACGTAGACCCATGGAGGATCTCCCATCCATCCGAAATTGATTACACCTCTAACATTGCTGCGCACAACAGCTATTCCAGGATCGATAGATTCTTACTCAAAGCCACATAAAGAGTGCTAAGCACAGATATTGTCCTTATTTCGTGGTCAGACTATGCCCCATATAACACTGACATTGACTGAACAATTTCCCTTAACTGGCCGAACCACATGGAGGCTAAATGAGTCCCTACTCAACGACCCACTTATAGTCTCCCAAATTACACAAGACCTTCAACATTACTTTGCAGAGAATACTCAACCTGACACATCCCCAGACCACATTTAGTTAGCACATAAAGCAGTGATTCGAGGTAGCTTCATAAAACATGCAAGTTATGCCAAAAAACTACACCAAGCTCAATATCAGGGTATAATTGCAGAAATAACTTTGCTAACACACCAAAACAAACACTCAACCACGCCCACTACGCAAGCTGCCCTGCTTAAATTGCAGACCACACTGCGAGACTTTGAATTAGCTAAAACAACATACCTCTTACAAAAAGCTAAAAATAAATTCTTTGCTTCTGGAAATAGAGCAGTAAAATTGGCATCACAGCTCAAACAAAGATCAGCTGCCTCACTGATAGCCTTCCTAAACAATGACAAGAGTCAAAAAAATGATAGACCTGAAAATGATTGTAAATGAGTTTTCTAATTATTACCACCAACTGTATAACCTGGGTGACGATGGGGAGATGGCAGTTCCCACTCCCAGTGATATTGATAAGTTCTTGGCAGATGTCCACCTACCATCCCTATCACTAGAAAATGTAAGACACCTTCAGCAACCAATATCCCTTGAAGAGCTCTCAAAAGCCATAGCAGACCTGCCCACAAATTAATCCCCGGGACTGGATGGTCTTCCCAACAGATATTACAAAGAATACCTACACCAACATAGCATTCAAACATAGCAGCCCTAATGACAATCAAACTGTGCATAGCCGACTGAGATGCTCATGGCTCACATCTCCACCTTACCCAAACCTGGCAAAGCCCCTACCACCTGCAAAAATTTCAGACCAATATTCCTCCTAAATAGCGATACCAAATTGTATGCAAAAATACTTAGCAACCAACTTGCCTCAATGTTAGGCGGCTTGGTACATAAAGACCAATCGGGGTTAGTCAAAGGGCGCCAGCTTGGTCAGGGGCCTCCTCCTCACACTTGATGCGGAGAAGGCCTTTGACCGACTCAACTGGGCATGCATGCAATGAGTGCTTATAAAAAAATATGGATTTCCCCCTGAGATTATCAAAAGGATTATGGCGCTTTATGCTGCACTAGCAGCCAAAGTTTCACACGGGGGTTTTCTCTCAAATATGTTTCCTATAACAAACGGGACTACTCTACATCCTCTCTCTGGAACCCCTGGCCCAAAAAATCCACACTCACCCAAACATTTGGGGAATCCAAGTGCTCAGACAAGAATAGAAACTGGCGCTATTCACTGATGATGTCCTAGTAACATTGGAAAACCCAGATGTGTCAGTGCCACACCTTATGGAGACCCTGACAGAGTTTGGTACTATTTCACATTACTGCCTGAACCAGGATAAAACCCAAGCCCTGCCCAGACTTCCCACGACAACCAAGGTCACCCTAAAGGAAATGTATCCCTTTGACTGGAGATTATCTAAAATACTGTCTAACATTATTCTAACATACCTGGGTGTCAAGATTGCAACATCAATAGCAGATGTAGTAAAGCTAAACCACCTTACACTCCCACATCGATGCAAGACAGATGTCCATATCGTGGCTGGGGAAAAACAATGCATACAAAATACAAGCTTTCCTACCAGAAATACTCTATATTTTCAGTATGCTCCCTATACAGATACCACCGACACTCATCAAATCTCTACAAGGCACATGCAACACATTTATTTGGGGGAATAAAAGACCACGTATACCACATGCAGTGTTACAAAGACACTCAAAACAAGGAGGCGTGGGACTACCCAACATACTATACTACAAAGCCCTGGCTTTAACAGCAGGGATGTTACACGCCCCAGAGGGGAAAATTCAATGGGTAGACATGGAGAATGCCCAGTTCCACAGAAACACAATAGTGGACACCCTGTGGACGCCCAAACTGCTTAGAACACCCAAGCCGGATCTGCTCCCCACCACAATACTTACTCTCAAATTTTGGAATGCCTTTTTTGACACCCTGGAGACTAAGCATACCTTTCACACTAAGGTACAACAAATGCTACTCGCCCTTCAGGTCCCTGTCATACCAAGCGCCCCTGAGATATATCTACTAATGCTGTTCCCCCCACTACTTGATAAAGCACACAAACAGCTGAGTGCAATCACCCTTCGAGCAGCCCACAACCTCTTAGCCCTACACTGTAAATCCATCCTTTGCCCAACCAAAACCCAGCTATGGGATAAGATGCAAAAATTCTATATTTTTAACGCATGGCCCTACCCAATAGCAAAGCCGCATGAATGTTCCACACAACCTGGACACCATGGGAAACAATGAATGATAATAAATAAAATGGGGCTCAAATGAGTCGCAACCCTAGCCCTACATCCTACTCTCCACAACATTAGTAATAACAAAAACTGTGCTAAATCCTTGAACATACACTAACCCCAATCATGATCACTACTGCCCTAGATGTGAGCGAGGTTCAGAACCCCAACGACTACCTTCAGGGGGCATTGGGATCCACTCACGACAAGGCTACAAGTATAATGCTAATGCCATGTTTAACTGTTCTGCCTCTCTCTCTCTCTTTGTTCTAAGCATTGAATTAATATCACTGTAATATACTTGTCAAAAGTTGCTATACTGTGGCATTGAACATTTACATATGTTATCCTATTCATTTCCTTTTTTTTTTTTCAGTAAGAATTCAATCTTTGTAATTATTGAGATCTTGTTAATTGCCTAAAATCAATAAAAATTATACTGAGAAAAAAAAAAAGCAATATACAATATAGATGGTGGCATTTAGAGAGAAACATTTAAATTACAATATTTTGTTTTGGTTAGTGATTGGTGAACTTGGACAATCAACTCCTTCTTTAAGGTGTTACAATTGTAAAATTATTTAATGTCACATTAGTATACGGTGTGCATTGCAATTGGTGGTTTAAACTGTACCACTTACTTTAATGTATAGAATGGTACCAGAGCTAGACTTGTTCAGGGCGCTAGGCAGGGTGCCAGTTTGAGTAGGTGGTGTATGGTGTGTGGAGGAGACTGAGAGCTGTGGAGAGGAGGCGCTGTGTGTGTGTTTGTGTCTCAGGCATTGTGCACCTGTCCCTTAGCATTCTTGTGTGTGAATGTGTGTCTCTTTTTTGGTGTGGAGGTTTATGTCCATGTGTGTGAAGTAGTTGTGTGTAAGGGAGCTGCTTTTGAGTTATGTTTGTTGTGTTGTGTTTATGGTGTTTTATGTGTGGGAGGTGACATTGTAAGATGACTATCTTCAGGGGGTGACTCTGATAGGGTTAGGGGAATGGTGTGACAGGGTGTGGGAGATGAGTGGGACTGAGTGAGGGCATGAGTGTAACAGGGTGTGCGTGTGACAAGGTGTTGGGTTGGGTAAGTGTGACTTTGGGGGTGAATGTGATAGAGTTTGTGGCAGGGTGAGAGAGATGATGAGTGTGACAAGGTTGGGGATCTGTACCGGGATTAGTCAGGCAGCAATCCTTGAATGGTTCTTCTGGACTTGTAGCCCCAATCTTCTGCTGTGGAGGAAGGCTGACTATCGTCCCTCCAGGGAGCCCAATCTGGCACTAAGGAGGGAGGCTGGCTACCTCATCACCCGTAATCCCTATCTTCCATTGGGGAGGGAGGTGGACTACCTCCACTCCATGTGTTGCAATCTCCTGTTGGGAAGAGAGGCTAGCTATATCTACCTCCTCTTGTTCTTTTGCAATCTACTACTGGTGCGCAATGCTCATTACCTTTACCTTCTTTCCTTGGGTTGCATTTTGCCACTGGGGAGGGAGGCTGTCTACCTACTCTCTTTGGAGCACAATCAGCAGCTGGGGAGGGAGGCTGGTTAGGCTCCCCATGCCATAGTTGGGGATCTAGGCCAGCTGCTCAGCCTCCCTGTGATTCAGGTGTGGAGCACATTGATCCCTCCACCTACCTGGTCAACATCCTCGGATCTGAAGTCTATTAAATCCCAAGTTTCTGGGGCCCGCTGCCGTACAAAGTTGAACAGTCATCTGTAATCCTGTTCAAGCTCACACTCCAGGGTTGCCAGCTAAGTCAGATCAGGTTCCAGGTCTATCACTTCATCGAGGTCTGTACCGTTGGTCTGCTTACCACTGTAAGACCCTGTAAGCATTGTCCACCCACAATTCCTTACAGACTAGCTTCCCACATTCAATGGATATTCAGTCAGGGGCTGCTCTCTTGGGAAAGGCATTTGCAGATCCATTTTATTCTGAAGTTGTTGTTCTGAGATTGGTAGGGATTTTCTCCAGAGAACCTCCTCAAGGACCTAATTACAGAGTTCCCATCAGTACCTGGATTTCTGCCCTCCACCATCTGCCACTGCTTGGGCCTTGCTGGCAAGTCAGATTTGACTCTCTTGTTCTATATCTGTGGTCACATCCTCCCAGATCTGTTACACAACCTTTGTTGATGGATTGGCTCTGAAGAAGGCCAATCTCTTCCATACTCTCCTCTGAAATGCCTCATACAACAAGGACCCTTCACGGGTGCTAGCTCTATCCCTCTCCATGAGTTCCTAAAAATGTGCAGGGGTCTTGGTGGTGGTTTGACTGTTTCCCCAATAGCTTAAGCCATCCCACCATTGTAAACAAATATGACTGAGCTCCCAAATTCCAACTGAGTAACTCCGTAAGCTTGACTGGGGTCTCTGAAGAACTCCTCCACCAGACAACGTTTAAGGCTCTCCCCTTTCAGGCAGACATTGCTCCCTCTGCTTTTGCATCTTTTGTTCCTCTACCAGGCAGATATCAACACTTCTGCCTACACTGTCTCCAACTACTTCTTTTATAAAGGCACCTGAAGCCTTTATAAAGCCTAGCTCATTCTTAACTTGTTCTAGGAAACCAGTGCAGCCAGCCAGTAGGTCTGAAAACTCTGCTACTGGGATCCTTGAACAATACATACAAGACATACAAGACACACTGTTCACAATGGAACTACCACACAATACTTTTATTAATAATTGTCAGTAAGCACTATCCACATAACATTAAGCTTATAGTGACACACTCAAATCAATACATATAACCAAATCATATGGGGAATCTTACCATGGGGAATCTTACTCATAATAGCATACAATATTTATAAAGGGGTGTGAAATACAAAGGCTAACAAGAAATACTGTGTGTATAAACCCTAATATGCAAATTTACCTGAATATGCAAATTAATTAGGCTTGCTACTCAGGTAGTGCACATAATTGTTACAACCAACAAATTATGCTGCACAGGCCCCACTGCTAAACGGGAGATAACAAGAGACATTCCCCAAATAACTTTACGACACATGCCCCTTCAAAATACAGAACCCCAATATCCCAACAGGACTCAGCAGTCCCGAGAATAAACTCAGCAACTGGGGAAATGTGGCAAACCCAAACCAGGGTGGAAAGAAGTCCAAATTCCCCTTGTGTACCTGCCTCCCAAAAAAGAACCCCCTTTCAGGCCAGGGTCCATAGTTGGTGGGAAGGAGGCTAACCTACAGACCTCTCCAAGTGCAAGGTAGTCGAAGCTTCTGTTACAGATTGAAAATACCTGGAAATCAGAGGAATCCTGTGGAATTGAGATAATAGGATAACATGTACATAAACATGATGCATGAGTCTTCTCATAGGACTAAAATGTCAGCACTTTGGAAGATCGTCTTCTTTCACTTCCCCAGAGTTGTGAATAGTATCTTTTTGTACAATTCAAATCACTTAATGCAGGATAGGTATCACATAATATAAAAACAATGTATTGCTTATTTTAAAAACAGGACCAATTTCTTATGGCAATGCTATGCTGCAATGTTTCTGTTGTCCTACACAATTTGCCCTTACAATAGAACTTCCACAGGGTGGCAGTATCAAAATAATATATGGAGATGTCATGTTAACAAAATAACAGACATAGAATAATATTTTAAGAATTATCAAGTCTTTGGAGCTGTGCTGATGTTAAACTATGACACTTAATTGTCTCATACACCAATTTGTTAAGATTTTGGAATAGCATATAGTTAAAAGTCTCTTGGCATGTCTCTTTGCTTTGTATTGGAAAGTAGAGTGATTTAGGTTATAACTTCATAATGTCTAAATTGGCGGTGTATTATCTAGTTGGTTCTTCATTTCATATAGAAAGATTGCTTACTACAAAGTAGTTTCTCTTTAAAGTTAACTTTCTATATGTTACAGGGGCACATCCTAATGTCTCTTCCAATACTTTGTTTTTCATTATGAGTAAAAAACTCATGCACGGATTCCAAGGCCATGGTGGTGACTTTACAGAAAAATGAGGAATATGGTTTATAGACCTTATCAGGTCAAATTGCAAGGAGTTATATGGCCAAGCATAGTAGAAATGTCTAAGTGGATCTGTATCCTAAAACAAATATTACATATCTACACACATATACTCAGAATTATTTTTGGTGGCAGAGCCACTTTACATTAGATGCATGTCCGCCTTTGTTTGGTGTTTTAGAGATCAACAAATAGAAATAATTAAACAGAGTCTAGAATTGTTGCGTTTAAAGTGCCTGATTTGTTTTATTATAGGACCATCACCAGCATCATAAAAATAACTAAAGCGAGACGTTTCCTAAGTCAAGAAGACTTATGTTATTAAATGTTTAACATATTTTAAAAAAAATAAAGAAAAAAAATAATGTTGTTGGAAAGAGATGGCTACTGTGGTTTCTGGCTACTGTGCATGTTTTTACTTCTTTGTAAGTTTCAGAATTGTAGGTGAGTGTTTCATTATTGCTATCACACATCTTGGGGAAGGTGCAGCCTTGTATAATTTCACTGATGGTTTTCTCCTCTGAAAAAGATAACAAGAAAATGTAAATATTAAAAGTAATATATGTGAATTGCTTTAAAAAGTTGTACTTGCTAAATACATTTTAGAATTTCCAGATGAAGAGCATTCAGATAATCATGTCATGGAGTCCACCAGGAGAGGTCTGACAACTGTTAACCTGGTGGCAAGTACAAACAAGTAGGTTTTTTTTTGCATATCAAACTCACAGGTTTAGTGTAGATGGTTCTATGTATGTGGGACATTAGATATATGAATTTGACAGATCTTAGGTCCCTGCAATCTCCAGAAGTATGTCATGTGTAACATAATGGAGCATTTACAAAGATCTGTACATGCCTGTAACATGCAAACTCCTCCATTGTCACTAGTGACAATGTGTTATGATTGTCATGAGCACTGTCTCATCTCACCTTTCAGTCACAACTCCAAGGACATTTTACATACTTATCATACACTGGTCAACCTTGGATATTGCAGTCCACCAAATATCCATGGAGAACCTTGAGAATGCAGGTCACTAGCCAATGAACAAATTGATACAGTGCTGGACTATTAATGGCCCTGCACAATTTCTGCCTGGTGCCTCACTTCACTTGTGCAATACAGTGCCAAAAGATACCCCAATGCAGCTCCGGCTATTTTATTCTACACAATAAGAGAGTGAGGCTGCAGCCCACAACCTCATATGTAAGTAGCTTGGGGGCAATATCCCCTCTTCCTTCAATGCCATCACTCTACTGAAAGCTACCTTATAATTCATGATGATTGTGAATTCTTGTAGGGGTGAGAGGGTTGTGACCCATAAATGATGGGAGGTATTTTGGACAATGTAGCTGGGCATAACTGACACAAAAATCAAAGCCAAATCTACACATTGTGATCAAAACAAAATGTAAACAAAAACTTGAAAGTGCACTATATGTCTGTTCAGGCGTAATTTGCCTCTTTCATATTATGGGCACCCACACTTATTATATATCATTTTATTCAGGGGAAACAGGGCTTTCGTTTAACATCAAATACGTAGGTATAAAATATTTTAAAAATGGGTGAAAATAAGAATTAAAAAAAAAATGTTTAGTTCTACGTGACCTTATAACTGTGAATGTCATAATACTGTTTGCTTTTAATGCAATAAAATACACATATTTATATTCAGCGATGTCTAACGTGTAAAACAGTATCCCCTATGTACAGGGTTTATGGTGTTTTGGGAAGTTACGGGGTCAAATATAGTATATTACATTTTTAAATTTTTTTCACATTGAAATTCGCCAGATTGGTTACGTTGCCTTTGAGACCGTATGGTAGCCCAGGAATGAGAATAACCCCCACGATGGCATACCATTTGCAAAAGTAGACAACCCAAGGTATTACAAATGGGGTATGTCCAGACTATTTTAGTAGCCACTAGGCCACGAGGATTCTGGCAGAAACCAAAGATACATTAGTAAATCATGGTCACATATGTATGCAGTTTCTACACCATCACGATTGGAAAATCAACATAACCAAGAGCCATCTGACTCCATCTCAGAACATGATATACCTGTGAGCCTTGTTCAACACTTCAAAAGGTACGGTACAGCTGTCACCAGAAAGGGGTGCGAGAATTATAAGGAAAGTCAAAGACATGTTGGCATCCAGTGTAACCTCAGACAAGACTATGAGTTTACTGGGCTCCATGTCCTCTACTATAGGCCTGACAAGATGGGTACAATAGAGAATGAGAACATTCCAGAACAATTTCCTTTGCCAATTCAAAACAGGGAACTTGTTTCATCCAATCAGAATTCCTCCTCAGGTTCACAAATCCCTGATGTGGTGGATGCAGAAGAAATTCCTATTCAAAAGATTTCCCCTAGGAAACATTCCATGGATTGTTATAACTACAGATGCCAGCCTTCAGAACAAATACATCCAAGGAAAATGGACTTTCTTTGCAACCAATACACCTTGGAATCTCCTAGAGCTTCTTGCAGTTATCAAAGCCCTGAAACACCTCCAACAGCTTCTACTTCACAAGTGGGTCAAGATCAGGACAGACAATGCCATGGTAGTAGTGTATATCAATCACCAAGGAGGGAGGCGGAGTCGTAGAATGATGAAAATAATGAGACCTCTTATGTTTTGGGCGCAAGAAAATCTGGCAGGAATCTCAGCCATACATCTCCAAGGAATACAAAATTCTGTAGCCGACTTCCTCAGCAGAGTGAGGATAGACCCAGGAAAATGGAGTCTATCGTACAAGATATTCCAACTGATAACAGAGACATGGGGTCTTCCTCAAATAGATTTGATGGCAACAAGCAGCAACAGGAAGGTAAAGGATTTCTTCGTGAAAATTCGAGACCCGCAAGCCATAGGAAGAGATGCATTATTATGCGAATGGGAATTCAGCCTAGCTTATCCATTCCCTCCAACTCCGCTCATCTTTCCGCTGCTAAGGATATTAAGACAAGAGAAAGTTTCATTAATTCTAATATCCCCATTCTGGCCACGCAGACCATGGTTTACGCTCCTACCGAGTCCCTGCAAGAAAGTCCCATGGCGTCTACCAGAAGTTCCATTCCTGCTGCAACAAGGTCCAATTCTTCACCCAGATCCAGCATCCCTTCATCTGATGGCATGGTACTTGAAAGGGAAGGGTTAAGAGACAAAGGTTTTTCACAAGCTGTGATTGATACACTCTTACAGGCAAGAAAAAAAGTCTACTTTAACCACATATTACAGAGTTTGGGATGCATTTTCTTCATGGTCCAGATCTAGACCAATGGATATTCGGAAACCATCAGCCAAAGATATTCTGGAGTTTCTGCAGTCCGGATTGGATAAAGGGTTGAATTATAATACTTTGAAAGTCCATATTTCAGCCCTTTCTGCTTTAACTAATCATAAATGGGCCTTTGACATGGATATAGTGAGATTTATGACTGCCGTCTTAAAGATCAGGCCTCCTATCAAACCTATTGCTCCACTATGGGATTTACCGCTGGGTCTGAAAGCACTTAAAACAGATCTGTTCAAGCCATTTAAATCTATTTCTACTCATTTGCTCACTGCTAAACAGTTCTACTAGTAGCCTTAGCTTCTGGAAGAAGGGTATCAGATCTTCATGCTCTATCTGTCAAGGAACCTTTCACAATTTTTCATAGAGACAGAGTCATTTTAAGAACAGTTCCTGAATTCCATCCTAAGGTGGCTTAAGGGTTCCATATAAATGAAGAAATAATGCTCCCAACATTACATTCGAAGGAACCAAACAATGGAGAAGACGCAAATTGGAACGCTATTGACTTAGTGAGATGCCTCAAGATTTATGTGCAAAGATCTTCAGAATGGCGAATTTCTAAAAGATGTTTTATCATTCCTAATGGTATTAGAAAAAGGTTTTCAAGCATCTAAAGCTACTATAAGCAGATGGATAGTCTCAGCTATTATCCAAGCCTATAAAGCATCTAAGCGAGGTTTCCTGAAGGTTTGAAAGCACACTGTACACAATCTCTCTCTCTCCATCCTGGGCAGCAGCAGCAAAAGTTTCTCCTGAACCAATTTGTAAAGCAGCTACTTTTATAAGACATGTGAGTGAAAAAGTGGAATGGTTGTTGAAGGAAGATATATCAGGCCTGCTTTACTAAACAGCAGCCAGAGAATTTTCAGTTAAATGTCCCAGGGAGAGATATTAAGTTTGCAATATACATTTCTGATACTATGCAAAACACGGTATGGGTCCCTGGGGCGGAGCATTTGGAGAGCAGGGTGGGCCAGTGCTCCAACAGCACTAGTTGCTTTGTAACAGACCAGAACTTGGTTTCAGAGATGTTAACTAATTGATACTCACTTGTAGCTGGCCAATTAGAAGGCAGGCCTTTAAAAGAGATCAGCCTGCTGTACAGTGAAGGAGAAAAATCCAGCTAAGCGAGCTGAAGAAGAGAGAATAATTGTGTTTATTGCAAATCTAGTTTGTTTTTTTGAAAATTGGTAAGTGGGGAAGCCACCCAATTACAGATAGTTATTTCTGTCTAGTAAGAGCTCAAGTAAGAGCAAGGAATTTTTGTTTTGTTTATTATTATTTAAAGCAGCTGTTTTCTTATCAAATAAAGGGAAAACTGAACTGGATGTGTCCTGGACTTTGATTACCTAGAAGGCTGTGGTTACTGTAAGATCTGTGACAAAATCCTACCTGTAAAAGAGGTGGTTTGTTAAAGACATTATCTTATAGAGGTAAAGGCTGGTCAATCTGATCATTTTGGCAGATCTGTCCTTTCTGCATCTAATAATCAAGTTGATCTATTGCAATGTTTGTCACTAGTGATGTCCCGAACGGTTCGCCGAACGGTTCGCCACGAACGGTTCGCCGCGGACTAAAGTAAACTTTGACCCTGTACCTCACAGTCAGCAGACACATTCCAGCCAATCAGCAGCAGACCCTCCGTCCCAGACCCTCCCACCTCCTGGACAGCATCCATTTTACATTCATTGTGAAGCTGCATTCTTAGTGAGCTGTCCAGGAGGTGGGAGGGTCTGGGAGGGAGGGTCTGCTGCTGATTGGCTGGAATGTGTCTGCTGACTGTGAGGTACAGGGTCAAAGTTTACTCAATGATGAGTCCGTGGCGAACCGTTCGTGGCGAACCGTTCGCGAACCGTTCGGCGAACCGTTCGGGACATCACTATTTGTCACCTTTGGTTTGATTTCGCTAATACATTTGAATTATATCATTTTAAGTCTGAGTTTTCTTTCCCTCCCTTGGTTGTGTATTACCCATTGTTGTGCTGCCATGGATATGGCGAGGAAAGAGGAAAATTTACTAATACTTACCGTAATTTTATTTTCCTCGTCATAGGCGATGGCAGCACAAAGATCCGACCCAGGGAACAAGACTGAGGGAGGAGGAGGTAGGAGGGGGTATTTGTACCTTTCCTTTAATTAGTTCCTGTCTAATTAAGGATAGGGAGGTGCTACCCATTGTTGTGCTGCCATGGCCTATGACCAGGAAAAGAAAATTACCGTAAGTATGAGTAGATTTTTCTCTCTCTCTCTCTCTCTCTCTCTCTCTCTCTCTCTATATATATATATATATATATAAAATATATAATATTATATAATAATATATAAATACGTATATGTATCTATCTATATATGTATATATATATATTATTTTTAATTCTATATTTATATAATATTTTTACATAATTAAGTCATTTTATAAATTAAAATCTGAGGGTCCTGCCCGACAACCCAGGCAGAAAGTCCAGAGAATTTGGCATGCAAGCCCTATATTTAACCCTGTAACTTTCCAGGGCACCATAAAACCTGTTCATGGGAGGTACTGTTTTACTCGGGAGACTTCGTTGAACACAAAAATTAGTGTTTAAAAACAGTAAAACATATCACAATGCTGATATCCTTAGTAAAAATGCATTTTTTTTTGCATTTTTCACACACAAACTGTACTTTCACTCACAATATAATGGTTGTGATAAGTTTTACTATTTTTAAACACTGCTATTTGTGTTCAGCGAAGTCTACAGAGTATAACAGTGCCCCCCATGTACAGGTTTTATAGTGTTTTTAAAAGTTACTGAGTCAAACATAAGGGTTGCATTTCCTTTTTTTCACATTGAAATTTGCCAGATTGGTTATGTTGCATTTGAGACCTTATGGTAGCCCAGTAATGAGAATGACACCCATGATGGCATACCATTTGCAAAAGTAGACAGCCAAAGGTATTGCAAATGGGGCATGTCCAGTCTTTTTTAGTAGCTACTTAGTCACAAACACTGGCCAAAATTATCATTCATTGTAGTTTTTTGCATTTTTCACACACAACAAATATGAATGCTAACTTTGGCCAGTGTCTGTGACTAAGTGGCTAGTATAAAAGGACTGGACATATCCCATTTATAATACATTGGGTTGTCTACTTTTGCAAATGGTATGCCATCATGGGAGTAATTTTCATTCCTGGGCTGCCATACTCTCTCAAAGGCAACATAACCAGTCTTTCAGTGTGTATAAACTGAAAATGTAATGTGCTATATTTGACCCTGTAACTTTCCAAAACACCATAAAACCTGTACATTGGGGGTACTGTTTTACTCCTTAGACATCGCTGAATACTTTATTGCAGTAACAGCTAACAGTATTGTGACATTTACAGTTAAAATGCCATGCAGAACTAAAAAAAATAACATTTCTTAATTTCTCATTTTTTAAATATATTATTCAGATTAAATTATGTTTAATATACAAATATGTGATGTGATATAAAAGCCCTGTTTCTCCTGAACAAAATGATTTATGATAAGTGTGGGTGCACATAATATGAAAGATGTGAATTACGTCTGAACAGACGTGCGCAAATTCAAGGTTTTGTTTACGTTTTGTTTTGATCACAACTTGCACAACTGCCTCAGTTCTTAAGGGGTTAATGTCAATAAATATCAGGAGCTGATCCATTATTATGTTTTGTGAATTATTGATATTTTGTGAATAATTTTTATTTGTGGTCAATTATTTAACTTGTCTGTTCAACTTTCATAGCTTGCAATCATAAAACATCAAGTTACCATGCTTTTCATATTTTCTGTACTAATGCATAGCCTGTCGATTTGTTAAATTTCATTTTTAAGACATAATTGAGCAGCAATTATAAATAAATAAAAAAATACTGCAGACTTCCTTGTTCTCTCCCCTGTAACAGAATCCAGGATGCAGGATCTTGCAAAAGAATTTATTAAACAAAAGTGGAATACAGCAATAAATATATTAAAAACGTAACACCACATGTACACTGACGTGTTTTGGTTGTAGCCTTTCTCAAAGTGTATGTCTATTCAGGTCTTTTCCTCCAATGTTCACAACTTTTTTCCCTTTTTGAGTCTGAGCCAGCTTACATAAAGTGGCTCAGCAATATGTGAGTGTGATTAATTATCCACTACTTTACATTTTATCTGTATTATATTACCCTATGTTTGTCTCCTGTTTTTAATTGCAGGATTCCATTTGGCTTTAGTGGTAATCTATTATCTACTTATTTTTCTGTGCTCTCACCACTTTTTATCTATTTGTAATTAACTTTTAAATGTTTGGTGGAGTGACCCACATAGGTGATAGTAGCACCTGTTTTTATTGTATTTTTACCAATGTATACACTTTTTAGCTATTGAGCAGCAATTATGTTGAAAGCAGGAGTTTACCCTTAAATTGTGAACACCAAGTCAACCAAAAAATAAATAATTAAGAACCATTGATTTTAGTGTTTATTTTTCCTCTATGAGTGTTTGAACAGTAAATGCATAGTCTTAGAATAAATAAGCAGTGGAAATGAACAGTTACATAGAATTTACCAACTAAAAATACATATGAAACGTGTGCAAAGCATGCTTCTGTATAGTTTGCAACCCGCATGTATTCAATTTTAGTGTTTTTGTATGCATCGTAATGCCAATATATTTTACCTTTTGACCATTCTGATTTATGTTTGATACATTGTGTTTCATGCCCAAAACATTCAATATTCTCTTTAGACAGACAGGTGTCATTGTTCTTGACGTAACAGGAAGGACAGATCAATCCATTTTTTTCATTGCTAATTGGTAGCACTGGAACAAAAATCCCATTTTAATTATGGATTAATAAATATAACTTATATTCAATAATATCTCGATTTAATAAAGGAATTTATAACAAAGATCCTTTGGCTCATCATGTTTCATATATTAAAAAATATATTATTTTCGAGGAAAAGGGTTAGTTTTTTTTAAACTATATTATGGCACAAATTTATTTATTTATTTATTTATAAAATATTTTACCAGGAAAGATACATTGAGATTTCTCTCGTTTTCAAGTATGTCCTGGGTCCACAAATCATTGCATTGTTACATTAGGTACAACAAAATACAAAAACAATATTAATACACAATATATACAAAATTTAACATAGAACAGGCAGGAAATATATAATCAACCATGACACGTGCATTCTGTTTTGAGGTATGTAGAGAGGGATCTCTTAAAAGACTTTAGGCTTAGGGAAGATTTTAAATTGTGCGGGAGGTCGTTCCACAATTGCGGCGCTCTGTAGGAGAAGGAGGATCGGGCCGCTTTCTTTTTGTATTGAGGTAGACTAAGTAAAGTGCTTGTACTGGATCGGAGGTTATAGAAAGTGGGAACAGCTGGGGAAAGCATTTTGTTCAGGTAGGGTGTGAGTTTACCAGAAAAGCTCTTAAAAACAAGGCTGGAAAGATGAAGGGTGCGTCTGGATTCCAGCGACAGCCAGTTTAGTGTACCAATGGTGAAACATCAATGGCAGCTCCATGGGGCACACCAAAGAAAAGTGTCCATGTGCTTAATATCATAATCCCTTTTTTTTATGTAACACAACGCAGCAATAAACAATGGTGGTGGTGGTATTGCCACTGCTTGTCACTTCTCATTTCTGTGTATGGTATTCACAAATCTCTGTATGAGTAGGACTTGGAAGCACAAGGAATGTGTTCCCTACTGTTTGTCTGCTTACACAAACAATGTAAAAATAAGTTTAGGATTTGGGATTGGAGTAGTGAGGGAGTGATGAGAAAGTAGAAGAGAATTGGAGATGCAATGGGATTATATGAATAGAGTCAGATAGGATGATGAGAGAGGGACGTTGAATAAACTGGGAGATGAAAAGCTTACAACTGAATTAATGGGTATATATTGTCTTTTCAAACTCAAGATAATTTTAGTAAAAATGATCTGTATATAATCTTGATTCATGACAAGTATCAGCATGGTAAAATATAACTATAACACACTATTTAATTAAAACATAATTTTACGTATCTAAACATGTTGTATTATTCACCTAACATTAATTAGACAAAGAATTGTGAGTACTCACAAGTAGATACTGAGGTGTCACAATAGTCACTGTCACAGCAGGTACTGTTTTTTAATATGATTTTATGTTTGGTTCTAATAAATTCAGGCTTGTTGCAATCACTGGTTTTCCCACATCTCTTTGTACTTTCTGTAAGTTTTTTGGCTTCTGGAAACAGAAAATACATCTTTAACAAGAAATAAAGGACAAGTGACAATAGAAGCAGATTTGTATGGTAGTTTATCCCAAGTCAGATACAACATATCAGTGAGAATAGAAATCTTAAATTCCTCTTCAGCCTCCTCCAATCTATTTTGGATCATCTAGTAGGCTGCATCTTAGAAAATTTTACAAAGGTAATGTAATGATACCTGGTCCCTCGTGGCACCACTCAGTTGCGGGTATCAGAGCGAAGACATCTCTTTCTCATTACGGTGCATATGCAACGTCGTTCTCACTTACATAGTGCTTTGGTGCGTCATTCTGATGTCATTAATGTTAAGGAATGCTTTCCCATTCTAATATTTATATTTAAAGTTATTGTGCCTATTAATGATGTCTGTGTGCTCGATAGAGGACATTTATGACACCAAAAAAACAATTATTCCTGGCTGTCCTTTATTACTTGCCTGTCAGGGATTTTGTATACCCGACAGTGTGTTCCCTAAGTTATTGATTTTTTGGTTTCTGACTCTGGCTCATTTGACTATTCCTGATTCTGGTAATTCTTACCTTGGCTTGAAGATAGAGAGAATTAGACCAAAGAATCCAGTATATAAATGATCATAGTTTACCAGGATAAAGGAGACATTTAACATCCTCATTTTGAGACATTTAACATACTATGGGCATGTAGAGAGCTTTAAATAGTGGGCATCCTTATGGTTTGCTCTGCTTTATTAGATAAAATTATGAAAGTAGTTAATCAAGAAACAGCTCACAAACTCACCGGAACACACGCACATATTTTCCTACACAAATTTTAATGAACACATGTATGCATACACATAATTAGTTAATATGAATTGGAGCTTGAATTGATCATTTTGAAACCTACCATAGATAGTCTGTGTGATTGTTGAAAGACAGATGTTCTGCTCAGCAGAGCACATTGTAACATTGGTAAAGCAGTTCTTTCCTGTCGGTTCATTGCACCGATAGCAAAACAGGTCACGTTCTCAATACAGAACAAGAAGATAAAGAAATTAAGCCATAGAATGTTAAGAAATGTTGTCTACCATTTTTTATAGTTTGGTTTTAAGTAACTGCTTACTCAAGAAACACTCATTGACACATTAAATACATATGCTTATTTATAACACTGGATTGTTGTGGTATCTCCTACACTCATTCTGCCCCCCATTTCCTATTAATAAATGATTAACTTATCTCTAATCCAGAGGCGAGACAGTCCCTCTCCGGGGAGAACTTAGAGAAGCATGACTTATAGAAGGATTGGCATGGAGGGTGCATGCGTTGACATCACCATACTGTGTGGCCATTGCTTCATGGGCCTGCAATACTTCTCATAGAGAAACATTTTATCCAATGCTTTACTATAAGAAATAAAGGCTTCAGGGAGGGCACCACTGTCTTGGCTATTTGATTGATAGCTGGGATGGTGTAATATAAGCTGTCACCACAAAAACTGGCTAGAATCTATACCTAAAATCCACTTGATCCGTGTTCGTAGAAACTGTTCAAATGACTCTGATTACCAACAACAGGCGAAACATTTATGTGATAAACTCATATAAAAAAAATATGAGAAAAAAACACTAGAGAGGGAAGCCCCCCAAAAATATGTAAATAGAAGCGATCTAATAAGTAATAATAAGAAGAAAGGTAAGGAAAAAAATAATGCTTATAAATACGCTTTCATAGCTCAATATAATGTACAACATCAAAAAATAAGAACTATTCTGAATAACCACTGGAAAATATTATTAAGAGACCCAATGTTAGGCAAGGTTCTCCCGGGTAAAGCACCTGTGATTTTCAGAAAAGCAAAACATTTTAAAAGTATCCTGGCACCAAGTGAGGCACTTAAGCATGCACAAAAAAGCACTTTGAGGAAGAATAACAAAGGTTTTTATTCTTGTAAGAAGTGCAAAGCATGTAGAACGCAAAGGTTTCTAAAGGTGAAACAATTTCAAAGTACAATAACTAGAATTTCTTTTTTTTTTTTATAGAATCCAATATCAACTGTGAAACCAAAAATGTAGTTTATCTGCTCTACTGCCCATGTGGCAAACAGTATGTAAGCAGAACCTGTAGAAAATTAAAAGAACACATTTTACAACATCAAAACAATATTAGAAGACATTTTAAAAAAGCACATAGTCCCCGTACACTGTAATATGTGTCCAAAATTCAATTGGAAAGATTTTTTTTTATTATTGGTTTGGATCAAATGGAGAACCACTGGAGGGGATGAAATATAATCAAAAAATTAGCACAGCGAGAAATGTATTGGATAAATACCCGGAAGACTCTACAACCAGGGGGACTAAACATAGACATTGATCTATGGTATTTTTTAGATTAACTATACCATATGGAAATGGTAAAAGAATGTCCTCTATAGTAAGGTTTTTTATGTACAAGATTTTTTTGCATATATTTTTTATATTCTTTTATTTTTATTTCATTTTATTTCTTTTTTCATTGATTATTATTTTATTTTTTTAACACGTTTGTATACTCAACCACACTTTCCATCTTCTCTCCATTTTCCATCTATTTTCTTATACATGGTTTCACATTTGGGGAATTATAACGAAACATATGATGTTATGGAACGTGCCCTCTGCTTTTTATCTGGATGTCCATAAATCAAGAATTAAGAATTTTATATACTCACTAGTAGTATCCTGGTGATACATATAGGAAATTCCTTTACACGCAAAGGACTAAGTTTATGGTCAACTATCAAATCATAAAAAGTTAAAACTATAATTTGGGTACTCCAGGTAAGAAGGGGAGGAGTGTGAAAAGTATTTTCTTGTTCATTTAAAGGTTTTAAAAATGGGTTTCACATATTTTCATTCATTTTTTTCATTATATGGAAAAAACTTGTTTTATTTGTATGTGAATATATTATGATTGAATAATTCGACATATTTCCACACCCCCTCCTCTTTCTTACAATATATATCTCAATGAATTCATGGACATTGAATATGCATGGAGCCGGAATAACCAAAGACCAACTGAATGAAACGCTAGTGAAACGCATCCAGCTCCACACTACCGGAAGATCTGGATAAATAACAATGGAACACACATGTAAACCGCATGGCGCTACCACGTGATGACGTCAGAAAACCGGAACAAGGAAGCAAAGAAAAGGTTATTGAGAACACCTGAATGGAGAACAAAGGAACTATCTGAAGAGGCACACATGCCAGAAAAAAGATATTTAATGACTTTTGGGGGGAGGTGGAATAAATGCACTTTATGATTGCTTTTAAAACTGTCTGATTTTTACCCTGATGAAGTCCCTGTGTGTGTCTGTTTAGTAGAGGTAGGGCTGGGTTTTAGTAGAGGAAGGTCCTGGGATTTTTTGATACTGTCTGTAAGAGTGTGCCAAATGCATGCTAAGTGATGAAATTGGGAAGAGATGGGAGTGAGGCTTTAGGACAGGGTCACCAAAATTCACTTTGTTGACTACAGTGGTGGATCCAGGTGTTGGCAATTCCCCTCCCCTCCAGAAGAAAACAGTAAAGTGCTGAGGATCTCCCATGCTCTCCCTTAAGTGCTGGCCCTGCAGACCGAAGGAGAGATCAGAGATCTCCCTCACTGGCCTGTTGTCACTGAAATGCAGCAGCCGGTAGGGAAAGGAGAGAGGACCCGGCAACTCTACCCTGCAGCTCTGCCTGGTTCCTCTTGCGAGGTTGGACCATTGCAGCGATTACCATGGCAACTCTCCAGATCTCGCGAGAGTAAACTACAGCTGCAGTAAAGCAACTAGGAAAAACTGAGCTTGCTGGCAATGTCCCCCCTCCCTTGGCAAAGGTGAAAGGAAGTGGGAAAATAAAGTATATTTATTTTAATAAAACAAACATATATTTGCTTCTATCTGCCCCCATTCACACACCACCACTTACACACTCTGCACCCCTCACACGCTCTCTGCACTCTCACACTCTCCCCTCACACCTCACACACTGCACACCTTACATGCTCACACTGCAACCTTCACACACACACTGAACCCCTCACACACACACAAACTGCACTCCTCATACACACACACTTTACCCCTTACACACTCTGCCCCTACACAGACATTGCACCCCTTACACACACACTGCATCCCTCACATCCACACAAACTGCACCCCACACACCTACACTGTACCTCTCACACACACTGCACCCCTCACACACTCTCTGCACCCCTCACACACACACACACTGCACCACTTATACATACTGCACCACACACACACACACTGCACCCCTCACACACACACACACACACACACACACACTAGACCCCTTACACACACACACACACACTTGACCACTAAGACATATTGCACGCCACACACACACACATTACTGCCCCTATCTCCTGCTAGAGGCCCTATCCCTTACTACAGCCCCTATACTGGCAAACCCAAGGTAAGTTGTAAAACTGGTCTGACTACTTGCACTCCTTGCACCATAAAAGCAACAGACAGCTGTAGTAGTTATTGTGCCTGGATTGTTCCTTTAAAAATAATGTAGCAGTGTCCCTCCCGAGATTAGGCTCTAGATCCAACCCTGGTTGACTAATTGATATTAAAGCAAAATAACTTACCCACTGGAAGAGGACTTATATTTTCAGCCATTACACATGTAATTTCTGAACGGGAACCACCTTTGAATGATGTCCCAGCCACAATTAAAAAGATTGTCTTCAAGAAACAGTAGTGCACTGAAGCACAGCCAGTGGAATATTCTTTACTTACTACAGAACCTGTGAAGAAAGGTAATGGTTCAATGCATTATACAACTGGAACTATAACATGAACAGCCGAAGTGACTTGTGGCATTACAATGTAAAGTGTAAGTGGAAAGGAATCTGAAAAATGGAAAGGAATCCTTAAAGGAAAACTCCCAGCACCATAACTACTAAATAATGCTGCAGTTGTTATGATGCCTGTCGTGTCCTGTTTAGACTTCTTACCTACAGGCAGCTGACATTCTCAACCAATGAGCTAGCTGCACTGTAAAGCTGAGCTCGGTAAACATAAGAGAAGCTCCTTCTTTTTTGTTTGTTTCAATAATCTTTCATTAAATTTTTTTCACATTTAAATAACAAACACATATGAGTTCTAAGTGACATTTTCAATATATCATTATATAAAAAAATGTGTTGATTTGCTTCATCTTAAAAACTCATATACATATATAACATGACACTCTATTTAACATGACACATCATCACCCCCATTTGTACCAGGATGGACACGAGAAATCCCTCATTCCTAATGCAGAAGAAATCTATTTTTATATAAGGTTACTGACTTCTGATATTACTTGCAATGATGCTTTGCCAATCTTTAAGGATACTGCCTTCTTGTCTGGCCTTAGCACTTGTCCAATACAACCCCTGTTCCATGCTGCATTGAAAGAGTATCTGTTCTTTTATTTGTAGCCGCTGAATCCCATCTGTTTTGCCCCATTTTCTAGCTATTAATATTTTAGCAGTGAAATGTAATCAGGGATTGTTTTTTATTTAGCATCACCCATTCAAAGGTAATAAAGGAAATTCAGGTTTTATGCCAATAGTGACATTGCCAATCATATGTAATTTTTTTTGCTATACTCTCTGGAGGAGGAGAGGTCCACCAACTGGTCCACCAGCTTGGAGGACGGCGTAACCCCAACCAAGCTGCGGCAATTCGTTGGGTCTACAGTGCTTATGGTGTCTAGTGTGGTGCTTATGGTCATCAGTGTCAGCTAGGAAGCATCGATTGGTGGAGGCACCCAGTCGAGGTGCCAGGCGGCCCATCACAATATTGTATAAAAAATATTTGACTCGTATTCGGCCCATAGATATTCACAAGCGTGTACAGAATATTGTCTAATTTACAAATAAGTATTATGTACCTTTCCTGGGAATCATTTTTTTTTTTATCTTTATTGATAAGTTCACATTCAATTTCTCTCCTGATCCAAATGGCCACCCCTCTTCTTTTACCTGCTTGTGATGGAGTTTAATTAGGTGGGCCATTTGTTTCCTCATAAACAAATTTCTTTCTGATTTTACCCAGTGGATTTCCTGAATAAAGCATAATTGGACATTTTCTTTTCGTATAAGCTCAATCAGGGTTGATCGCTTTTGGTTTATTCAGGCATTGTGCATTCAAGGAAAGCATTCTAATCATCTTTTATTGGTCTTAATAAAGTTTCAGGGAGCTTGCGCCATCCACCCAAGTAAGAAACACACAGTACAAAAAACATTAAACACAACATTATGGTTCTTTTACAGAACCTAAACTACCCTTTGACCCTAGGGTACACATTCCCAGACCCCAGAACCAGACACCTGCATGTGTAACCCTATAATACAAGCACATTAGAAACAAAGCCATCGAATAATTATGTGGCTAGCAAGCAACAGCCCCCCAAAAAAGATGTGGACATAGTAATGCAGTTTCTCAAAAGTTATTCAAAACTACAAGTAGGGCATCTCGTCTTGTGTTTTCCAGTTGGGAAGAAAAAAAATAGAAGTTATCAAAATAGTTTGAATTCAAATAATAAAAATTGTGGATTTCTTTCATTTAACCCCTTAGTGACCAGGCAATTTTTCAATTGTATTACCGTTAAGGACCAGGGCTCTTTTTCTGCAGTGGCTGTGTTTAGATGTATTTGCCTCTTATATATTTACTGTGCCCACACATATTGTATACCGTTTACCTCACTATTAAATGTTCATTCTAAAGATACCATTATTTTCATCATATCATATGATTTACTAGAATAAAAAAAGTGAAATATGATGAGACATAAAACACAGCTGGCCATCATGCCCCCATGTCCCAGTTGGAACATTTCTGAAGCCAGCCAATGTAATTCACCTCCGTCAAACCGTATGTTTTGGAAAAGTACACAGCCTAGGGCATTTCACATGGTGGCATTTCAAAACTTTACATGCACTTATTCTACCACCAGTCTCTGTCAAACGTTTTTGTGATGTCCTTTTTCACTCACACATTCATGTTCACTTTTTCACCCACACATTCTACTTTGAGCATAAATTCTAACCTCCTGTTAGGTGTTCCTGCCAAAGGACACCCCAATATGTGCTCGGCAACATCTCCCGGGTACAGCGATACCACGCATGCATATGTTTGTCGGGTTCACTGGGGGATGCAAAGCAAAATGTCTGATATGCGTTTTTCAAATTGTACATATCTTCTTTGCCGATCTACCTTATGGGGGACTTATCAGATATCCCAATGTATTTTCTTGACATGAGCGTGCATGTATTTGAAAAGTTGACACCCTGCAGTAGTTGAAGAACGCTTGTGGAGGTAACTGTTCAATCCTCATTTTCACACACACACACAAACACACTGCTTTTTGACTGTGATTTAGGAGAGCCCGCTGTTGGTTATTGCAAGAACACACCCCAGGGGGTTTTCTGCAAGGCTTCTCCTTAGGACACCCATGCCCCCCACGCATAGGCTCGCCAGGATTTTGGGAAGGTATGGTTACAATTGTATGACTTTTCAGTTTGAGTTGAAATTGAGAGTAGTTCTTCTGATAGGCCTATCTTTAGCTTGGGGCTTATCACAGAGCCCAGTTTTATAGATCGCCACGAAAGGATACACACTTTGAAACGTGGACACCCCAAGGTATTGCATGTGGAGTGCTTTGATGCAACCTTTTTTTCTTTTTTTATAGCCAGACCAAAAATAAATAAATAAAATAAAACAGTTGAAGAACGCGTGTGGAGGTAACTGTTCAATCCTCATTTTCACACACACACACAACACACTGCTTTTTGACTGTGATTTAGGAGAGCCCGCTGTTGGTTATTGCAAGAACACACCCCAGGGGGTTTTCTGCAAGGCTTCTCCTTAGGACACCCATGCCCCCCACGCATAGGCTCGCCAGGATTTTGGGAAGGTATGGTTACAATTGTATGACTTTTCAGTTTGAGTTGAAATTGAGAGTAGTTCTTCTGATAGGCCTATCTTTAGCTTGGGGCTTATCACAGAGCCCAGTTTTATAGATCGCCACGAAAGGATACACACTTTGAAACGTGGACACCCCAAGGTATTGCATGTGGAGTGCTTTGATGCAACCTTTTTTTCTTTTTTTATAGCCAGACCAAAAATAAATAAATAAAATAAAACAGTTGAAGAACGCGTGTGGAGGTAACTGTTCAATCCTCATTTTCACACACACACACACACACACTGCTTTTTGACTGTGATTTAGGAGAGCCGCTGTTGGTTATTGCAAGAACACACCCCAGGGGGTTTTCTGCAAGGCTTCTCCTTAGGACACCCATGCCCCCCACGCATAGGCTCGCCAGGATTTTGGGAAGGTATGGTTACAATTGTATGACTTTTCAGTTTGAGTTGAAATTGAGAGTAGTTCTTCTGATAGGCCTATCTTTAGCTTGGGGCTTATCACAGAGCCCAGTTTTATAGATCGCCACGAAAGGATACACACTTTGAAACGTGGACACCCCAAGGTATTGCATGTGGAGTGCTTTGATGCAACCTTTTTTTCTTTTTTTTATAGCCAGACCAAAAATAAATAAATAAAATAAAACAGTTAAAGAACGCGTGTGGAGGTAACTGTTCAATCCTCATTTTCACACACACACACAAACACACTGCTTTTTGACTGTGATTTAGGAGAGCACGCTGTTGGTTATTGCAAGAACACACCCCAGGGGGTTTTCTGCAAGGCTTCTCCTTAGGACACCCATGCCCCCCACGCATAGGCTCGCCAGGATTTTGGGAAGGTATGGTTACAATTGTATGACTTTTCAGTTTGAGTTGAAATTGAGAGTAGTTCTTCTGATAGGCCTATCTTTAGCTTGGGGCTTATCACAGAGCCCAGTTTTATAGATCGCCACGAAAGGATACACACTTTGAAACGTGGACACCCCAAGGTATTGCATGTGGAGTGCTTTGATGCAACCTTTTTTTCTTTTTTTATAGCCAGACCAAAAATAAATAAATAAAATAAAACAGTTGAAGAACGCGTGTGGAGGTAACTGTTCAATCCTCATTTTCACACACACACACAAACACACTGCTTTTTGACTGTGATTTAGGAGAGCACGCTGTTGGTTATTGCAAGAACACACCCCAGGGGGTTTTCTGCAAGGCTTCTCCTTAGGACACCCATGCCCCCCACGCATAGGCTCGCCAGGATTTTGGGAAGGTATGGTTACAATTGTATGACTTTTCAGTTTGAGTTGAAATTGAGAGTAGTTCTTCTGATAGGCCTATCTTTAGCTTGGGGCTTATCACAGAGCCCAGTTTTATAGATCGCCACGAAAGGATACACACTTTGAAACGTGGACACCCCAAGGTATTGCATGTGGAGTGCTTTGATGCAACCTTTTTTTTTCTTTTTTTATAGCCAGACCAAAAATAAATAAATAAAATAAAACAGTTGAAGAACGCGTGTGGAGGTAACTGTTCAATCCTCATTTTCACACACACACACAAACACACTGCTTTTTGACTGTGATTTAGGAGAGCCCGCTGTTGGTTATTGCAAGAACACACCCCAGGGGGTTTTCTGCAAGGCTTCTCCTTAGGACACCCATGCCCCCCACGCATAGGCTTGCCAGGATTTTGGGAAGGTATGGTTACAATTGTATGACTTTTCAGTTTGAGTTGAAATTGAGAGTAGTTCTTCTGATAGGCCTATCTTTAGCTTGGGGCTTATCACATAGCCCAGTTTTATAGATCGCCACGAAAGGATACACACTTTGAAACGTGGACACCCCAAGGTATTGCATGTGGAGTGCTTTGATGCAACTTTTTTTCTTTTTTTATAGCCAGACCAAAAATAAATAAATAAAACAAAACAGTTGAACGCGTGTGGAGGTAACTGTTCAATCCTCATTTTCACACACACACACACACACACACTCTGCTTTTTGACTGTGATTTAGGAAAGCCCGCTGTTGGTTATTGCAAGAACACACCCCAGGGGGTTTTCTGCAAGGCTTCTCCTTAAGACACCCATGCCCCCCATGCATAGGCTTGCCAGGATTTTGGGAAGGTATGGTTACAATTGTATGACTTTTCAGTTTGAGTTGAAATTGAGAGTAGTTCTTCTGATAGGCCTATCTTTAGCTTGGGGCTTATCACAGAGCCCAGTTTTATAGATCGCCACAAAAGGATACACACTTTGAAACGTGGACACCCCAAGGTATTGCATGTGGAGTGCTTTGATGCAACCTTTTTTTCTTTTTTTTATAGCCAGACCAAAAATAAATAAATAAAATAAAACAGTTGAAGAACGCGTGTGGAGGTAACTGTTCAATCCTCATTTTCACACACACACACAAACACACTGCTTTTTGACTGTGATTTAGGAGAGCCCGCTGTTGGTTATTGCAAGAACACACCCCAGGGGGTTTTCTGCAAGGCTTCTCCTTAGGACACCCATGCCCCCCACGCATAGGCTCGCCAGGATTTTGGGAAGGTATGGTTACAATTGTATGACTTTTCAGTTTGAGTTGAAATTGAGAGTAGTTCTTCTGATAGGCCTATCTTTAGCTT
Organism: Pelobates cultripes; assembly: GCA_933207985.1. NCBI lineage: Eukaryota > Metazoa > Chordata > Amphibia > Anura > Pelobatidae > Pelobates > Pelobates cultripes. The sequence goes on along the minus strand of OW240921.1, from coordinate 19,803,996 downwards.
GGGGCTTATCACAGAGCCCAGTTTTATAGATCGCCACAAAAGGATACACACTTTGAAACGTAGACACCCCAAGGTATTGCATGTGGAGTGCTTTGATGCAACCTTTTTTTCTTTTTTTATAGCCAGACCAAAAATAAATAAATAAAATAAAACAGTTGAAGAACGCGTGTGGAGGTAACTGTTCAATCCTCATTTTCACACACACACACAACACACTGCTTTTTGACTGTGATTTAGGAGAGCCCGCTGTTGGTTATTGCAAGAACACACCCCAGGGGGTTTTCTGCAAGGCTTCTCCTTAGGACACCCATGCCCCCCATGCACAGGGTAAATGTAAGAACCCCCCCCCCCTAAAAAAACCAAAAAACCTCTGAACGGCAAATGTTAAAAAAATAAATTAAAAATGGACCAGCGTGTGGTAGCGTTTGAAACAGTCGCCAATGCAGAGTCCAGGCTGTCCAGGGCAATCAGGACAGTAATATACACTGTCTTTTCTCTGCCCCCTCTTAGAACAGACCCTGCATCTTTTTTGGGGATTCTGCTTTGCCGCAGTAGGGGGGATTTTAAAAATGAAATGTGTAGCCCCAACTCTGCTCTCTCCCATCACCGCCCGGGGAGCAGGTGCATCACGGTACAAAATCCCCGAAATGATCTGGAGCTGAAACTGTAAAAATCTCAGTTGCGTCCCGGGGTTTGCTTTTTTGAACAACAAGAAAGCGTTGTGGGTTGCAATCTGCATCAGGTAGATTGCAACCTTTTTGTACCAGGCCCTTGTCTTTCGTATAATTAGGTAGGGCTGCAGCAGCTGATCTGCCAGATCAACCCCACCCATGTGCCGGTTATAGGCCTTGATGCACACTGGCTTCCTTGTCCTCTCAGCTCTGCCACGTACAGGGACCTCCACAGTCCCCTCAGTGTGGATGCTGGTAAGAAGGTACACATCCTTCTTGTCTCTGTACTTAACTGCCAACAGCTCCTCTTGGCGCAGAGCTGAGGTCTCCCCCCTTCGTAGCCGGGTGCGTGCAAGTTGTCCTGGGAAACCTGTGCTGTTCTTTTTAATTGTGCCGCAAGCTACTGTATCAAAACAGTACAGTAGCTTGAACAAAGGGACACTTGTATAAAAATTGTCAGTATACAAGTGGTACCCTTTGTTCATGAGGGGGAAAATCAGGTCCCAGACAATCTTGCCACTGGTTCCCATATGTTCTGGGCAACCTGGAGGGTCAAGGTGGCTATCCTTTCCCTCGTACACCCGGAAGGCCTGAATATACCCATTCTCGCTATCACAGAGCTTATACATCTTTACACCATACCTAGAGCGCTTGGAAGGAACATACTGCTTGAATCCCAGCCTTCCCTTATACTTCATCAGGGATTCATCCACGCATATATTCCTTCCAGGTGTATAAGCCTCTGCAAACCTGGCAGCGAAGTGGGTAATCAGGGGGCGGATTTTATACAGCCTGTCAAATTGGGGATGCTCCCTAGAGGGACACAGGCTGTTGTCGTTGAAGTGCATGAAATGCAGAATCATTTCATACCTCTTCCTCGACATACATTGGGAGTAAATGGGGGTAGAGCAGATGGGGCTACTGCTCCAGTAGGAGCGGATGGAGGGCTTCTTTATGATGCCCATCAGCATAGTCAATGCCCAGAATCTTTTAAATTCTGGCACATCGATGGGGGCCCATTGCTGCTTTGCCAAAAAAGAGTCAGGATTTGTAGCTCTGAATTGATGGGCATATAAATTAGTTTGGTGACAATGTTCCCCAATACATCATCGCCCAGAAACACCTCCATAAACTGCTGAGGGCTAAATCCTGTGACATCCAAATTAATGCCAGGATTTGCAGTAAAGGATGGGATGTCTGGCCTCTGGCGATGAGGCACTACCCACTCCTCAGCAGTTCTGCCAGCTGTAGCAGCACGTCTCCTTCTGGCAGGGGGACTAGCAGGCACAGATACAACATCACTAGATACATCACTAGCAGCAGACACTGTATCTAGTGATGATGTATCTGAGCACCTGGCTGGGTCAAAATCAGGGTCAGAGTCTGACATAGACGCGTCAGACTCTAGCGCAAAGGTGGCATATGACTGCTCAGCGCTGGTTGACTTCCGTGACCCATGTGACATGATCACAATCGCTTTACTTAGTGACCTGTCACAAAAAAAAAAAAAAATGAACAGACAGCAAAATAAGTGCTGCTGTGCAAGAGCCTGTGAACTGCAGAGTGATCACAGGCAGGACAGGGGTTAATCGTTCTGAAAAGAGCTTTTGGGTCTCAAAAAAAAAAAAATTTCACAAAAAATGAACCCCTAAAAAAGAAAAAAAAAATGCACAAACAGCAGACAATTACTGCTGTGCAAAAGCCGGTGATTATAGTGATCACTGGCAAGACAGGGGTTAATGGCTCTGAAAAGAGCCTTTGGGTCTCAAGAGTTTACAAATCCCTACCTATAAACACCTAAATCTCTCTAGCTAAACCACAGATCTCTCTCCTTCTCTCACTAAAGCACAAGTGAGGAGAGGGAGGCAGATCCACACTAATCAGAGAAATGGGGAACACACTTGGGATGAAATTGCTAATGGGGCAAGCTGTGATTGGATGACCCCAGCCTGCCCCTTATGATGCGACATGCTAGGGACACCCCCAGAAGCCCCATGATTCACTGCCTTTAGAAAGGGATGGGGGTTAATATTGATCATTTTATTTCTTTTCTATTTAATTTTTTAATATATAGTATTATATATGCACTGAGTGCCAGGACCCCTCGAGGCACTCTGCACATGCAGAGCATCACTGCAATACTATCAGAGCTTCCAGAGCTCAAAATAGCTGCAGACGTACCAGGTACGTCCAAGGTCATTATGGAATGTTTTCTGCCAGACGTACCAGATACGTCCATGGTCATGAAGGGGTTAAAGCCCATTTAAATGGGGACGGCATAGAACGCCTTAACGTATCAAAAATAACTATTCACGGTTACATATACAACTTTGCAGGAGATATGTCACACATTTCAGGAGGGGCCTTTTGAATTGGTTGTTTTCCCTGCTGATTACTTAGATTTGCTCTATAAAGTCCATTAGCATGTGGTTGGAGGGATACATAACAAAAATATTATGATGGTGGATGGGAGGGCGAGGTACTTCATCCAATCCACCTTAAAGGGATTCTATAGTGTAAGGAATACAAATCTTTGTTCCTTACACTATAGTTTCCTCTGGTTTCCTCTGCAATGTTTTACATCACAGGTCTAAGTGGGACAGGGACACTGCACCTAGACCACTTCAATGAGCTGACATGGTCTGGGTGTCTATAGTGTACCTTTAAAGTGGCATAGTCATGTCACTGCAGTCTCATTCTTCAATTCTTTACCATTTAGTAGTTTAAATTCCTTTGCATATGCACCCTAGTCACACCTCCCTGCATGTGACGTGCACAGCCTTCCTAAACACTTCCTGTAAAGTCATTTAATATTTATACTTCCTTTATTGCAAATTATGTTTAATTTAAAATTTATTATCTCCTTCCGTGTTAGTAGCTTGCTAGACCCTGCAGAAGCCTGCTGTGTGTGATCAAAGTTTAATTTAGAGATAAAAACTTTTAAGTTACATTTGGTTGAAAGTAAGACCATTTTTATTCATGCAGGCTGTGTGATTCACAGCCAGGGGAGGTTTGACTATGGCTGCATGGACAGAAACAAAAGGGATTTAACTCCTAAATGGCAGAGAATTGAGCAGTGAAACTTTAGAGCCATGATCTAAATGAAAAACTGCTTCATTAAGCTAAACTTGTTTTGTTGACTATAGTGTCCCTTTAATGATTATATTTCTTCCTTGCCACTTGGCTTCATTTGTATTTATTAAATGTTTTTATTTGCTATGGATCTCAATATCTAATTTCTTTCTGTCTCTCTCTCAGCCCCTCCTTGTCTATCGCTCTCCTTATCAAAACCCCTTTCTCTCATGTCTTCATTTTCCCACTTCTCTATTCCCCTCTTTCCTTTTGTCTTTAACCTGTGCTGAACAAGGCTCGACTGAATGCTCCTGTCTTTCCTACTCCTATCCTTACAGCAGACTATTATTTAGTTCATATGTGGTGCAGCTTCTCTGTGAGGAGTGGGTGAGACTATTATTTTAGATTATCTGCCTTCTCCTCCACATACATAGTACTCACATAAGAACAGCTCTTCTGCATGGAGGAATAGTTACTACTGGGTGCTCCTTGACAGCTGCATTGTCATTAGTGCTGAAAACTGAAAAACTATTGTGGGACAATTAGGGAGATTTGTTGATCTCTTCAAATCAGAGTTAGGCAACCTTAATCCCCCTTAATGCTTTGCCCGCATTATGGCTGTAAGAGCATTATCGGAGATGTAGTACACAACATTTTAGATTGCCAAAGGTTGCCTTCCTCTGCCTTAAACAGTCCAATACTGCATAGCTACAGTCGTTGCTAGCTTCCCTGGTTCTTCAAGACCAACGTGTCCTAGTGGTCAGGTTAGGATGAATATGGCTATGAAGAGACTGGTATTATTATTATTATTATTATGATATTTATAGAGCGCCGTCAAATTCCGCAGCGCTTTACAATGGGTAGACGAACAGACATGTAGTTGTAACCAGACAAGTTGGACACACAGGAACAGAGGGGTTGAGGGCCCTGCTCAATGAGCTTACATGCTAGAGGGAGTGGGGTAAAATGACACAAAAAGGTAAGGATAGTATTAGACTAGTGACAGTTGTAGAAGAGGAATCAGTCAGGAGCTATTAACAGTTTAATTGATACGCTTTTATGAAGAAGTGGGTTTTTAACGATTTTTTTGAAGGAGTGGAGACTGGGTGAACATCTAACGGAGGAGGGAAGCGAGTTCCACAGGAACGGTGCAGCCCTCAAGAAATCTTGAAGGCGAGCATCAGAGGTGGGAGTACGGACAGAAGATAGACGCAAGTCTTCAGCAGATCGTAAGGGCCTAGATGGGACATACTTGTGTATAAGGGAGGATAGATAGGTGGGAGCAGCATTATGTAGAGATTTGAAAAGCAAGAACCAGAATTTTAAATTGAGCTCTATATTTTATAGGAAGCCAATGTAGGGACTGACAGAAGGGTGAGGCATGGGAGGTGCGGGCGGACAGGAAGATGAGCCTCGCCACCGCATTCATTATGGACTGTAACGGCGCTAGTTGGGAGCACATAAGACCACTGAGAAGTGGATTACAGTAGTCAAGGCGAGAAAGGACAGTGGAATGGACCAACACCTTATTCGCATCTGGCGTTAAGTAGGGGCGGATGCGCGCAATGGTTTTGAGATGGAAATGACAGGATTTGGCGATAGATTGAGCATGAGGCTTGAAGGAGAGGTCGGAGTCAAAGAGAACACCTAGGCAGCGAGCCTGTGTGGTGGAGCTGATGGAAGCACCGTTGACTTGGAGGGAGAGAGACACTGGAGTAACAACACTTGAGGGAGGAAAGACCAGAATTTCAGTTTTGGTCAGGTTTAGTTTAAGGAAGTGGGCAGCCATCCAGTTATAAACAGTAGAGAGGCAGTCAGAGACACTAGTCAAGAGGGATGGGGAGAGATCAGGAGAGGACAGGTAGATTTGTGTGTCATATGGAAGCCAAAGGAGTTTACCAAGGGAGGCAGTATTGATGGAGAACAGTGGGGGACCAAGGACTGAACGTTGGGGGACACCAACAGAGAGGAGTTGGGGAGAAGAAGCAGAGCCAGAGAAAGAAACACTGAAAGAGCACTGGGAGAGTTAGAAGGAGCAGCAGGAGAGAGCAATATCTTGTAGACTGATATTGCGGAGGATGAGAAGAAGCTGTTGATGATCAACAGTGTCAAAAGGTAAAGGAGAATTAGGATAGAGTAGTGACCACAAGATTTTGCAGTGAGTAGAAGCATGAATATGGTCAGAGAGGACCTGGGAGAGAAGCATGAATATGGTCAGAGAGGGACTCAGAGAGATGCATGCCTATGGTAAGAGGGAAGCTGGAAGTGAAGCATTATTATAGCTAGGAAGGGACTGTGAAAGAAAAATGAATAAAGCCAGGGAAGGGGTGCAATATCCAATACAGTGGTAGATTCTTCAAATATTAAAGTGAGTCCACTTATATAGAAGAAAGAAGAGAGGGCCAACCAATAGTGCAATATGTTTAGCTCAAATTAAGACGTAGTAAGAGAAAATGATGGAAAACTCACATATAATTATATCCAGCTCTGGGGTAAAGCGCACACAGCGGTATAATCCCCGCTTATGGGATATATGGTGGGTATCTCTTCGTCAATGGTGTCCAATTCTCGAGAAGAAGAAACAACCAATAGTGCTCACTGTATGCAGGAATCAGAATCAATAACGTGCTCTCGGGCAACCACAAGGGAAACCATGACAGGGCCATGTGGTTGTCCGAGAGCGCGTTATTGATTCTGATTCCTGCACCCCAAGAAATCCTAGGTGGGGATTAATCCACTTATGCTGACATCATAAAGCAGTCCGCCTGCTCTCCACTTGTAAGTACGTTTTTTATTTAATTTATACCAACATTGCTATACAGTGAGCACTATTGGTTGTTTCTTCTTCTCGAGAACTGGACACCATTGACGAAGAGATACCCACCATATATCCCATAAGCGGGGATTAAACCGCTGTGTGCGCTTTACCCCAGAGCTGGATATAAGCACTTGCAAATGTGAGTTTTCCATCATTATCTCTTACTACGTCTTAATTTGAGCTAAACATATTGCACTATTGGTTGTCCCTCTCTTCTTTCTTCTATATAAGTGGACCCACTATTATATTTGAAGAATCTACCACTGTACCAGCCTCCCAGAAAGACTATCCATAAGGACACACAATTTGGACTTTTATTTGGACTTCATCCTTTTTTATTATATTTTATGTGGCACAGCCTTTTCTATCTGTTACTTTTATCGATCTTGTTTTAAGGGTGTTTTGAGGGATTCCCCTTTAAGGGTTGCTGCCTACCAGTTGATCAGCGCTGTCTCATCCGTTTACTATTATAATTTACTAGCTACGTGTCCATACAGGGGCGTACCTAGAGCATTTGGCACCCGGGGCGGATCCTATGCTTGGACCACCCCACCCAAAAAAAAAAAAAACCTGTAAAAAATGTTAAAGGTTTTCTTTCTTTTTTTTACAATTTGTAAACTTTGCAAAACCGCTGTCAGCCTCTCCTACAAAACCCTTGTCCTGCCCCGCCCCTCCTACAAAACCTCTATCCTGCCCCTTCTACAAATCCTGTACTGCCCCTGTCTACAAAACCCCCTTCCACAAATCCCCTGCTTATCCCCCCTTATAAAGACTCCTGTCCCAATACAAAACCCCCGCCCCCTTCTACAAAATCCCTGCAACCCCACACACACACATTTACAGGCAGACAGTCACACACTCAGTTACAGACAGTCACACACTGTTACTGGCAGACAGTCACACACAGTCACAGGCAGACAGTCACACATACACATTTCCTCTGTGCGGCCAGTTTATCAGCTGTTTGCGGCCAGTTTATCAGCCCCCTCCAGCCAGGGCCGGTGCAAGGATTTGTGACATCACAATGCCCCAGCCATATGATTTGCCATGTTAACTAACGCCAGTGCTGCAGTGCCGCCGTGTTTACATTAAATGGCCTGCAGGGACAGGCTATAGACACCAGAACCACTACATTAAGCTGAAGTGGTTCTGGGACTATAGTGTTTCTTTAATGTGAGGTAAATTAGAGCTTAGTGCCACGAATAATATACTAGATTGCCTACTTACAACCAGATGAGGATGATGATGGGCTCTAGCTGCAGTCTGGCTCCACTGGTCTGGTGTAGAACAGGCTCTCTGGAGGCTGTTTGTAACTGTGGTCACAAAATCAATGTTCTGGGAGAACGGGAAGCAGCTCCATTTTTTGGGGGTCCTTTACACAGCTCAAGGTCTGGGTCCCAGGGTCCACCTTCATGTTCCACCAATGAGTTTGTTCACAGGGGGTGGAGTGTGTAAGGGATGTCCTGATATGTGTGTAGGAATGCATTGTGTGAAATTGTGTTTGTATGTGTAAGGGCTGCAAGGTGTGTTTCTGTGTATGTATGGGATGCATTGAATGTGTGTAAGGGGTGCATTGAGTGTGTGTAATGAATGCATTGTGTGTTTCTGTGTGTGTAAGGGATGCATTGTGTGTAACGGTTGCATTGCTTGTGTATGTGTGTCTGTGTGTGTGTGTAATGCATTGTGTGTTTTTCTGTGTGCAAGGGGTGCATTGTGTGTGATGAATGTCAATCTCTCCTCCCGCTCCAATTTCCTTCTCCTCCTCCCAATTTCTCTTTCTCACCCCCCCTCCTAATTTCTCTCCCCCTCAATTTCTCTCCCCCCTCCTAATTTCTCTCTTTCTCACCCCCCTCCTAATTTCTCTCCCCCCCTAATTTCTCTTTCCCCCTCCTAATATCTCTTCCCCCCCTCCTAATTTCAATTTCTCTCCCCCCCTCCTAATTTCAATTTCTCTCCCCCCTCCTAATTTCTCTTTCTCACCCCCCTCCTAATTTCTCTCCCCCCCTCCTAGTTTCTCTTCCCCCTCCTAATTTCTCTCTCACCCCCGCCTCCTTTCTCTCTCACCCTCTTTCTCACCCCCCCTCATTTCTTTCACCCCCCCTCATTTCTCCTCTCTCACCCCCCCTTTTTCCTCTTTCTCACCCCCCCTTTTTCCTCTCACTCCCCCTCATTTCTCACACCCCCCTTTTTCCTCCTCCCCCCTCATTTCTCACACCCCCCCCTTTTTTCCTCTTTCTCACCCCCTCATTTCTCACACCCCCTTTCCTCTTTCTCACCCCTCATTTCTCACCCCCCCCTTTTCCTCTCACCCCCCTCATTTCTCACACCCCCTTTTCCTCTCCTCCCCTCATTTCACACACCCCCCTTTTCTCTCACCCCCCTCATTTCCTCACCCCCCCTTTTTCCTTTCTCACCCCATTTCCACCCCCCTTTTCTTTCTACCCCCATTTCTCACCCCTCAGCGCCTTATACCTTTTTCCTTTCTCACCCCCCTTTTTCCTCTTTCTCCCCCCTCCCTTTGCTGTAGGCGTGGCGGGCGTGAGTATGGTCAGCGGTGCAGAGGCAGCCTGTCTCCTGTACCCGGCCGGACTAACAGGAAGGAACACTGAGTGTTCCCTTCCTGTTTGGACCGACGGGTACAAGAGACAGCTGCTTCCTGTACCCGCGGTTATCAATGCTGCAGGGCTCGACACGCAGCAAAAACTGACTGGGAGGGATCGCTGCTGGCGCTCCCTCCTGTCAGCCCCCTTTCTCAGGCTGCGCCCGGGCGGTGCGGTCCGCCCTCATGGACGCACCGCCCGGGCAAAGCTGCAGCTGACTGAGGCTCCATACATAGCGCTCGGGACCGCCGCCCCCCCCTTAGTACGCCACTGTGTCCATAAGAGGCATGTTTCAAGTTATAAACCAAAGCAAAGGGGCCCACATTTATAATAATATCTAATATGTTGAATTGTAATTTAATTTGTAAACAAAGCACAGGTTAGTGCCAAAACGTTGTCTTTTCCTC
>OW240921.1:19720152-19794328 GCA_933207985.1 Pelobates cultripes | reverse complement strand
GGGGCCAGGGGGCAGGACCTTAGGTCCCCCCCTTCTTAGTATTTAGGGCCCCCACCCACCACTCAGGGGTAGGGGCCGGGGGGGACAGAAGTTCCCCCCCTATTGTTTTTTTTAGGGCCCCCACCCACCGCTCAGGGGTGGGGGCCGGGGGGAGGACAGTAGGTCCCCCCCCATATCAGTAGGTCCCCCCCCCATATCATTGAGTTAACTTTGACAACCCCGGGTTGTCAAAGTTAACTCAATGATATGGAATAGGCGGCGGACCGAACATCGCATATGTTCGCCCGCCGTGGCGAACGCGAACATGCGATGTTCGCCGGGAACTGTCCGCCGGCGAACTGTTCGGGACATCTCTAATGTTGAGATGTTATATTGGTTTCACTGGTAATAATAAATAATTGAAATGGGTATATATTTGTTTTTTGTTATGTTGCCTAATAATTATGCACAGTAATAGTCACCTGCACACACAGATATCCCCCTAACATAGCTATAACTAAAAACAAACTAAAAACTACTTCCAAAAATATTCAGCTTAATGAGTTTTTTGGGTTCATTGAGAACATGGTTGTTGTTCAATAATAAAATTAATCCTCAAAAATACAACTTGCCTAATAATTCTGCACTCCCTGTAAAGTGTTTTGAAACTTACTGTGCGTAATAATTTGGAACAGTGCATTGTAAGTTTTTTATGTTTAAAAAAAATACTGTTATCATTAGGAGGTTTGGTCAATAAAATTTGAATTGTACTCTTAATAGTTGATAACATGAGAATTATGCTGACTGTTATTTACATCAATTATTTAGGCAAATGAGAAAAATATAATTTGCATAATAATTTGGAACAGGGTGTAGTTTTAGAATGAAAAAGATATCTATTCAATAGATTATATCTATTAGATATAAAAAAATATTAATATCTTAGTAATATCTTATGTATACAATAATGCTTATAATGATTTATTTTAAGTATGTGCTTTTCTCAACCCCCCTTTCCTTTCTAACGCATTAGTTTGTAACATGCAGAGTCAGGCTGCAAAAGATCTTAAATATTTTTCTTAAGCATTCCAGGTTTAAGACTGGTCTGTGAATGAGATAAACACAAGTCTTATCTATTTTCACTACATGAATAGAGTTAAGAAAAAAAATTCTGTCTGTGTCTTTTAAATTCTGTCAGCAAACAAAATGGAGTCACAATTGCTAAACTGTGAAAAGTAATATAACATTGATTTTAGCCACAAAATGTCTTACAATGCAGGCTTCTCCAGCTACAGGCTACCATGATATCAGGGACTATCTGGCCTGAAGTTTGAGCAGGCAAACTCCTAAGATGGTGGCCGCACCTGTGGAAAACTCTTCCTTCTCAGAGGAGCAAGTGTTAAATGTACCCGATGTCTTCTCTTCCTCTGGCTTATACTCCCCTTCCTCAGACAAGGACTTCTACAAAGGGAGACATTAAAGCTCTTCTCAGGGAGTTGAAACAACTATTAGGGACAGAGGTTGGGAAGGTCCAGGAAGATATACACAACCTCGGAGGCCCTATGAGCAGTGAAGAACGAAGTACCACACTGATATGACTGGAATCTGGCATTCAGGGGACTTGTGAGGCAATGCAAGCCAAAATTATGGCAGTTGCCTCAAACACATTAAAATCCAAGGCGTTCCTGACTTTATCACTGTGGCCGACTTGCCAGCTTATATCAATGGTCTATTCCCTGCCATGCTGTTGTGCGAGGCTACTTCCACCATTTTTATGGATGGGCTCTTCAGAGTCTCCAACTTACTTGGAACAAAGTCCAAAGTTTCCTGTGATGTAATCGTCCAGCTGTCCTGCATGGGGGAAGATGTTAGCCATAATGAAAACTGTCAGAAACCACTCTCTTATAACCTCGAGGGCAATGTCTTGTCCTTTTATCAGAAGATCTCTACATCAACCCTGATAGAGAATTTTACTAGGAAACATCACCCTGTTACTCTGCGACAAGGGAATTGCATGTCATTCGAGTGTAACTGAACCTGGAATGTAATGGAGTGGTGCTAAAGATGGTCAATGTGATAGCACCAGTGTTTCTTAAAGAGTTGGAACTCTCTTTGCATCCTATCACAACAAGCACCTATCCAAGTGGATGACCTGGGATGTGGCCGCAGTCACTACCTTCGTGCCGGCCCGCACTCAGTCTCTAATTGCAGGATCTCCTACTTGAACTTTGCTAGATATCCCACCTACCATCTTACTACTGGTGGTGACATATTAGTGCTCTCACTCACTATTGTCCTCTTTAAGTCGAAGTTTACTTTAACCTGACAGCTTCATATTTTCATTATCTGCTTTATAGTATCTCCCACAAAATGCACATTTTAAATTGAGCTCTTACAACTGAGCTATAAAATTTGAGGCATACCTTTATTTACTCACTGCTTCATCTAGTTGACCCTATCCATGATCATTGTATTATGAATGTTCTTATATAGACCAGACACAAGTATCTGCTAACTCTCAACATTTCATTGTTAGTGTAGTGCACAATTTTGTTTTCTTTCATACTGTTATGAGGGAATGCAACTGACAAGTTTATTCCTATAAATTACATAATGTGCAGTTATACATGCAATGATGTCACATGTATTTATGTCTGCCTAACAAATATAAAAAAGGAAAAAAATTAATATAAAACAATTACAAAAGATTACTTAACAAAATACATAATTTTTATTACTTAGTATTTCTGATGCTTTGTGTTAGCTATTGCAAAATCTTTTTAACACATGTAGAGAGATAAAGATAAAAAATGAATGCAGTTGGAAAAAGACAGCTGCTGCTGTTTTGGGCTACGGTACATGTTGCCACTTCTTTAAAGGTTTTTAAATCTTTGGTGATTGTTTCATTCACTCTATCACAATGCTTATGAGAGGTACAGGCATGTATAGTCTCTCTGGTGATCAGCTGCACTGTAAACGAAAATAGGAACAATTAAACTTGAGAAATATGGTTGGAAACAGGTACATTTTGTAATATGGTATATTTACCGTGTGTCAGCTCTTTTGTGTGTTTGATACACTTTGTTTCATTCCCAGAACATTCAACATACACATTAGGTTTGCATACGCCGTATGTTTCTATGTGACAGGAAGGGCAGAACAATCCATTTCCTTTACTAACTGATTGCTCTGGAACTGAAAATGAAGATATAACAGTAATATTGGGTTAATGAATATAAATTATAATATTAAACAATTGTGGCTACTTTTATGTTACTTAAAATGTGATAGACACACATAATATGAATGGAGGGTACAACAATGTTTGAAGAAAAATTGTATTTTACCTTGGGAAATGAGTAGTACAAATAACACTCTTTTGTGTTTTAATTCAAAGTCACATTTTAGTAATATGTATTTTATAAAAATCTAAATCCCTATACTCTGTAGGAAGTTGGGAACTCTGGGAAATTTATGGAAATTAGATTTTTCGGGTTTCTGTGCCCAAGTGGATAAAAAAAGCCATGATGGCCTGATACACTGAACAGACCTAACTAAATTACAAATATAACTCCAAGTACTCACAAGTAGGTAATGGTGGTTCACAATAGTCAGTGTAACATCAAGTGTTTCTTATAGTTGAGCGAACCCGAACTGAAAAGTTCGGGTTCGTACCGAACATTAAGTTTTTTGGACCCTGGACACGAACACGGACATATCACTGTATGTTCGGGTTGGAGTTCGGTCTTTGGTGATTTAATGATGCGTTTTGAAAGGCCGCAGAGCAGCCAATCAACAAGCTTTTGACTTGTGTGCCCTTAGAAGCCATCACAGCCATGCCTACTAATGGCATGGCTGTGATTGGCCAGTGCAGCATGTGACCCAGCTAGTAGGGGCATGTTTATTAACCCCTTAAGGACGGAGCCAAATGTACACATTGTGAACAAAACAAAATGTAAACAAAACCTGGCATTTGCGCTACATGTCTGTCCAACCGTAATACACCTCTTTCATAGTAAATGCACCCACCCTTATTATATATCATTTTATTCAGGGGAAACAGGGCTTTCATTTAATATCAAATATTTAGCTATGAAACATAATTTAATATGAAAAAAATGGGAGAAAATACGTTTTTTTTGGATTTTTTTAGTTCTACATGACATTTTAACGGTCAATGTCATAATACTGTTTGCTTTTACTGCAATAAAATACACATATTTATATTCAGTAAAGTCTCACGTGTAAGACAGTACCCCCTATGTACAGGTTTTATGGCGTTTTGGGAAGTTACAGGGTCAAATATAGCACGTTACATTTGAAATTGAAATTCGCCAGATTGGTTACGTTGCCTTTGAGACTGTATAGTAGCCCGGAAATGAAATTTACACCCATAATGGCATACCATTTGCAATAGTAGACAACCCAAGGTATTGCAAATGGGGTATGTCCAGTCTTTTTTAGTAGCCATTTGGTCACAAACACTGGCCAAAGTTGGCGTTCGTATCTGTTTGTGTGAAAAATGCAAAAAATGCCAATTTTGGCCAGTGTTTGTGACTAAGTGGCTACTAAAAAAGACTGGACATACCCTGTTTGCAATACCTTGGGTTGTCTACTATTGCAAATGGTATGCCATCATAGGGGTAATTTTCATTCTTGGGCTACCATAGGGTCTCGAAGGCAACATAACCAATCTGGCGAATTTTAATGTGAAAAAACTGAAATGCAAACCTTATATTTGACGCTGTAACTTTTGAAAACACCATAAAACCTGTACATGAGGGGTACTGTTGTACTCGGGAGACTTCGCTGAACACAAATATTTGTGTTTCAAAACAGTAAAAGTATCACAGCAATAATATTGTCCGTGTAATGCTGTTTGTGCGTGAAAAATGCAAAAAACTTCACTTTTACTGGCGATATCATCGTTGTAATACATTTTACTGTTTTGAAACACTAATATTTGTGTTCAGCGAAGTCTCCCGAGTAGAACAGTACCCCCCATGTACAGGTTTTATGGTGTCTAGGAAAGTTATAGGGTTAAATATAGTGCTAGCAAATTAAATTCCCTTTACTTTCGGCATGGGTTGTCAGGCAGGTCCCGCTAATTGTAATTAATTAAGATACCTAATTATGTAAAAAATATTACATAAATATATATGTAGAATTAATATATGTATATATATACGTATGTGTATATATATGTATATATCTATATAATTTTTTTAAAATATTTTTATTTATATATAGGAATATATATAGTGATATATACGTATATATTTTTGAATATAGATATATATATTATTTCGTTCTACGTGTATTTTGATATATATATATATATATATATATTAATTTCACAAAACAGTTAGAACGAAATAACACACATCTATATATTTTTTAATTATTTATTTTTAATTATTTTTTAAATTTTATTTTTTAACGTATTTACATTTACATTTTTTTATATTATATATAAATATATATATAACAATAATTATATATATATTTAATCAGTATCAGTCTACGTGTAATTTGATATTAATATATATATATAATTATATATATATTAATAGTAAAATACACCTAGACGGTGTATGTGTGTGTATGTATATGTGTATATATATGCTTAGATCATATATATATATAATATATACATATGATCTAAGTATATATAATTATTTTTTTTTACACCATTAACTTATTTTTATTTTATTTTCAGCCAGCAGGGGGACCACCTGTCATTACAGGCAGCCCCCTTGCCGGCAATACAGAAGCCAGCTATCCCCGGCCATGTGATTGTGGGGTCCTCGCTAGGACCCCACTCTCACATGGCCGGGGGGCTTCGACGAGGACGGACGTGCCGCGGGGGGCTCCCTGGGAGTCCCCCCAACCGCGATCGCCGGCATGGGACCGCCGGCGACCGGGTAAGTTAACAAAAACTGGAGGGCGTACAATTACGCCCGGCGGCGTTTAGAGCCGCCTATTAGAGGGCGTAATTGTACGTCCTCCGGTTTTAAGGGGTTAAACAGTGAGCAGCCTGAGCCCCAACCCGCGATGTGCAAGTGGGGGCTTTCAAACTTTTTATTGCCCCCCCCAGGCCCCACCTCTGAGCGGTGGGTGGGGGCCATAAATAAGAATTTGGGGGGGACCAACTGTCCTCCCCCTCGGCCCCCACCCCTGAGCGGTGGGTGGTGGGCATAAATAAGAATATATGTGGGGAACTATTGTTCCCCTCCCCCCAGCCCCCATCCCTGCGCGGCGGGTGGGGGCCATAAAAAACAATAAGGGGGGGACCTACTGTCCTCCTCCCGGCCCCCACCCCTGAGTGGCGGGTGTGGTCCCTAAATAAAATTTGCCCTTCCTTAGGTGACTAAGGGTCCCCAAACAATTGCCCCTACCTGCCCCCCTCATCCTTAAAATAATGAGGGGGGACCATTATCTAAATACCTGTTAAAAAAAAAATAGACTAACCATAAGATGTCTTCTTTCTTCTAAAATCTTCTTTTTTCAGCCCCCAAAAATGCCAAATTAAAATCCATAATAACTGACGCACTTTAAAAAAAAAAAAAAAAAATTCACCCATGGAGGGCTCCGTGCAGACTGAGCTCTGCAGGGCGGGGGAAGGCTTATAAAGCCTTGCCTCACCCTGCAATTAGGCTCAGAGCACTCTGATTGGTGGCGTTAAGCCATCCAATCAGAGTGCTCTGACAGGCAAATGAAGAGAGTGACAGGTAAGTCTCTACATTTACCTGTCACAGCACTCTGATTGGTTGGCTTGAAATCCCCAATGACTCAGAGTGCTCTGTGTCATTTTACACAGCATGGGAAAGTTCTTTGGAATTTTCCCACACTATGTAAAATGACATAGAACACTCTGATTGGTGGATTAAGTAACCAATCAGAGTGTTATGAGTCAAATTACACAGCGTGTGAAAATTCCAAAGAACTTTCCCATGCTGTGTAAAATGACACAAAGCACTCTGATTGGGTGAAAATTGATTATTATTTTTTTGTGTTCGTTTTTTTTATTTATTTTTTTAAGTGTGTCGGCTATCATGAATTTTTATTTGGCCTTTTTTGAGGCTGAAAAAATAAGATTTTAGAAGGAAGAAGACATCATATGGTAAGTCTATTTTTTTTTTTTAACTGGTATTTAGATAAGGGTCCCCCTCATTATTTTTAGGTAGGTAGGGGAAATTTTTTTGGGGGGAGGGAGGTGACTAGTAGTTTGGGGACCCCTGGTCACCTGGGGGGGCACATTTTTATTTAGGGCCCCCACCCGCCACTCAGGGGTGGGGGCCAGGGGGAGGACATTAGGTCTCCCCCCTTATTGTTATTTAGGGCCCCCACCTGCCACTCAGGGATGGGGGCCGGGGGGAGGACATTAGGTTCCCCCCCCCAAATTCTTATTTATGGTCCACACCCACCGCTCAAGGGTGGGGGCGGGATGGGAGGACAGTAGGTTGCTCACTGGCTGCTCACTGTTTACTAGACATGCCCCTACTCGCGGGATAGCAAGTAGGGGCTGAATTTACTAATTCTAAGTAATCTTTACTTAGTATTAGTAAATGTGGCTGAAAGACCAATTTAGGTCTTTCAGCCTTTTGGTAGATAGCTCCCTAATACCGTGGGAATAAGGGAGTTATCTACTAAGCGGCTGCTTATTTTAAGTTATTTTTAAGTGATTTCCCTATCTACATTTGTTCGAAGGGCACTTGTCCTACTCTTACCCCCATTTTACTTCCTTTTGCAGCCCTCTAGCCCTTTCCAGGAGCCATTTTTTGCAAAAGTTCGGGTCCCCATTGACTTCAATGGGGTTCGGGGTCAAGTTCGAGCCCGAACCCGAACTTTTTTTCAAAGTTCAGCCGAACCCTCCAGACTCGAACATCCAGGTGTCCGCTAAACTATTTTCTTAATATGATCCGATCTTAACTTCTTGTGGAACTAGTGGTCTTAGACTCACTGGATTTCAACTTTTGAAATGTATGTGTGATGCTTGAATTTTATTTCAAGTCCGTTTTCAGGAATATTGACTTGAGATCTAGCAACCCTCCACCCACCCCCTCTTTTTCATTTGAAGAACCATTATTCCTTTCACAGGTAGATATCTAACCTTTACAGTCTGAGTATATAATGGATTGGGCTCACTGTAGATTTATGCCAGCATGGTTTATCTGGTCTATAATTATTTTATTTATGTTTTATTTGTGTTCATTATGACTCATTATCTCTACCTATGGGACTTTTACTCAATGTGGAATTTTATTCTGCACTTAGATGCTCTACATTCCCTACCTCTATTAAGATTTCTAGATTCTTTGGTTATCCTTATCTCAAATATTTTTATATACTCCCTCATATCTTTTCTGCTTTAGGGCATCCATTACATTGGATTATGGTCTAATATTATAATTTAACATACTCCTATTATTATCATATTTATCACTAAACTTATATTTTCAGATTTACTACTATAATTAATATTTATACTAACTTGTAAATGATTGTGAAATTACATTTTTCAGTTTACCAATTCAAATATCCTTATTATATTATAGCTTTTGTATCATGATTTTGATTGATTTTTGGACACTCCCTGTATAGGGTATATAAGAGACAGCATCAGAGATGTACCATTGTCTTGATAAAGTCTCATACAGAGATGAAACTCGTAGACAATTGGTCCATCTACTTTGTTTACGTCCGGACTTGTGATCTACTCCATTAAGGCAGCTGCAGCCTTTTTTGAAGTTACCGGCCACAGCTTACCTTGTGTTTGCTGCTGGATATGCTCCCCCGTCTCTGCTGAGTGTCACAGAGAAGATAGCCCACTCAGACAGCACAACTTGTTGTTTGAGCACTCACCTGTACGTTCATTCTGTGACTTAGGGGTTGAGCTCACTGGTAATCTGGATCTCTGGAATCTGCACCGCTCAGGGGTGGTGGCCAGGGGGGAGGACATTAGGCCCTCCCTAATTAGTATATAGGGACCCACCCACCGCTCAGTGGTGGGGGCCAGGGGGGAGGTTATTAGGGCCTTCCCCCTCATTCTAATTTAGGGCCCCCACGCACCACTCTGGGGAGGGGGGTAGGGGGAAGGACATTAGGTCCCCCCCCCAGTTAGTATTTAGGGCCCCCACCCACCGCTCAGGGGTAGGGGCCAGGTTGGAAGACATTAGGTCTTGGGGGCCTGGGGGGAAGGACAATAGATCCCCCCCATTATTTTACTTTAGAGCCCCCACCCGTCGCTCAGGGGTGGGGACTCGGGAGGGGGACCCTTTTTAAAAAAAAAAATAATTTTTTAACAGTGAGCAGCCACAGGGGTGGGGGCCACGGGGAGGACATTAGGTCCCCCCCTAATTAGTAATTAGGGCCCCCACCCACCTCTCAGGGGTGGGGGCAAAGTGGTAGGATATTAGGTCCTCCCCCCCTCATTCTAATTAGGGCCCCCACCCACTGCTCAGGGTTGGGGGCCAGGGGGGAGGACATTAGGTCCCCCCCTCAATTTGTATTTAGGGCCCCCACCCACTGCTCAGGGGTGAGGGCCAGGGGGGAGGACATTAGGTCCCCCCCCTCAATTAGTATTTAGGACCCCCACCCACTGCTCAGAGGTGAGGGCCAGGGGGGAGGACATTAGGTCCCCCCCTAATTAGTATTTAGTGCCCCCACCCAGCCACAGGCTGCTCACTGTTTACTAGACATGCCCTTACTCGCGGTATAGCGAGTAGGGGCATAATTTACTAATAGTAAGTAATCTTTACTTAGTACTAGTAAATTTGGCTGAAAGACCAATTTAGGTCTTTCAGCCTTTTGGAAGATAACTCCCTAATACCGTGGGAATTAGGGAGTTATCTACCAAGCGGCTGCAAGAGAAGTTCTGAAGTGTCAACGTGCCGAAGTTGCCGAAGTTCCGAAGTGCAGAAGTTGCCAAAGATCCGAAGTGCCGAAGTCCCGAATTTCAGAATGCCGAACAGAACAGAAAAATGTTCCCATGCACATGCCTAATAATTTGACCGACCACACGCTTGGTCCCCATGCCGAAAATGCCATATTAATTATACTTTGCTTGACCAGTTAGTTGGATTTATTATTTTACTCATACACTGAACAGACCTAAACTAAATTACAAAAATAGCTCCAAGTACTCACAAGTAGGTAATGGTGGTTCACAATAGTCAGTGTTACAGCAAGTGTGTTTTTTTAATATGATCCGATCTTTACTTCTTGTGGAACTTGTGATCTTACACTCAGTGGATCTTCCACATTTCCTTGTAATTGTTGTATACTTTTTTCCTCCTGAGAAACAAAATCAATAATTTTGGTAGCAAATCAAATTTATGAGCACAAAATAGTATTAATCATCATGACAGTAGACTACTTATGACAAGATTTGTTTTCTATGATATGGCAGTTGGTTTAAGTCCCATTTGACCTTATAATAGATATTTTATCATATTTTATTCACGAAAGTCCGAATGGTGAAATAAATTGCTGAACGGACCATGAACGAACCATTCGGACTGCAAAATTTGGACATTGTGCATGGAATTCAAAAAGGTTTGAATAGGCCTGAATTTGTTACAGATTTTAGCTGGATCAAGTGCCACCGAATGCTGCATATCCAGGAAAGAGGCTTCCTTGCTGTCCGGTTGCCTAAAAAGGCACATCCCATGAAGCCTCACTTCTCTTGAGACTTTGTTGTTAGAGTTCTCTGGTTTTCTTACTAGTCATCTAATCAGATTGCTATAATTCATATTGGAAAGTATGGGAAATTTCCCCATGCTTTGATAAAGTTGATGTAGCTTGGGAGCTAGTTTTTTTTACTTTCAGAGTTTTGTCTTTTTTTCGATCAAGCCTGTTTTAACTTTAAACAGTTGCATCTGGAATTCCAACACATTTACACATCCCTGTAATTAGCACCATCCATCTTTCTCTCAACTCTGACCAGTTTCCCAGTCCCGGCTGCTGAAAAACATCCCCACAGCATGATGCTTCCACCACCATGTTTCACTGTGGGGTTGGTGCTCTTTGGGTGATGTGATGTGTTGGGTTTGCGCCAAACATAACGTTTTCTTTGATGGCCAAAAAGTTTAATTTTATTCTCACAAGACCAGAGCACCTTCCTCCATACATTTTGGGAGTCTCACACATGCCTTTTCACAAACTCAAAATGTGCCATTTTGGTTTTTTGCTGAAAGCCACTCTGCCATAAAGCCCCACTCTATGGAGCGTACAGCTTATTGTCATACTATGTACAGATAATCTAGTCTCTGCTGTGCTGCCTCTCTGATTAATGCCCTCCTTGTCCGGTCCGTGAGTTTTGGTGGGCGGCTGTCTCTTGGCAGGTTTGCTGTTGTGCTATGTTCTTTCTATTTGGTTATGATAGATTTGATGGTGCTCCTGGGGATCATAAAAGATTTGGATATTTTTTATAACCTAACCCTGACTTGTACTTCTCAACAACATTGTCCCTTACTTGTTTGGAGAGTTCCTTGGCAGACCAAGGATATACCAAGGATATACCCCAAAAATAGTCTTATCTGCCCGTACATGCGTACATTGGCTCTGATCCAAAGTCTGAAAAGCAAGTACAGTGTCTTGCAAAAGTATTCACCCCCCTTGACTTTTTACCTATTTTGTTACATTACAGCCTTAAGTTCAATGTTTTATTAATCTGAATTTTATGTGATATATCAGAACACAATAGTCTAAGTTGGTGAAGTGAAATGAGAAAAATTTATACATAAAGCTATTTTTTAGAAATAGAAACAGAACATTGGCATGTGCGTATGTATTCACCCCCTTTGTTATGAAACCCATAAAAAGCTCTGGTGCAACCAATTACCTTCAGAAGTCACATAATTAGTAAAATGATGTCCACCTGTGTGCAATCTAAGTGTCACATGATCTGTCATTACATATACACACACCTTTTTTGAAAGGCCCCAGAGGCTGAAAAAACCTAAGCAAGAGGCACCACTAACCAAACACTGACTCTTTTGGGGTATATCTACTAAATAGTGATTTTAAAAAAATTACTAAGTGTGGAGTGGTCCTTCGAGTTATAGATGACTTTCAATGTTTTTGTACATTCCCAAAAAGTGTCATGTTCGCTATAAATCTCTTTCCTCAGCAATCCCACTATCGCTATATGGGGGGTTCTAATAAAAGGAGCAGGGGTGTATGTGGCAAATCCCGTCCATCCCTTTAATTGTGCAGTCATGGCTCGGGTCAACACTGTAAACAGCCATGGTTTTACAACTGTGAATCAGCCATACCGTTGCTTACTGAGCAATAAAATGTGATGGAAGGAAGATGTGACATACATAGCAAAAAAAAAAAACATTTGCAGGACAGGGAGAAAAAAAATCAAAGAAATAACCTCTTAAAGGACCACTCTAGGCACCCAGACCACTTCAGCTTAATGAAGTGGTCTGGGTGCCTGGTCCAGCTAGGGTTAACCCTTTTTTTAAATAAACATAGCAGTTTATAAATAGTGTTAATCCAGCCTCCAAAGCCTCTAGTGGCTGTCTCATTGACAGCCGCTAAAGGCGTCTGCGTGCTTCTCACTGTGAAAATCACAGTGAGAAGACGCAAGCGTCCATAGGAAAGCATTATAAATGCTTTCCTATGAACTAGCTGAATGCACACGCACCTCTTGCCGCGCATGCGCCTTCAGCCAAAGAGAAGGAGAGGAGGCGGAGAGGAGGAGGAGAGCTCCCCGCCCAGCGCTGGAGAAAGAGGTAGGTTTAACCCCTTACTCTCCATCGAGCCCTGCGGGAGGAGGTCCCTGAGGGTGGGGGCACCCTCAGGCACTATAGTGCCAGGAAAATGAGTATATTTTCCTGGCACTATAGTGGTCCTTTAACTGGTAATTGATGGGTCTTCCTGGTACGAGAGGGGTATGTCTACTGTTGAATATAAAGTGAATATAAAGTAGTAAGAAATGTGATAGGAGGTTTTTCTTTTTTGTTGTTGTCATGGACTAAATTATCAATTATTACTATGGTAGGATCAAACACAAAATGAGACTTGTATAAGGCTTTTTCAAGTGTTCATGATTTATGTAGTTGGTTTAGTTAGCTCCTTGCAATATGAAGTGTGCATAATACATGGATTTAGCTGCAAATTCTCTCATATCACTTTTTTTTGCAGACAGTGCATGGTGTATGTTTAATACAGAATACGATGTAACTCAAAATGTTATTTAAAGTGGTATTTGTTTTATGATCATTTTTAAAGCAAAATAAGAAGGTAAAACTGG
The DNA here is from genome assembly GCA_933207985.1 of Pelobates cultripes. Taxonomy (NCBI): domain Eukaryota; kingdom Metazoa; phylum Chordata; class Amphibia; order Anura; family Pelobatidae; genus Pelobates; species Pelobates cultripes. Next base: position 19,781,085 of record OW240921.1, on the reverse strand, counting down.
CTGCATAAATATTTTGTACAGATATATCATCTGCTGTAAAATATGTATTTTTTGTCGTATTGCCTTTGTCATATACCAGCTGTGAACACAGTATCAGAGGGATTTAGGGCCATGCTTCTAGTCAGATGTGCTTCTGTTTTTTTTAATTATTTGGGCAAGATTTGGGGACCCTAATGTCCAATAGTGTCACACATTCTTTATGGGCTTGAGGTTATATGTTTCAATGGAACAATGTAGAATAAGGCAATCATAATGACAGGAGCTCCATGTGAATATATACAAAACTCAGCAAGGTGAGGGGCTACCCAACACTGATGAATGCAAGACATATTTTTTAATTTAAATCTTGCTTTGCAGTACAATACTAGCATGTCTATGCTTTGCGAGAGGGCGACTGTTCCTGCCACCCACATGTACATGTTTGATAGGAAATTATTGAATAAAGAATTCAAATTTAAAATTAGAATTTTGGTGTCATAATAATATACAGAACAAATTTAAATGTGCAGTTTAATTTGTTTAGCAATATATAGTAATGCCATGTTTGATACACAACATTGGACCAGAGCATGTGTTTAGACTGATATGAACGAGCAGTGGCGACAATTGCTTTTCAAATATCCGCACTCTATAATTGTAAAGCATTGCGGAATATATGATAACAATGATAACACTCATTATAGACTCACAAGTATGAAAAAACCATGATGCCTTTTTAGAGTAGTTTAGTTTTTTTCCATTTGATCTATGAGATGCAGATTTTACGTGGGTCAAGACACCCATTCGATGAGAACATGTGACGTACCAGTGATAGTCTGTGTGGCTATAGTGAGACAGACATTGTGCTCAGAAGAACACAGGGTTGGTTTATACGAGCAGCTCTCTCCCATCCATTCATAGCACTCAATGCATAATAAATGATGTACTAGTGAGTAGAAAGAGAAGATAAGGAAAATAAATACAATTAAACACTTTTATAATGATTGTACAAAATAAATATTCTAGTTTGCTAAAGCACAGTGATACTTTATGAGATTTATATGATTTTTAGAAATCAGGTTTATTTTATATACGTATTTATTGTTATTCTGACATCTGTTTTTACCTTTTATTTCAGAACTGTGTTTAGTAACTAGTAGAATATTTACTTTAATAATTCACGATCAAAAGAAAATAACAATATTAATATGATATATATATTTTTTTTTTATATAAAAGTCAGAAGTCATTTTGTATTCCATTTCTTTTTAGTTAATTATCCATAGAATAATATAGCATGAGCTTGATTTATTACAAGCCTTCACAAATCTTTCTAGAGACAACAGCAGGGCCAGTCATTCAAATGGGTGAGTAGATGGGGATTTTAATGCAAGTAAGGAATCTACATTTTAACATAATTGTTTCTTTACTGTCACCTTGTACCAGCAAAGAAAAGCAACATATTATAATGAGAAACATGAGAAACAATGAGAGTTGTGCAGAGGGTGTTTAAAGGGACACTTTAAGCACTCTCACTGAAGCAATCTCATTGAGGTGGTGTCCCTGTCTCCTTAAACCAGCAATGTAAAACATTTCAGAGAAACTGCAGGTTTTACATTGAAAGGTTAAGACAACCTCTAGTGCCTGTCTACCAGACAGCCACTAGAGGCACTTCCTGCGCATTGGTTCCCCCGTGATGATGCTAGAGGAGGAGACCGATCTAGGGACTTTGCCGCTGGAAACAGATAAGCGTACAAAGAGTGGCAAAGAGGCACTATAGGCTTTAGAATACAGTTTCTTTAACTGACAATAACAAAACAAAACAAACAAAACAGCAAACCTATAAGGAAAAAAATAGTATTGTAAACTGGTGTGATATAATAAATAATATATAGTTCATCGTTGCTTGCACACACAAACTAATATCCATTCAAAGCATTGAATGAAAAACCTAATAAAGGCATTACAGAATAGGTGATTCCTCTCTTGTTCCTCCTTATCCTGTTAACAAAACAATAATACTCCACTAACTAAATATGCATTCTCTGATCCCAGGTGCTCCCCCCTGTTTGTTACGTGTGAACATTTTTGAATTGTCAAACCAGTATGCTTGCAGGTTTTTTGTTGATAGTGCAATATTTATTGGCACAGTCTGTCAGCAACAAGACTAGCAGGACTTGAAGAATGTAGACATGAGTCAGCCGGTTAAAGAGACACTATAGTCACCAAAACAACTTTAGCTTAATGAAGCAGTTTTGGTGTATAGATCATGCCCCTGCAGTCTCATTGCTCGATTCTCTTCCATTAGGAGTTAAATCACTTTGTTTATGAACCCTAGTCACACCTCCCTGCATGTGAATTGCACAGCCTTCCTAAACACTTCCTGTAAAGAGTGATCTAAGTGTTCACTTCCTGTATTGCAAATTCACGATCAAAAGAAAAGAACACAATTCATATAAAATATATATTTTAATGTTTAATTTAAAATATATTTTCTACTGCTCTGTCAAAAGCTTGCTAGACACTGCAGGAGCCTCCTGTATGTAATTAAAGTTCAATTTATAGAGCAGGCGATAAAAACCTTTAACCATTTAAGGACACATGACATGTGTGACATGTCATGATTCCCTTTTATTCCAGAAGTTTGGTCCTTAAGGGGTTAAAGTAAGTTACATCTGATTGAAAGTGAAACCAATTTTGTTTTCATGCAGGCTGTATCAGTCACAGTCAGGGGAAGTGTGGCTAGGGCTGCAGTGACAGAAACTAAAGTGATTTAACTCCTAAATGGCAGATAATTGAGCACTGAAACTGCAGGGGCATGATCTATACACTAAAAAAGGCTGCATTAAACTAAAGTTGTTTTGGTGACTATAGTGTCCCTTTAAGTAATGCTAGACCTCAACAATGTATAATTTGTATTATTTTAATGTAAATGGTGATGTCATCAGCACAAACAGCTAAATTGTTTAACTATTCTAACTCACCATTTGCGTTTGTTTTTTTACCAGCACTTGGCTAAGCAAGCACTTACACTGGTAATAACCACTTACACTTAAAAACATGTATTAAACTCAGCAGACATCTTGCAAGGTATGGCAATAGACTGATTCCTATTAGGTGTGTCATGTAAGGAGAAATATCACTTTGTTAAAAGTCAGTTTACCAAACACCACATTTCACCATTAAGTGATTATTGGTTCCCTTGATTAATGTAGACCTAGATATTATCCCATAAATATGTAATAGAGTAGCATAAATGGACTCTGCAACTCAAATTTCAACTATTCTTTTTGAAACAAATATAGACAAGATGCATATTTACCTATTGCAAAGGGTGATATAGTAATCCAAAAAGGTTATATTTTATCTCAGATCTCATGTAGGATTAAAGGTGTGCAGACATCCCAACTCTCCTGGACATTCCAGGAGTCTCCCGCCTTTTAATATCTCAGTAACCTGGCAAGGCAAAATAAGAGGAAAAATCGGGGGTGGAGTGATGATGTAACGTGAGCGCATGTGTCCTCGTGGAACGCGGCTGGGAGAGCTGACCAAGAGCTCAATTTTCACCGCATGCCAGTTGGGGAGCGCACGGATCCCCACTCAATGACCAAAGAGGACCTGACGCCGGGCTAAGAAAAAGGGAGCGACCTACCGTTGCGCCGGACAGAGCTATGGCCACCACCACATGTTCTCCTCCAGGAATAAAGACAACAGGAGTAAACGGCAAGCGCTACAAACCAACCCTGGAGCATATCCCAAAAAGCTAAGTGTTTAATCATACTAAATGCACATCTATAGTAAGTAGGGAAATATACAAGTATCAAAGGGTAAAACTTATAGTCAGCAAAATACTAAAGGACCCTTGTGAAAGAATGGATTTAAAGTCCATTCAACTCTGCTCAAAGTGCTGAGCTGATTATCTAACAGTCTCAAGCGGGTTGGGTAAAATCTCCTTGTGATTTCTGTTTGTTTGATTTTTTTCTCTCTCTGTCTGTTCCTTCCAGCCCCCTTGTACGCCGTCCTTATTTTTTTAATTTATTTTTTTGCCCTGTACAGGTCTTACTTTTTATATTTCTTCCACTAAATCCATTACTTCACTAAAGGAAAAATAAGTGTATGCGAAATTAAAAAAAAAAAGGGTCAAATATAATTGGGCATAAAAGCAAAAACAAGAAGGTGTAGGGGAAGATAATATATCAAAAGTAAAGATACCACTATTCCAAAGAGTTAATAATTTCTAGAGAGAGAGTACATAAAATGGCTTCAAAAAAGACACAAGATGGCAAGCGATGTGAGTTTACAGAGGAAGAGGTTCTATTTCAACTGTAAAAAGTATAGACAAATGGGGCCTGATTCGATACACCCAAAGTTATTAAAAGAACTTAGTGGTGTACTAGCAAAACCATTAACAGATTTATTTATCCAATCATTAACAGGAGTAGTCCCAGAAGATTGGAAATTAGTGAATGTTGTACCCATTCACAAGAAAGGTAGTAGGGACGAGTCGGACAACTATAAGCCAGTAAGCCTTACTTCAGTAGTGGGGAAAGTGATGGAAACCATGTTAAAGAATAGGTTTGTTGAACATCTAAAATCACATGGATTTCAAGATCAGAGACAACATGGGTTTACTTCAGGGAGATCATGCCAAACTAAACTTATTGATTTTTTTAATTGGGTATCTAAAATAATAGATCAGGGTGGTGCAGTAGACATTGCTTACCTAGATTTCAGAAAGGTTTTTGACACTGTTCCACATAGAAGGCTCATCAATAAACTGCAATCTTTAAGTTTGGCTTCCAATATTGTTCAATGGGTAAGACAGTGGCTGAGTAACAGGCAACAGAGGGTTGTAGTCAATTGAGTATATTTGAAGCATGAGCTTGTCACCAGTGGGGTACCTCAGGGATTTGTACTTGGATCTATTCTCTTTAATATTTATATTAGTGATATTGCAGAATGTCTTCATGGTAAGGTATGTCTTTTTGCTGATGATAATAAAATTTGCAAGAGAGTTGATGTTACAGGAGGGATTAGTTAAATGGCAAATGATTTAGAAAAATTAGAAAAATGGTCAGAGATGTGGCAACTGACATTTAATGTGGATAAGTGCAAGATAATGCACCTTGGACGTAAAAACACAAGGGCAGATTATAAGATATTTAATACCCTACTAACCTCAACATCTGAGGAAAGGTATTTAGGAGTAATTATTTCAGATATCTTAAAGGCAGGAAGACAATGTAATAGAGCAGATGGAAATGCTAGCAGAATGCTTGGTTGTATAGGGAGAGGTATTTGCAGTAGAAAGAGGGAAGTGCTCATGCCATTGTACAGAACACCGGTGAGACCTCACTTGGAGTATTGTACGCAGTACTGGAGACCGTATCTTCAGAAGGATATTGATACCTTAGAGAGGGTTCAGAGAAGGGCTACTAAACTGGTTCATGGATTGCGGGATAAAACTTACCAGGAAAGGTTAAAGGATCTTAACATGTATAGCTTGGAGGAAAGACGAGACAGGGGGGATATGATAGAAACATTTAAATATATAAAGGGAATCAACACAGTAAAGGAGGAGACTATATTTAAAAGAAGAAAAACTACCACAACAAGAGGTCTTAAATTAGAGGGACAAAGGTTTAAAAATAATATCAGGAAGTATTACCTGGATGCATGGAATAAACTTCCAGCTGAAGTGGTAGAGGTTAACACAGTAAAGGAGTTTAAGCATGCATGGGCTAGGCATAAGGTTATCCTAACTATAAGATAAGGCCAGGGACTAATGAAAGTATTTAAAATTTGGCAGACTAGATGGGCCGAATGGTTCTTATCTGCCGTCACATTCTATGTTTCTATGTTTCTATGTTAAAGGATTTGCCTTTATTTCTCATGGTAGCTCTGTTTGGAATGGAGATAAGCTGTACAAAAAAGATGGTTTGCATCTTTCTCAAAAGGGAACAAATGTTCTCAGTGAGCAGTCCAGAGGTTTTGCTAGGATGTAAACTAGGAGGGGGGGGGGGCAAAAGGGTGATAAAACATCAATCCAATTGCCCCTTAAAACAAGGACAGAAGGTGCCTGGAGCAAGTGTGTTAAAAAAATGATAAGCTTAGAGTCATGTCTACAAATGCTCGCAGTTTAGGGAATAAGATCCATGAACTTGTGGCAATAATGGCAACTGATAGTGTAGATTTAGTCGCAGTTACTGAGACATGGTATAATGAGAAAAATGACTGGGACATAGCAATACCAGGGTACTCTTTATATAGGAAAGATAGGGAAGGCAATAAAGGGGGAGGGGTTGCCTTGTATGTGAAGGATAGCATAAAATCTAGCCTAATAAAAGTTAGTGAGGCAAACATAGAGTCCGTTTGGGCTACGTTAGAATTTGGTAATCACACAGTAACTCGTGTAGGTGTGATTTATAGGCCCCCAGGACAAATTGAAGAGTTAGATAATCTACTAGTTGAGGAAATAGCTAAAATGACAATGAAGGGGGAAGTTATCATCATGGGTGACTTTAATCTTCCTGATGTAAATTGGAAAACAAAATTAGCTACTTGTGCCAGGAGCACACATATTCTAAACTCCCTACTGGGATTGTCTCTAAAACAAGTTGTTGAGGAGGCAACTCGTAAAGAGACAATACTAGATTAAGTGTTAACAAATGGAGATTTGGTATCAGATATTACTGTAGGTGAAAGTTTAGGATCCAGTGATCATCAGTCAGTGTGGTTTAATATAAGAACAGTGACTGAGTCACACCACACAAAAACAAAAGTTTTAGACTTTAGAAAAACAGACTTTTCTAAAATTAGAATATGGGTGGAGGAATCATTATCAGACTGGAGCAATCTAAAGGGAGTCCAAGAGAAATGGGATTATTTAAAAGTTGCACTATTGAAGGCAACATAAAATTGCATTAGGCTTGTCAGTAAAAGCAAAACATTCAAGAAACCACTGTGGTACTCTACAGATGTGGCCAAAATAGTTAAAAACAAAAAGTTAGCATTTAGGAATTATAAAAAAAAAAAACCAGAGTGAGGAAGACAAAATGATCTATAAGATTAGGCAGAAAGAGGCTAAGCAAGTTATAAGAGCTTCCAAATCACACACAGAAGAGAAAATAGCACAGTCAGTAAAAAAGGGGAATAAAACATTTTTTAGATACATAAATGAGAAAAGAAAAGTAAAACAAAGATTAGTTAGATTAAAAACAAATGAAGGAAGGTATGTAGAAGAGGATAAAGGTCTAGCTTACTGCCTCAATTAATATTTTTGTTCTGTATTTACAGATGAAAATGAAGGAAAGGGACCTCAGTTGAGAAAAAGGATAGATGAGTCATTTATTACACGTGAGTTTACAGAGGAAGAGGTTCTATTTCAACTGTCAAAAGTAAAGACAAATAAGTCAATGGGACCTGGAATACACCTAAAGTTATTAAAAGAGTTTAGTGGTGTACTAGAAAAATCATTAACAGATTTATTTAACCAATCATTGTTAACAGGAGTAGTCCCAGAAGATTGTTAGCAAATGTTGTGCCCATTCACAAGAAAGGTAGAAGGGAGGAGTAAGGCAACTATAGGCCAGTAAGCCTTACTTCAGTAGTGGGGAAAGTAATGGAAACCATGTTAAAGGATAGGATTGTTGAACATCTAAAAACGCATGGATTTCAAGATCAGAGACAACATGGGTTTACTTCAGGGAGATCATGCCCAACTAATCTTATTGATTTTTTTGATTGAGTAACTAAAATAATAGATCAGAGTAGTGCAGTAGACATTGTTTACCTAGATTTTAGTAAGGCTTTTGACGCTTTTGCACATAGAAGGCTTATCAATAAACTTTAAGTTTGGATTCTCATATTGTTGAATGGGTAAGGCAATGGCTGAGTGACAGGCAACAGAGGGTTGTAGTCAATGGAGTATATTCGAAGCTTGGACTTGTCACCAGTGGGGTACCTTAGGGATCTGTACTTGGACCCATTCTCTTTAATCTTTTTATTAGTGATATTGTAGAAGGTCTTGATGGTAAGGTATGTCTTTTTGCTGATGATACTAAGATATGTAACAGGGTTGATGTTCCAGGAGGGATAAGCCAAATGGCAAATGATTTAGGTAAACTAGAAAAATGGTCAGAGCTGTGGCAAGTGACATTTAATGTGGATAAGTGCAAGATAATGCATCTTGGACGTAAAAACCCAAGGGCAGAGTACAGAATATTTGATAGAGTCCTAACCTCAACATATGAGGAAAGAGATTTAGGGGTGATTATTTCTGATGACTTTAAGGTCGGCAGACAATGTAATAGAGCAGCAGGAAATGCTAGCAGAATGCTTGGTTGTATAGGGAGAGGTATTAGCAGTAGAAAGAGGGAAGTGATCATGCCATTGTACAGAACACTGGTGAGACCTCACTTGGAGTATTGTATGCAGTACTGGAGACCATATCTTCAGAAGGATATTGATACTTTAGAGAGAGTTCAGAGAAGCAAATACATACAATGTAGAGGGTTGGTCACACTTAAAATACATCTGAAAGAGATAAACAAAGCACGTAATAGTGTAATATTGTCTGGTAAATGGAATATTGAGGAAGAGAAGTCTGGTACTCACAAGCCTGGAGCCAAATCTCATATGGCTCCCATGGATATCGCCTTGGGACTATTCAAAAGGATGTCCCCCTCCTACTTCCACATGGGCTGTTGGTTGTTCCAATTGGAATGAGGTCCAGTATCCAATGTAGGTCTTAATAAAAAAGTACTTTTATTGTATATAAAAAAGATTTAAAGAATTTTTGAGTAATAATCAATAAGTAAATTATATTATATCACATTAATCACCATCTCACGTTAAGAGTATGATCACCATAGCATGATTATCAATGGTGCAGGGGATTTTACTATATTGATTAGAAAATATATATCTCCATTTAAAGTGTATGTATCTTTTACAGGAATTGAATATTATATGTAGGAAGAATATTTTATGCTCTTTGAGAATGTACATATTGCGGTATTCCGGTGCCTCATTATCATGTTATGGAACGCACAGCTGATTCAGCTGTGCGTCCCGATAATATGGAGTCAGGCTCTGAGAATGGAACGTAACGAAGTTTGGAGCGCACGTTGCGTTCCAGCGACATCATTACCAAAATCCGGAAGTGAAACCGTGAACCCGGAAGCGGAATCGTAAATCACAGCCGTAGTTGGAACGCATGATGCGTTCCAAAGAGAAATCAGCCGGAACCCGGAAGTAAAGGTACACAGGGGGATAAATGAACGCTTGACTGCAATGAACATTCACTTATACCGATTGAAAAAGCCCCCGGAGGGGCGAAAGGCGTTTCGGTTACCATTGAACTATACAGCCAATTGGCAGGACTTACTAATATAGTACATAGCTATATATTTTGTGTTTTTGTTATTTTTTAAATAATGAAGTTTTATTATCTTTTTTACATACAATAAAAGTACTTTTTTATTAAGACCTACATTGGATTCTGGACCTCATTCCAATTGGAACAACCAACAGCCCATGTGGAAGTAGGAGGGGGACATCCTTTTGAATAGTCCCAAGGCGATATCCATGGGAGCCATATGAGATTTGGCTCCAGGCTTGTGAGTACCAGACTTCACTTCCTCAATATTCCATTTACCAGACAATATTACACTATTACGTGCTTTGTTTATCTCTTTCAGACGTATTTTAAGTGTGACCAACCCTCTACATTGTATGTATTTGCTTTCTATTTGTTGAGTGGTGTAAGGGGTTTCCACTCAGGGGGTTTATAGCTTTATAGCTATCACACTCTATTTTATTACCTTGCTGTATATATCTGTTTTTTGCATTTCAGAGTTCAGAGAAGGGCTACTAAACTGGTTCATGGATTGCAGGATAAAACTTACGAAGAAAGGTTAAAGGAACTCAACATGTATAGCTTGGAGGAAAGACGGGACCGGGGGGATATGATAGAAACATGTAAATACATGAAGGGAATCAACACAGTAAAGGAGGAGACTATATTTAAAAGAATGAGAACTACCACAACAAGAGGACATAGTCTTAAATTAGAGGGGCAAAGGTTTAAAAATAATATCAGAAAGTATTACTTTGCTGAGGGTAGTGGATGCATAGAATAGCCTTCCAGCTGAAGTGGTAGAGCTTAACACAGTGAGGGAGTTTAATCATGCATGGGATAGGCATAAGGCTATCATACACTTAAGAAAAGGGCATGGACTAATTCAAAGTATTTTGAAATATTGGGCACATTAGATGGGCCAAATGGTTCTTATCTGCCGTCACATTCTATGTTTCTATGTTAACCATTTGCCATGTATTGATGCACATGTATCTGACAGAAGTAATATTGTATTTTATTTTGGGAGGAGAGGTCACCAGCACCGAGGGAACCCGGCGCTGGATTAAGTTAAGTGGCTAAAGTGGTTTTAAACCCTTCAGCCCAGCGGGAGGGCAACCCTGAGGGTGAGGGTCCCCCAAGGATTATACAGTGTCAGGAAAACTAGTTTATTTTCCAGATACTAGAGTGATCCTTTAACCATGTTCTGCTGGGATTGCTGGGTATGGATACATGATCTATGTGGGTGGCATTGTATTGTTTTCATATATTGTTTGCTATTTGCTGTTGGCTTTGTTTTCTGAACTTACTTTGTCTTCCTTTAGATTCCTGAAGGTGCTTGGTTTACATCATGGGGCATTCATATGTCCATTGGGCTGCCAACAGAGTAACAGTTCACAATGATGGTCTCCTCATGTCATGTTGGTTCCTTGGTCAGGTAATTAGGGCATATTTTAGAATGGGTTTATGGCACAGGTATTTAAGGTCTGTGGTTTTAGCTGCAGCCCTCATGGTTTACTAATTTACCTGGCCGAGAATGACTCAATTAAATTCATGCAAATTCACGGCCTGAAAATAGATATTTTGTTGAACATGTTGCATTTAGTGTTGGGTTTAATTATGGTTTGGTCAGAGATAATTCCCTGCTTGGTTTGGTATAATTATTGGTCAGAACTGGCCATTGACAAGGCACACATTAAAATTAACAGGTTTATGTCTCATTTTGTTCAAGTTCATGATGGTATCACCATTACATATAGTCAGCTGGAAAATTCCCCCCAAGTTTTCTTACCTGATGGGTCCACCTCACTGATGTGGATTTGGACATTTTTGATGCTGGTATTCAGAATGGTCTGAATTGGGCATTTGGTGTACCAAGGAGAGTGTGCGCATAAGTGCTCTATTGCCTGAGATCCTTGACACTGGACCAAGTAAAGGCAGGATGTGCCAAAGATTTAAGGTTGTGTTTTTTATGTTTCAATTTCTCTAAGGGCATGGGTCCTGGGAAATGTGTTTTTCTAACAGGGGACTACACACTTCTTGAGCTGGGCTCGTTTATTGTTCCTGAGGTGTAGAGATGTAGGCCCTATTGGTGTTAATTAAATGTGTATGTTTATTGTTCGTGCCAGGAATCAATTATGCATTATGTTATAGTTAGTAGTTTTTTACATTTCACCACTTTTTAGAAGAAAAAAAACACTCTGATAAATTACCCCAAACATTTCTCCTGCTCTAATACAATGTGGGTCCTGGTCGTGTCTGGACTAAACTGTCATGTGAATTGTGATTATATAAATTGCTTAATTTTTATTAATACAAATATGAAACTAAAGAATATGGAACATCAGATGAATATGATTAAAATAAGTAATGGATCAATTTCAATGTTGTTTTCAATTCTGTATTTTCAAAAGCATTGATGGTTTCCCTTCCAACTGTCAACCCATCAAAGCATAATGGTTTGTGAAAAGATGACAAAATAAAATAACTTACCCACTGGCAGAGTACCATTGCGTTCGGCCTTCTGACAGGTAATGACTATATAATTTTCATTTCTGGTTGTTACTAAGGTTCCAACTACTTTGTTCAAAGAACAAAAACTGTGTGACGCACAACCAGCCATATTCTCTGAACCTGGGTTAAATACAATTGATTTGAATTAATGATGTTAAAAATTCAGTTATAGTAATTGTACAAAAAGATGCAAATGCAAATATTAAAAGCAGTGTAAATGTTGTAGGATATTATGGCACTAGAAAAAGTGCAGAGGCAGGCTACAAAACTAATAAAAGGAATGGAACATATCGGCTATGAAGAAAAGTTAACAAATTTAAACCTATTTAGTTTAGAAAAACGTTGCATGAGAGGGGATATGATAACATTATACAAATATATTCGGGGCCAATACAAACCATTGTGTGGAAATCTATTCACAAACCGGACTTTACATAGGACAGGAAGCCATGCGTTTAGACTGGAAGAAAGAAGATTTCGTCTAAGGCAAAGGAAAGGTTTTTTTACTGTAAGAACAATCAGGATGTAGAATTCTCTGCCTGAAGAAGTGGTTTTATCAGAGTCCATGCAGATGTTCAAACGGCTACTAGATGCATACTTGCAAGAACAGAATATTCAAGGATATAATCTTTCAATGTAGGGTAATAACTGCTTGATCCAAGGATAAATCTGACTGCCATTCTGGGGTCAAGAAGGAATTTTTTTCCTAGCTTGTTGCAAAATTGTGCTTCAAACTGGGTTTTTTTGCCTTCTTTTGGATCAACAGCAAAAAACAAATGTGAGGTAGGCTGAACTTGATGGACGCAAGTCTCTTTTCAGCTATGTAACTATGGACTATGTACTAAGTAGATAGTAATGCAAACTATTTAAAGTTTAAATAAACCATTAAAAATATATTATTCAAGGAGGGGCGGGGCCTGACTGCAGAGTTGTGAGGATGCTCATCTCAGCAGCTCCTACTAAACTTGGCACTTAATTATATGCAATTATATGACACGTTTATTTTCACATTATTATTATTATTATATATTTCTAGTTTTTTATTTTTATTGTTCATTTTTATTTTATTTTTTGTTATTTTGAATTTTTTTATTTTTTAGTTTTATATTCTTTTATTTATATTTTGTATTTTATTTCTCTATTTATTTATTTCACTATTTTTTCTCTATTGTATATATTCTTAATATTATTTATTGTATCTTTATTGAGTTTACCACCATTAACTTTCTATTAGGTGATGAATAATTTCAAAGAAAATAATTTTGGAAGACATTGAGATGCAGAAATTGTATGATCTGTGATTGGATAAGGGATGTAAAAAAACTAAAATAAATAAAAAAATTAAATTGAAAAATGATAGAAATAAAAATATGCTAAGATTTTTAATAAGTATAGTTTAAATTTATTTTGCTGATTAGGATCCACTATTGGGGCTGTCATTCCGAAACAGGGTTTATTATTAACTTTTCGTACTTAGATATTCATGTCTAATCCTCTCTTGCGTTTTTTCTGCATTATAATAGAAACGTAACTGTAATTGTAACTAATAAGTATCTCACATTTTATATTTATATGCGAGATACTTGGTAAACGTAAGATTGGTATATGATGCTGATTGGTACAGTGGAGGTGCGTGACTGCGCATGTGCTTTGTTGCGCGTGCGCACTAGTCACGATACTGCCGTTCTTGATCATATAACTAATTTAGATTGGTCGGATGGAAATGAACGTCAATGCACATGCGCCGTGGTGCGCATGCGCATTTGCTACGATTCTGACAAACCTGATCCTGTGACCAATATGGTTATGCGTGTCCTCTACACGTTGGACGTGGTCACGATCAGGTGGCCGACCCGGAAATGTGAGTAACTGAATCTGTCCCGGCATTTCTAATACTTAACAAATTTACTTAACTAGATATAATTAAAATTCTTATAATTAAGCAATTGATAGACTCAGTATCTTATTGGTTGAATTACCCTGTGAGGTGTGACACCCCTGATATGTTGGACAATGATTGGAAGGGAGATGATATCTAACAACTACTGACTGATCATGTAGCCAATTAATTTTGGTATGTCACATGTTATATCACTTATTAATTACTTTGTACACCTATATATTGATTGTTATATATGTGTTTAGAAGCTTGACAAAGATCTTAAGGGGTCGAAACATTGTATTTTGGCTCATGGGTCCAATAAGAGTTGCCTTTTTGGGATACTTTGGAATGCCTGGATTACTTTCTACATTTAAAATTGGCACTTAAAGCTGATTTCCACTACCAAACCGGCACTCAATCGAGACTACAAGACCACCATACGAGAGAGGACATTGAGGTGAACAGAACGACACCTCTCGACGGACTGAGCTACCACTACCAAACCGGCACTCAATCAAGACTACAAGACCACCATACGAGATAGGACATTGAGGTGAACAGAACGACACCTCTCGACGGACTGAGCAATAATCACTGTGAGGCCTACAAGCATGGCAGGCGCACGGGAGATGGCTGCTCCCCAGCTGCAACACCACGCTGGGTATCTGGATGCAAGCCCTCATTCCCCTCCCTCTAGACTGGTGGGGGTCATCCCGGTCTAAACCACATGATCCCCCAGCAAAGCGATGGGCCAGTACCGGCTCCATGGGGCCCCGAGCTAACCGTCCCTGTGGTTTCCATAATGGCGGATGCCTACCACAGTACCAACCCACACAACGCATGGCGGGAAATGAAGCTATGGCAGAATAGCATCTCTACTGCCTTCTGCGAGAAACTGGAAGCCTGCATGAGATGCTCAGTGCCTTGGATGCCGCCTATTCCATCAGCAGCTCCCTCCCAACGCACAACCATGAGAGTTCTGCACCTGCAGGGGTCCCTGTTGGGGCCAGGCCGAGAAGACCTTGTGGGGAGCAACGAAAAATGGAAACTAACTCCTGGGGCCTCAAGAGTGTCTAAGAGACAGCGCACGCGACAGCCTCATCAAAGGGTCAAAGTCAGCCCGAACCGGCAGGTGCAAAAGCAAAATGAAAGGCCCAAGAATACGACAGCTTTGAGAGGGGCCAAGCAAGGCTGCAACCACCCACGAATGTCAGATCACACCTCGAGAATCGAACTCACACGATCAAGGCTTTGGCACTCAGTGACCCCCCTCACCGGAGGGACAAAGCCGGATGCACCGATCAGCACAGTGGGCAAGCACTCAGCTCCTGCGAGGCATCGGCTGACCAGAGCAATGGGCGTGGGAATCCAGAACAGGCAAAGAGCCTACTGAACTTTACCACCAGTCGCCCAAGCTCCATAACCATATCAGCTAAGTTCAGGCTACAGGGAACCTAATTAACTTGGTAGACCCAATAAGGGATCGGAGGGGGGGTACTACTACTATTCCTTATCACTCTACACTACTACTCGACTTTAACACTACTCTAATAGCCTACTAGAGTTCAGTACACTAACCAATATTGTTATATATGTTTACAGATGCAACAGTTCAGCCTGCATCTTTAATATAACATTGTGCAAGGTTATCTTGGATATTCTTTAACCTCTAAAAATTGTCTGTATGCAGCACAGACTAGGATTTGTCATCTTGCTTAATGGTAAATGCAGGAACAGTATACATCATATTTGACCTGTTTTATTAATTTTAATTTTATAAACGTGTGACAATCCTGACAAGCAATTTATTGTATTCATAAACCTTTCCTGTTATACTTGCATGCTAACTAAAACAAAACAAAAATAAGTGCAGTGATACTGAGAGCCATAACTAGATAAGCTATATTATAACTCTGTATTTTTGATGTTATGTCTCCACTAGCCTGTACACTAATCCATGCACTGCAAAAATAAGGCATTATAATATATATATATATATATATATATATATATATATATATATATAGTATTAAAATATTTACATATTGGGTTTTTTTAATATCACATAATTTAAAATAAAACAAGAAGAATATGACCCCTCAGTCTCTTGTCCAACATGAAATGGTGAGATTTTGCAAATAATTTGTCTTCATTCCCTATTCGCTCATATATATTTACAATACTGTATGACATCATACGTATTTAGATACTCATTAACTCTCCCATTGAAAGAAATGGCAGATGATGGATTGACTGAGATACCTCAGCTAGTTCCTGGTCCCAGTTGTCAACATTGTAGGCATATCAGAACATGGGATTTGATTCACAATATGAATATTCAGACATATATTATTTTATTTTGTTTTATAATTCAATATCAATATAAAACTATTTAAAGGTTTCCATTGTTTACCATAGAGTAATTTTTTTTTTTTTTATTATTCTTTTTTCAAATTTTACATATACAACATCACAGACAAAAACTGTTCAGAATTAGACATATAGACTTTGATTTACAATAGAAGGATATGTGAACTGTTAAGTAAACTTCACACACAGAAACACAAAAATCACAATTTAAAAGAACTGAGTGGATTAGGTGGGCCTAAACTATAATAATTAAGTTACTTCATAACTTTACTGAATACAGTACCACAGGGAGGAACTAGAGTGATCTTTATATAGAAGGATATTTATAACAGAGATGCCAAAGTATACAGTTATATCAGATTATCTAGCCAAGGTGACCATTTCTCATCAAATTTTAAGTGGCTATCATATTGAAAAGATATTCCCCTTTCCATATCGTGTTGGTATTTAAGCTGAGTTAGCACTTGGGTCCAAGATGGAGTCTTTTTCTGTAGCCAATATCTTGATATTTCTATTTTTATGGCCATCATAAATTGGATTATTAGATAACTATTTTGAGTTGAGAATCTTCTTAAGTTAAAATGGAAAAGAGCAACCAATAAATTATCATCCAATTCTTCTCCCACTAAGTCTGATATAACTCTAAATGCTTTATTCCATATAGGTCTTAAAAGCTTGCATCCCCACCAAATATGTTTAGAGCTACCTTCAGCACAGGTACATCTCCAGCAAAGTTTGGAATTATCAGGGTTGATTCTATTTAGAATTTTTGGTACCCTATGCCATTGATGAAGAATTTTATAATGAAGCTCTATGATATTTAGACAATGCAACAATTTTTTAACTTCTTGAATTGATCTATACCACTGCTCTAACTCTATTAAAGACCCACTTTCTTGTTTCCAATTTTTCCATGCTTTTGGTTTAGACTCTTTTTCTTCCTCTCTCAATAATTCATACCAACTAGATATCGATTTACGATTAGTATTATTTTTAAATAGATCATTTAATTTTTTATTTATCCTAGTGTTGTCATAAAGCAAATGGTTGTCCAAATAATTTTTGATTCTTAGATATGTGAATAATTCTCTTGAATTAAGGTCAAGACTTAACTGAAGATGTAAAAAAGACCTTATTTTATTCAATTCTAATAAATCATCTATTTTAGTTGAACCAAATTTGATCCAATTACCTAAATTTAGGTCGTTAATATTATATTCCATTGTCTTAATTGGACTATACTTAGAAATTTTATTTAAAATGTGATTTCTTGTCTTGTATTTTACCCAAATTTCATAGATATCTTTTATGTATGAAGTTCCTATATTGGAGATGAATTTTGCACTTGCCCCAACGTCAATCCATAACATATTAGAAAGATCTTTTGAATTGCACAAAAACTGTGTGACGCACAACCAACCATAGTCTCTGAACCTGGTTAAATACAGTTTAATTGAATTAATAATGTTAAAAATTAAGTTATAGTAATATTAAAAAGCAGTGTAAATGCTGTAGATGGTAATACAAGCTATTTAAAGTTTAAATAAACCATAAAAAATATTTTATTTAAATATTTACATATTGTGGAGTTTTTAATATCACATAATCTAAAATAAATAAATAAAACAAGCAGAATATGGCCCCTCAGTCTCTTGTCCAACATGAAATGGTGAGATATTGCAAATGATTTGTCTTAATTCCCTATTCGCTCATACATATTT
Source organism: Pelobates cultripes (assembly GCA_933207985.1). Lineage (NCBI taxonomy): Eukaryota > Metazoa > Chordata > Amphibia > Anura > Pelobatidae > Pelobates > Pelobates cultripes. The sequence continues at coordinate 19,763,261 of OW240921.1, read as the reverse complement.
ACAATACTGTATGACATCATCCGTCTTTAGATACTCATTAACTCTCCCATTGAAATAAATGGCAGATGATGGATTGACTGAGATACCTCAGCTAGTTCCTGGTCCAGGTTGTCAACATTGTAGGTATATCAGAACATGGGATTTGATTCACAATAGGAATATTCAGATATACATTATTTTCTTTTGTTTTATAATTCAATATCAATATAAAATAATGTAAAGGTTTCCATTGTTTACTATAGAGTGTAATTTAATAGCAGATCTGGCTGACTATCACATGGTTATTTACAAAAGTGAGAATTAAAAGTGAATTCAAAGCTAATTTAAAATTTTAGACCAAAAGTAGGAAAATTAAAAGCAATGCAGACGTTATGTGAGTGTATGAAGTATTTGTGTGTAGTGGGGACTCTCTGTGGTATTGTGTGTATGTGAGTTGTTTGTGGCACTGTATGTATGTAGGGTGTTTTTTTTAATGTTTTGTGTAAGTGTGTGCTGCCTGTGATATTATGTGTGTGTGTTTAGGATGCTTGTAATATTTAAGTGTGATAAGGGTTACCTGTTGCATTGTGTGTGTTTGTGGCCTGCCTCTTTTGGTAGGTGATGTGTGTGTGCTATCTGGGGTTTATTTGTGCTGTGTATGTGTGTTTCTTATATTATTTATGTGTGAGGTAGGTGATATTTGTCGTGTAGTTTATGTGGACTGCTTTAGGTAATGTGTGCTTGCAAGTGGCTTGTAGTATTTGGATGTGGGATAGGAGCTGTCTATGGTGCTTTGTGGGTGTTTGGAGAGGGCTTTTTTGGGATGTATATGTGTGGGATGTCTAATGTTGTGTATTTGTTAGTGTTAGGGACTCGTTGTAGGGGTGTTGTGGAGGGAAATCTTTACAGAAATAAACTTGTTGTGAACTTATTTTTTTGCCCCCCTCTCTTGTCTATATTTTGTCAGGGTGGAAGGCATAAATCCTCATTAATCCCTGGTGACTGATAGTGGAACTGGCAGTCTGCACTTTTCTGTGGTTGCAGACCCTATCTATCTCTCAGTGAAAGATTGACAACACTGATCTAGAATAATAAATTGCCTAAATCAATTTTGTTCTGATGTTCAACTTCCTCTTTGGGCTGTTATGAATTTCAGTATCTTTTGATAATAGTATGACTCTGAATATGGAATAAGTGGAAAAAAGTCTCAAGACTGGAACAAGAGGAACACATGGTGTCACCAAAAGGACTTTTTAATGGAAGAGGAACACAGAGTCACCAAAAGGACATTTTAATGCAAGAAAAAACAGGGAGAATTTTTCCTCCCTGTTTTTCCTGTTGGTAATAATAAAATAATCCAATCCAGTTATTCCAGTGTTGTGCGTACTCTCCATTTTTTCTAAATGGAATTTGTGATGTATTTTTGCAGTTGCTGGAGATTAGTTTATCCATTCTTGTTTCGGTTTCTCTTTTTGGTTTGATTAATTTAAAATTTCTCTGTATAAACATGTTTTGGTTTTAGAAAAAACAAAGCACTCATTATCCTCAGTGACAGCAATTCAGTATTCTATCTATCATGTTTTATTCTCTATAACCTCTCACAAAATAATAGGTTGGTAAAAAAGAATTGCAAGTTTGCCATAAAAAGCAATAACTGAGTTACCTCTATCGTACTTATAACATCTAGTCTCATCCCCTGTACATTTCATAGATGTGTTTGCCACACATGTCTTATTTGACCACGCATGACACTGTGGGCACACAAGTCCATTGAAGGAATTATTTAGAACAGGAACTGAAAGGAAAACAGACAAAGACGGCGGGTAAGGGGAAGGTGCGACAGTGTTTATATAAAAAAACTGAGTGAAAGTCTACCAGATTAATAATTGAACAAATAAATTAAAGGAGAGAAAAACAAGTAGCAAGAGAGGTGAGAATGGACAACAGCTCAATTTGCCTGCCCTTTGGAGGTTTCCCGCTCAGATCTCAAGAGATTAAAGTATCAGTCTTAGCTTAAAGCTGCACTATCATGGGTGAATCCAGTTTTTTTGAATCCGCCCCCCCCCTCTCAACTCCACTGCATCTATTTGTCCCCCTAGTCACCCCAAAATGCCCCATATCACCTATTATTTATCTTCATTTTGTGCCTGACCTAGGTCCTGGGATCTGCCATCTTTGAGCGGTGGGTGGGGGCCCTAAAAACAATTGGAGGGAACCTATTGTCCCCCCATGAGCAGCGGGTGGGTGCCCTAAATGAAAATGGGGGTTAAGCCAACCAACAAGCGTGCTCTGATAGGTAAATAGTGAGCCTGACCTGATTGGTTACCTGTAAGGCTCACAATTTACGTATCAGAGAACTCTTATTAGTTGTCTTAAACCAACCAATGTATTCATAAACAGGGCTATACATAGTACACAAGGTCATACATTTAGGCTGGAAGAAAGGTGATTTCATCTAAGGCAAAGACATTTGTTTTGTTTTTTGTACAGTAAGAGCAATAAGGATATGGAATTCTCTGCCTGAAGAGGTGTGTTTTTTTTGTTTGTTTGTTTTTTTTTAGAGTCCATACAGATGTCCATACTGCTTGATTCAAGGAGACATCAGATTGATAGTGTAGCGGAGGGCCACGAGCTGCCCTGGGACTTACATTATGTTTAAACTGTATTCGTTTATTTGGTAAATGTCTTTGCAGTAAGGGAATGTATTCGTGTGAAATAGCTAAGTTATATGTGTAAATGTATTGGATTCGTCTGAATGTAAGGTAGTTTCATTCCCTTGGTTTGTTCGAATGAAACTACCGAACAGTCAGACCTCCCCTGTGTGAAGTGTGTTCTCAATTACCCGTTGCAACATTGTTACGAACGGGTAATTGTCAAGGGAAGTAGCCGTCCTTTGTTCTCGGGGGTGGCCACCATTCGACAAACGAACACGAACAGCGGTGTTTTGCCGTCGAGTGTCTGGAACTGAAATCGGACACTCGACTAGGCGAACACCGCTGAATCCTCCACAAGCCCTGTCCGTTCGGTTCCTAACTACCGAACGGCCCCTCGTTCGGTAGATAGAAAAAAACGAACGAGGGGATTCAGGCGAACCCTCCCTAGCCTCTATAGCTAGAGGCTTTCGTGCAATTTGTTCCCTTATTCCAGGACTGACCGCAGGGCCCATTCGCATGGAACCGCATTCGGCTATCTCAGTCAGTGCGGTCGGTCATTTTATTCCCTCCATTCATTTCCCGAACCCCTGGTCTGATCTGGGTGATTTTTGGATATGTTGTTCACCCAGATCAGGGCTATCAGGGGATGTAGGATTTAAAGGGGTACCCCTACGTTTAGGGGTACATCCAGTAACAGGGGGAATTATGATGAAGGCTGAGGGGAGGAGATGTGTGGGAGGTTACCAGGACAGGATTGGCTACTGTACTAATGATTGTAAATCCCTCCCTTGCATGGGAGCATGCTTTAAAAGGACAGTGTGGATTAAAAGATTTCAGTTCTGCTCCTGAAACTGTGTGTCGTCCATTTATTGGGAATTGCTGTGGGATATTGCTGTTATTTTACCTGCTGGAAACTTTGCCTGTGGATTTACTATTTACTTGTTCCTGAGCCTCACTTGGATTATAAGCGGAGATAACCTGGGGAATATTGCATCTCCGCTACAGATGTTTTGGGGTCAAGAAGGATTTCTTTCCTAGTTTGTTGCAAAAGACTGTTTGTCACTTCAGACTGTGCGGAAGGCTGAACTTTATGGAAGTCTCTTTTCAGCTATGTAACTATGTAACTATGTAATACCTATGTAAGGGGGGAGACAATAAAACTAAATACCTGTAAATAAATAAACAAAATACTTACCATTTGATGACTTCTATTTTATAAAACCTTTTTTCAGCCCCAAAAAAGGCCAAATAAAAATCCATAATACCCGTCTAACTTATAAAATAAAATAAAAAACCATAGCGCAAAAAAGATATTCCCCCCACCCCCAAAATTCCAGATGCTAAATAAATAATCCATCTTTGCCCTCACCCAGCGAGGGCACCGGGCAGACTGAGCTCTGCAGGGCAGGGGAAGCCTTCCCACTCTGAGTCAAATAACAACGTGTGGTAAGGCTTTATAAGCCTTTCCCTGCCCTTTCATTTAGGGCTTTATAAACCTTTCCCTGCCCTGCAGAGCTCAGTCTGCATGGTGCCTTCACTGGGTGCAGTGGTGTATCCTGGTTTTGTGCTGCCCCCCCCCAGCCTCCTTACCTTTGGGAATGCTGGGGGGGGTGTTGTCCTTCTCCCTGGGGTCCAGTGGCTGTTGGGCGGGCGGCGCTGGCGGGCGGCTGGCGAGGGAGCACTTCCCCTGAGCACTCTCGCGCTTAGCTGAGTGATGCTGGGAGCCGGAATATTACATCATATTCCGGCTCCCAGCCTCACTCTGCCGCGCGTGAGGGAGCTGAGCAGACAGCTCATAGGAAGTGCTCCCTCGCCAGTGCCGCCCGCCCAACCAGCATTTGCCCTGGGCATTTGGGGGGGGGGTGGCTTTTTTTTGCCGCCCCCCTCCTGGAAAATGCCGCCCAAGGCAAATGCTTTGTTTGCCTCATGGCTAAAACGTCCCTGTCTGGGTGAATGTGAACATATAGCGATATAGCGAATAGGGGCAGATTAATTACTAGTACTACGTAATCTTTACTTAGTATTAGTAAAGTTGGCTGAAAGACCAAGTCAGGCATTTTGGTAAAAAGCCGTAGGAACTAGGGAGCTACCTACTAAGCGACTGCAAGATGCAGGAATTTCAAACCGATCTAAAAGTACTGAATGTTGTCCTAACATGAATGAACAAACTGTTTTCATTCTGTTAGGATGAAATACAGTAGTTTCACCAGCATTATGTCTAAATGATAGGACATTCGGGAATAATAAAAGCAGGCATTGCAAGATCAGGAAAAGGAAGCGATTAGGGAAAGGTAAGTTTGGCATGACAGTGAACTTTAAAGGGTTTTCTTCAAAGTACACTGTAGGCAATAAAATGTAGCAGCTGCAAAACAAAGTGGTAGTTATAGTGCTAGGATTTTATAGAATGCATCTGTAACGGATCACCTGGCACCCGGATTAGGTACCTCCATTGATGGATGCTGCATCTATTTATATTGTTAATGTTTTTGTGAGAATTATCTTCTTTATATTCATACTTATACAGAACGTTCAGGCCTAATAGTAGAATAAGAACAGGTAGCGCACAGAGTTAACCCAATCACAAAGGAGTGTATAATATATTTAAGCATTTTTTAAGCATATTTTAATTGTCCAATCTTTCCTCCCTCAAATATTTCACATCCATCTATCTTCCCCAGTCAATGAAACACCCAGAAACCAACCACACCATGTTCGCTACCTTGGAGTTACTTCCGATTCAATTCTCACTCTGTCCTCCAGTCTCCAAACCATGTAGCTTATATCTTAAAATTATTGCTTACATTGTCCCCTATCTGATACAAAATGCTAATTAGGTAGTCGTTAGTCATGTGCATTCGTTTTCGTACGAATACAATTTCGTCCGAAAATTGATCTTTTCGTATTCATTTACAAAATAGTAAACGAAAGCCCTACATATGAAATATAAACAAAACGAAAGGGCAAATGCCAAGTGCATTATCTTTTCGTTTCTTTCATTTAATTGACTCCGTGCTGCAGTGGAATTAACCACTACAGCATGGAGAAAATAACACTGTGCATGTGCGGAAAAAAAAGCAAGGAGGGAGCCAACATCGCTACCAGCTCCCTCCTTGCAATACATATTAATTCCTACCCCACCCATGTATTAAAAACCATGAGGTCACATATACCCCCATATTTTAAAAGGGAGGTTAAATCCTCCCGCATGCCCCTACTCGCGGCATGCAGAGAATATGGGCATGTCGCCTAAAACACCAGTGGCTGCTCGCTGTCATTTAAAACTACTAGTGACTGGGCAGCTATTCCCCCCATGGTGGGAAACCCAAATAACTAAAATGGATGGGGGCTATTAATATAAACAGGGGGACCCATGACCGGCTGGTGGGGACCCTAATTAATTAAAGGGGGGACCTAACGTGCCCCCTGGCCCCACTCATGAGTTGCGGGTAAGGCCCTAAGTGAATAAATAATGGGGGGATCTAAGGTTCCCCACCAGGTACCCACCTATGACTGGCAGGTGGGACCTTAAATAAATAAATAATGGGGGGGAACTAATGACCCCCTGGACTCCACCCATGAGCGGCGGGTGGGGACCCTAAATAAATAATAGGGGGGGAAATAATGTCCCCACCCATGACTGGCAGATGGGAACCTTAAATAATTAAATAATGGGGGGAACTAATATCCCCCCAGGTCCCCACCCATGAGTGGTGAGGGAGACCCAAATTAATTAAAGAGGGGGACCTAATTTCCCCCCCAGGTACCCAACCATGAGCAGCAGGTGGGGACCACAAATAATAAAGTGACTAGGGGTCTCCAAGCCCCTAGGCACTCCTCCCCCCAATAAAAAATACTCTACCTACCCCTCACCCTAATAGTGAGGGGAGGGACAATAAACTAACACCCTGTAAAATAAAAATCTATACTTACCATTAGATGTCTTCTTTATTCTTTTCTTTCTTAAGCCCCAAAAAAAGGCAAATAAAAATCCATAATTGTCCAGTCGAAATTATAATATAAAAAAAAAAGGCAAAAAAAAACGCACCCCCCAAAAAAAATCCAGACGGAAAAAATAATCCATCTTCACCCAAGGAGGGCACCACGCAGACTGAGCTCCACAGGGCAAGTCAAGGCTTATAAAGCCTTCCCATGCCCTGCAATTTGCCTTATAGCAACTCTGATTGGTGCTCTGATTGGTAAATGTAGAAGCTTGGAATACAACCAGAGTGCTCTGAGTTATTTTACATAGCGTGGGAAAGTTCCCTGGAATTTTCCCATGCTATGTAATTTGACTTATAAAACTCTGATTGGTTGATTTCAATCAACCAATCAGAGTGCCAAATTACAGAGCATGGGAAAATTCAAAATAACTTTGCTACGCTGTATAAAATGACTCAAAGCATTATGATTGTTTGGATTACCTGTCAATCTCTTCATTTACCTGTCAGAGCACTCTGATTGGTTGGCTTGGAATCAACCAATCTGAGTACTCTAAATCAAATTGCAGGGCGTGGGTAGCTTCCTCTGCCCTGCAAAGCTCATTCTGCATGAAGATTAATTTTTTTTTTTGCGTTCCGGTTCTTTTTTTTTAAATTATTTTAACAGTTGCGACGGGACACATATGGATATTTATTTGGCCTTTTTGGGGGCTGAAGAAAGAAAAGAAGAAAGAAAACATCTAATGGTAAGTATGACATTTTATTTTACAGGGTATTAGTTTATTGCTCCCCCTTACTATTATTAGCGTGAGGGAGTAGGTAGGGTATTTTTATAGGTCATGGTGGGGGACCTGGGGGGACATTAGGTCCCCCCTTTAATTAATTAGTGTCACCACCTGCCACTCATGGGTGCGGATCTAGAAGGGACATTAGTTCCCCCCATTATTTATTTATTTGGGGGTCTCCATCTGCCGCTTATGGGTGGGGATCAGGGGGACATTAAGTCTCCCCCTTTAATTAATTAGGGTCTTCAGCCACCAGTCATGGGTGGGGACGGGGGGGGGGGCTTTAGGTCCCCCCCTTTATTTAATTATTTACAACCACCCCTACTGCTAAAAAAAGGCTCTAACTAGAGTCCACTGAGCTAGAACCAGTAATTACTACTTAGTCTTGGATTATGCCAGGGAATCCACAGTTGTTCCTAAAGAAAATATTATAGAAAAATAATAATGGATAGAGCTGAGAAGTGCTCAGGGGGAGTGAGAATGTGCAATGACTGAAACAGTGAAGGAAGGAGATGGTGGCTTGATATGATAGGAGTAATGGAAACTGAGGTGAAGGGTGAGGAACTGGAGCTGACATGGATGAAGGAAAACGGGTGCTGTACTAGATAGCGAGAAACTAGAGTTAAGAGGTAGGTAGAGAATGGGAACTGAGAAAGAGTGGGAAAAGTGGGAGCTGAGATGGAGGGTGGAAAATGGGGGCATATATGGATGGTTGGAAATGGGAGTTAACATGGAGGACGGTGAAGGATTTTTAGCTACACAGGCAAAGGTGCAATTTTCTGACCATTTCACTTTTAATCCCAACAACACTCTACATCTCCATTGTGTAAGTCATTGTTTCCCAATAGGATATACATGTTAGTTAATTTATAGACACTAAGCTGGTGTTTTGACGGTTGACAATAACTGGCAATGATTAGTGACAGGGTTTGAAGCCAGTTGGACACTAGTCACTAAATATACGGTGGCTGCTGCAGTAGGAAATAATTGGAGCCTTTAGCTATTACTGATTTAAAGTGTGGGAAAAGGGGGTTGAGATTAATGGTGAAAAAAGGGAGCTGAAAAAGAGGGTGGAAAATGGGATCTGAGAGTAAAGGTTACTGCCAAACAATTCTTAGAATGGGAGCATGGGTTCTTGTTGGGGGAAGGAGAAAGAAATGTTTTGTCCAAGGACGCAATCCATATAGAAAAAAAACTCACCAGTGGGTAGAGCAGGAATACATTTTGAATCATAACAACAACTTGTATTATAAGTAACTTTATAAAAAAGTGATGATGACATTTGTCCAGAGCGATCGCACATTTTATAGTCCATGCATTGTTTCTTGTTGATAAAGGCAGGATAATTATCTCCAACTAAGAAACGGAAACAAGCAGAATTTATTATTTTATTTTTTTTAATTATAATAAAGAGTTTAATTTTAACTTGTTGTAAGCCCTTAATTGAGACATTATTTTCCCTATCTTTTCTCTAATTTTAATATATTGCCTAGGGATGTGCATGGGCAAAAAAATTCGTCCTGATGTACATTCGGAACAAATCCAATTTCACGTGTCTAATAGTGTCCCAAGAGAAAAGCCTCCAGATGATCACCTTATATACTTTCTCTATTTTATATGCTTTCTCCGGCTTTCCAACTAATACTTTCTTTCTTGTTTGATATTCATTCTTTATCTTCACTAAGGGGATACATCTCTCTATTTTCTAACCTAATTACTATTTTTCTCTTCTTTCATTTGACATACAAAGAAAATACACACTATTATACCGATCAAATAGCAACACCAGTGAAAGAATAAAAATATAGGAATAAGGGAGTAAAATTACTTAAATTACCCTACAGTTGCAAAAAAAAGTATGTGAACCCTTTGGAATGATATGATTTTCTGCACAAATTGGTCATAAAATGTGATGTGATCATCATCTAAGTCACAACAATAGACAATCACAGTCTGCTTAAACTAATAACACACAAAGAATGAAATGTTGCCATGTTTTTATTGAACACACCATGTAAACATTCACAGTGCAGGTGGAAAAAGTATGTGAACCCTTGGATTTAATAACTGGTTTAACCTCCTTTGGCAGCAATAACTTCAACCAAACGTTTCCTGTAGTTGCAGATCAGACGTGCACAATGGTCAGGAGTAATTCTTGACCATTCCTCTTTACAGAACTGTTTCAGTTCAGCAATATTCTTGGGATGTCTGGTGTGAATAGCTTTCTTGAGGTCATGCCACAGCACTCAGGACTCTGACTGGGCCACTTCAGAAGGCGTATTTTCTTCTGTTTAAGCCATTCTGTTGTTGATTTACTTCTATGCTTTGGGTCATTGTCCTGTTGCAACACCCATCTTCTGTTGAGCTTCAGCTCGTAGACAGATGTCCTTAAGTTCTCCTGCAAAATGTCTTTATAAACTTGGGAATGAATTTTTCCTTCGATGATAGCAATCTGTCCTGGCCCTGACGCAGCAAAGTAGCCCCAAACCATGATGCCCCCATACTTCACAGTTGGGATGAGGTTTTGATGTAGGTGTGCTGTGCCTTTTTTTCGCCACACATAGTGTTGTGTGTTTCTTCCAAACAACTCAACTTTGGTTTCATCTTCTCCACAGAATATTTTGCCAGTACTGCTGTGGAACATCCAGGTGCTCTTGTGCAAACTGTAAACGTGCAGCAATGTTTTGTTTGGACAGCAGTGGCTTCCTCTATGGTATCCTCCCGTTAAATCCATTATTGTTTAGTGTTTTACGTATTGTAGATTCGCTAACAGGGATGTTAGCATTTGCCAGTGACTTTTTTAAGCCTTTAGCTGACACTCTAGGATTCTTCTTCACCTTATTGAGCAGTCTGCGCTGTGCTCTTGCAGTCATCTTTACAGGATGGCCACTCCTAGGGAGAGTAGCAGCAGTGCTGAACTTTCTCCATTTATAGACAATGTGTCTTACCATGGACTGATGAACAGCAAGGCTTTTGGAGATACTTTTATAACCCTTTCCAAGTCAACAATTCTTAATCATAGGTTTTCTGAGAGCTCTTTTGTGCGAGGCATCATTCATCATTCATTTTTGTGAAAAGCAAACCCAGAACTGGTGTGTGTCTTTTATAGGGCAAGGCAGCTGTAACCAACACCTCCAATCTCATTGATTGGGCTCCAGTTGGCTAACATCTCACTCCAATTAGCTCTTGGACATGTCATTAGTCTAGTGGTTCACATACTTTTTCCACCTACACTGTGAATGTTTACATGGTGTGTTCAATAAAAACATAGCAACATTTCATTCTTTGTGTGTTATTAGTTTTAGCAGACTGTGATTGTCTATTGTTGTGACTTAGATGACGATCAGATCACATTTTAGGACCAATTTGTGCAGAAATCCATATCATTCCAAAGGGTTCACATACTTTTTCTTGCAACTGTATTTCTTTTTAAGATATTAAAACAATACTCTTCTTAGTCTTCTTAAAATTATATATATGAACACCAGTATCTAGGAATCTAAAACTAAACATAGTGTAATACAGTTAAAACTCTAAATAAATAGGAATAGGTTTATATTGCACTCACAAACTGAATATTGATAGAAGAACATTAAAAAAATAAATGTATATATTCTTCTCTCTTCTTAATTCTCAGTGTATACCAAATCATTTAAGAAAATGAGAGAAAAAGCTAGACACATAGAGTAGATCTTCAATTATAAAAACACTTTATTAAACTTACAATATTAAAATGTTTTAAAGCATTGACTTCTTCAGACAAGAAATAAAAATGTTGTGCAATCACACTGCCATTGCCATGATCTGAATCTTCTGCCCTTTACAGTCGAGCAGAAGAGTTACATTTATTTTTAAGTTTTAACCATTTTATGATATGTTTAGTTTTTAATATTTGTAGCTACTGGTGTGTATATATATTAATTTGATATCCCCCTTTTCTCTTATTCCATCTTTCTCTGCCCCAGGTGACATTAACAACATTTACTAATTGGAATTAGTTAATCACCAATACATGCCTCCCATCTTTTCAAGTGGACACTTGAAAGAGGGACACTTTAATTTTAGGGCAGTGAGTAAGGGTGTGGCCAGGGGCAGGGCAGTTATGAGAATTCATAGGCGATTTAATAACAACAATTTTTGAAACTAAAATGTAATTTATAACAAGAAAAAAAAATATTATATACACAGACTGATTCCTAAACACATTTATTTTTAGTATAAAGGCACATTACTGTGAGTATTATGGCTGTAAGGCTTTGTTATACACTCCGGTACACCAGCAATATGGAACTCCTATAAAAGAGGAACCAAGGGGCTGGCTGCACTCACCTGAACATGCTTAAATGGGGTGCTGCTGGGGGCCAGTAAGTACAGTACAAATGAAAATCCTGTGCACTCCCTTATCTACTAAACAGCTACTTTGGTGCTGACAGATTTTGCTAGTTTTATTAAAAACACTGTTTATTAACAGCTAGGTATTATTATTATGATGATATTTATAGAGGGCCGTCAAATTCCACAGCGCTTTACAATGGGTGGACGAACAGACATGTAGTTGTAACCAGACAAGTTGGACACACAGGGACAGAGGGGTTGAGGGCCCTGCTCAATGAGCTTACATGCTAGAGGCAGTGGGGTAAAATGACACAAAAAGGTAAGGATTGTATTAGACTAGTGACAGTTGCAGAAGAGGAATCAGTCAGGAGCTATTAACAGTTTAATTGATACGCTTTTATGAAGAAGTGGGTTTTTAACGATTTTTTGAAGGAATGGAGACTTGGTGAGCATCTAATGGAGGAGGGAAGCGAGTTCCACAAGAACGGTGCATCCCTCGAGAAATCTTGAAGGCGAGCATCAGAGGTGGGAGTACGGACAGAAGATAGACGTAAGTCTTCAGCAGATCGTAAGGGCCTAGATGGGACATACTTGTGTATAAGGGAGGATAGATAGGTGGGAGCAGCATTATGTAGAGATTTGAAAGCAAGAACCAGAATTTTAGATTGAGCTCTATATTTTATAGGAAGCCATTATAAAACTTTGGAGATTTTCTTGGAAATATTTTGCTAGAAACCTTCAATGCGTTGCCCACGGATGACCCACTATCACATCCAAGGTTGAGAGCAATATTATTAGTAATATCAAAAACAGAGAAAGGCACCACCTTTTGTCGTAATTTTAGGCTGATATCATTGATAAATTAAGATCTAAAATGTTTTGCAAAGCTATTTGCTAATCATACCAAGCGCTATTTACCTGGACTGGTTCACTATGATCAATCAGGGTTTGTCCCCAGAAGGGAAGTTAAGGACAACACCACTAAAAATTATCAACGTTACACATGGAGCAAAGAAATCTTCTGACTTTGCTCCTATCCATTGACTATGAAAAAGCGTTTAATGTAGTGGACTGGTTCTATCTTTTTTCTGTATTAGAGTCATTAGGGCTTGGAATGAGATTTTGGAGGTGGGTCCAAGCTCTCTATAAAAGCCCTTCATCATGTGTGAGAGTCGGTTATCTCCATTATTTGCAATAGGCAACGGAATTCGGCAGGGCTGCTCCCTATCACCACTACTTTTCATCTTTTCTATAGAATAGTTCTTAAATGCAATCAGATTCCCTATTGCTGGTGGTGAGACGAAAATCTCTGCTTTCACAGGTGATGTTCGACTAACCATTACAGATCCAATTAGATCACTAACCCAGGTAACTAAGGAAATATAAATATTTAGCTCCTTACCTAATTTTTAAATGAATGTGGACAAATTAGAAATATTGGGCATTGCCTTAACGTCAGACCTTAAATTTAATTTACAACATGGTTTTAGATATGATGGAAAGGAAGGAAAGTAAAAATATTTGATTGTCCAACTGACTGTGGATGTGTCTAGTCTATACAAATCTAATTATCACCCTGCATTAGAAGAAATAAAGGCTAGTCTTAAAAAGTGGAATTTACCATACTTTTCCCTTTTTGGCAGGATCAATATCTTGATGATTATGATATTACCAAAAGCTATTATATTTGTTTTAGACCCTCCCTATATTAATTACATGCTTTTTTTTTGCTACACTTTTTTTTTGCTACAAAGGATCAGTGGATATCCAAGGCTGAGATAACTCAGAAAATGGAAGATGTCCACTGGGCTGCTAGAGGGAGGAAACAGAGTTATCTTAAATGATGGCTCCCTTGGATCATATACTGGGCAATTAGATTAAACCATAGCTGGAGGGTTTAGACAATAATAATAATAATATTATTATTTTTCTCTATTTTTTTTTCTGCTGGATTACATAAATTTGCACATATATTATTGCTCTTTTATATTATTTTTTGAGAGTATAATTTTGATAAGGAAACCTTCCCCAGGTAACATATTATAGAACTATAGAAGAACGATACATGCTTTTGTTAAGATTAAGTTGTAGACTTTTCAAAAATCACTCTGCTACAAATCCACCTCTTACTTTAAGGTGCTTGTCTGGACATATACATTAAGAAATTCTTTACAAATTTTTAGTTATAATGGAGACACATAGGTGCTAGTATGTATAGAGAAATATGTATGTATATGCTCTGGAATTGGTGTGAGGAGGGAGCTCTGTTTACCCCCTTTGTGCATAACACCTAGACGTGCCTGGTGGTGTTTGGATATGAGACACAGGCAGAATTTACCACCAATTTTGGTGTCCTATAAAATCTAGTTGATATTAGAGAGCCTATTTCATCCTTTATTTAGAGAGAACAAACATTATTGGCACTAGTGTGTGAGAAGTTCCACATTTCAGTTGTATTCAAATAAAAAACTAACCTTGTATTGTTTTGATAATCACAGCAGCACATACGTCATTGGCTGTATGACATTTAATGAAATAACTCGTACAATTGAATGATTCATTACTAGCTTCACTGCATGTCATACATGAAAGTTCTAGGATAAAAACATTAAAATGAAGTTATTACACGTCATAGCTTAGAATAATAGGATATAACAGAGCTATTAGGCTATACATTTAGCGAGCCTTTAATTTTTAGAAAAAAATAACAAGTGGATCTACGGCACAAAATTAATTATTTACACATTGCTGTTTAGGTGACATTACCATGAACAATTTCCCAAAATTAAGCCCTGCTCTTAAACTCCCACTATGCTTGGGCAGCAGCAATGACCATAGTATTCAACAGCCCAAATACATAAAACAAAACATATGTGCACTATCACTTATTTTTAAGTCAAGATACATAGAACAAAACCAAATACACGCATATAAACATACACAGACATATTACAGTGTTGCTGCCACGCCATGCGTCCTCTGTTAAGGGGTTTAGAAAAATACCCATTTTTGTTATTAGAAAGATTCCATTCCTCACAGGTGTTAAGAGCGAGTATCATTTCTGTAGACATACCATTTCTTGTGTTTCACACTATTTAAAGTGACCTTAGAACCGTCAAATAACGTGCCTACAGGGCACTTTGAAATTTTTTTATTGTTTTGGGTGCTATTGCTAAATAGTACATTTGCGTCCTGCGTTGCACTTCATACCTGAAAGTCAAATAGAACCGTCAAACACTGTGCTTACAGCGCAATTTTTAAAAATTCAAATTGTTTTGGGTGCTAGATAGTACATTTGCATCCTGCAGTGCACTTCCTATCTGAGAGTCAAATATAACCGTCAGATACTGTGCTTTGAAAAATTCTAATTGTTTTGGGTGCTAATGCTAAATAGTACATTTGCGTCCTGCAGTGCACTTCATATCGGAGAGTCAAATAGAACCATCAAATACTGTGCTTACAGCGCACTTTGACCCATTCAAATTTTTGGCGTGATAAAAAGTAAATTTGGGGTGTGCACTTCATATCTGAGCGTCAAATAGAACCGTCAAATACTGTGCTTACAGTGCACTTTGAAAAATTCTAATTGTTTTGAGTGCTAAATAGTACATTTGCATCCTGCACTTCATATCTGACAGTCAAATACCATATTGTAATTCTGGGGCAATACCCTCACAAGTCAAACTGAGAGGTCAGTTTATAGGGAAAACTGTTGCCTGGATACAATTCTAAAACAATTCCCACATGTCATTTTTGCAGAGTTTACATGCTGGAAAATCACAGGTGCTTACTGCTGTGGCTTTCTGTAGTGTGCAGACTGCCAAGGAGGGCAGGGTTGAGAAGTGGGTGGAAGATGATGTGAAGGATGATGAGGTCCTAGACCATACATGGAATCAAGGTCATGCGAGTGATGTGTGCAGTTTGGAGGAAGAGGCGCTGGTTGCACAGAGGCAACAGCACAGCATAAGAGGGAGCAGGGTGCAAAAGCACAGCAGCCGTCCCATTAGCTCGAGAATTACCACAGTTATCCAAGTAACAGATGGAGCGATCAAAGGATCCATAATAGAGTTGATCGAACCCCAACTGCAAAGTCGGGGTTCGTACCAGATTTAACGAGCCCTTCGAAGTTTCACATTGAGGGCAGCAGTCCGGTGACTGGGACCCAGACACTGTATGGGCGGTGGTCGAATGACCGGGACCCAGTATGCCTGATGTTGAAGTTAGGAGTCACAGTGTGGAATGGATTAGCAAGGTCTGGTGCAGGGTAACCGCACGCCCCCTGGTGTTGAGCACCAGCGTTTGTGCAGCCACATACCAGAACCCTGATGCAGCTTCAGTAAAACGAGTACTGGATACCAGAAGCCATCACCAGACTGATCCACAACTTGGAACAGGATGTGACATTCACTGTAGCGGCTGTGCGCGCTTTCAGCGTTCTCACCCTGCTGCTGCTCGCCTGTCTGCGCTACAGCATAACTTTTACCTTCCCGCTCACCACCTCATATGCAACGTGCCCACAAGGTGGAACTCCACCTGGCACATGCTGGAGAGACTGTGCTAGCAGCAGCAGGCAATAGTGGAGTTTCAGCTGCAGCACGCACGGGTCAGTTGTTCTGCACCAGACTTGCCCTCCAATTGATCCTAGTTAAAGGATTTCAAGTCGACTCATTACAATTACAAGTATTGTTATTTGTCGTCACTATTTCCCCGCGTTGGGAGTGGGTAATTTCCTTCCTTGCATGTGGTAGCCTTTTCTCAGGCTCCCTCTCTGGAATCAAACCCTGATTCCCCATTACCCGTGGTCACCATTATAGGCGCAAAAAGTCCATCGAAAGTTGATAGGGCAGACATCCGAATGCGTTGTCGCCGTCATGGGGACGTGCGATTGGTCCGAGGTTCTCTAGAGTGGCCAAAGTGCCTGCACAACTATAATGTTGACAGCTACTTTACCTAATGGTAGGGGATGGAGGGGGGCCCTGTGTCAGTCCCTTCTCTTCCCCACTCTCTAGCAGACATCTGGCAGTACTGCCTCAGATCCTCAGAGCTGCCTGGTCAAAAGAAGCTGTGGGTGAACCAAGAGGCTGTCCAGCTCCTGCCCAAATGCCCTGCAAATGGGATATTGTGAGCTAGCTTCAGCAGCTCATACCAGTACTTCTTGGTTCTTGGGCTGGCGGTCTCTCACCAGCCGTGTCATTGAGGAGCCCATTGAAAAAGTGCTCTAGCATGACGAGCTGGGTGATCTCCTCCGGGAACTTGGCTTGATGGGAGTTGAGCCAGTTCTGGGTGACCCTTGTGATGAGGCATGCCCACTCCACATGGAAGTCCTTCTCCCCTTTCCGAGTCTCCCTTAACTTTCAGCGGTATTGCTCGGGGGTGACCACAACCCGGGCCAGGAGGATCTGTGTAATAAAGGGATAGTCTCTGATCTGCTCTTCTGGTACAGCCCAGTAAATATCCGCTGCCTTCCTCACTAGTTTACTGGCCAGGATGGTGACCCAGTCGCTGGGGTCCACGTCTTGGAGTAGGCACTGGTGCTCAAAGTCTTGTAAAAAGTCATCGATGCCTTCTTCTGCTTCTTGAACTCTTTGAAGGCATTTTATGGTAGCTTGTGGGCCAGGGTGGTTGTGCTTCCCAGCGCCCTCTGCTCCCTTATTCCTTCATTTGGGTTCATGGAGGTCACCCTGTGTCTATTGGCAAGGACATAGGCTTGCACCTCCAAAAAGGTCCTGCTGACGATCCCCTCTGAGGGTGGCTCTCGGTAATATGCCAGGCGCCGTTCCACCTCCATGCACACTTCCTCCTCATCTCTGGCCCCTGGCTGGGGTTCGTTGCCTCACTGCGGGCCTGGTCGTCCTCCATGTGCGCAGCAGTCAATTCAGCCTTGTTATGCCCACCAGGCATTATTCCTCTGGCTCCACACAAGTCCTGCAGTGTAGGTCGCTTTAGAGCACTGTAGTCCATGGGTCTTTTGGCAGGTACATGGGATCCCGCCGCTTGCCACCAATTGAAGCGGGACCTGGGTAACCGATGGTTATCCTCTTTGATTAGAATAGGTCAGACCCATTTGCCCAGTAACCGGATGGGACACAGTTCCAGGATACAACGTTTGACAATCTTTATTTGGGTACACAGCTTTGCCTCCTGTTGCCTCCTCTTCCACCACCTCCTCATCCGGTCAGCGTAACACCTTCACCACCAACTTCAGCACAGCCAGGGGGAAACGACAGCTGGCTGTTTTAAAACTCATATGTTCGGGGGGAAAAAACCCACACCACGCAGGAACTGTGGATGGGCATGGAACAACAGACCGATGAGTGGTTGTTGCAACTGAGCCTCAATCCTGGCCTGGTGGTGTGCGATAATGGGCGAAATCTCGTAGCAGCTCTGGGCTTAGCCGGTTTGACGCACATCCCATGCCTGGCGCATGTGCTGAATTTGGTGGTGCAGAAATTCCTGAAAAACTACCCATATATATCAGAGCTGAAAGTGTGTGTCGTCTGTGTGTGCCTTTGGCGTTCTCACCCCGCTGCTGCTCGCCTGTCTGTGCTGCAGCGTAACTTTGGCCTTCCCGCTCATCGCCGCATATAGGACGTGCCCACAAGGTGGAACTCCACCTTGCACATGCTGGAGAGACTGTGCAAGTAGCAGCAGGCGATAGTGGAGTTTCAGCTGCAGCACGCATGGATCTGTCGCTCTTTGGAACCGCACCACTTCACCACCAATGAGTGGGCCTCCATGCGAGACCTGTGTGCCATGTTGCGCTATTTCGAGTACTCCACCAACATGGCCAGTGCTGATGACGCTGTTCTCATCCTTACTATCCCGCTTCAATGTCTCCTTGAAAAAAACGCTTCGGGCGATGATGGAAGAGGATGTGGTACAGGAGGAAGAGGAGGAGGAAGAGTGTCATTTCCACGGTTATCAGGCCAGTCATTCACAAGTGGTTCGGAGGGTGGGTTCCTGCACCAGCATAAGCCAGGCACACAATTGTCCAGCATCTCCATACTGTCCCATGGAAGCGTTCAGCTGTCCATCTCCCAAACACTGGAGAGAAAAAGGAAGTACCCCCCCTAGCCACCCGCGATCCCTGGCCCTGAATGCCAGAATTTAAAAGTTTGTGGCCTTTGAAATGCTGTCATTCTGTCTGGTGGAGACTGACAGTTTTAAAAACCTGATGGCGTTATTGGACTGCAATAAATGCACCACAGGCCGCAACTGTTTCTTTTTTTATAAGTCCAAATATTTGGGAGGCTACCCCAGTTAAAAATAAAAACAAAAACAAACAGTGTTGGCTACCTCCTCCTCCACCGCCGCTTCCACCTACACCGCCACGGTCACTGCCTCCTCAACCTATGGGTCACTTAGTATAAACTATATACACAATAGCAGAGGCTTGTGAAGGCCTTTTCTCCATGCATCAGGAGTTGAGCATTTCTCCATGCATCAGGACTTCTAGAAATGCACTGCATGCCGCAAATGTTTCTTTTTTTTATATGTCCCAATATTTTGGGGGCTACCCCAATTAAAAATTTTTTTTATAAATAAATAAAAAACAAAACAAATAAAAATAAATAAAAAAACAGTGTTGGCTACCTCCTCCTCCACCGCCGCTTCCACCTACACCGCCACAGTCACTGCCTCCTCAACCTATGGGTCACTTAGTATAAACTATGTACACAAAAGCAGAGGCTTGTGAAGGCCTTTTCTCCATGCACCAGGAGTTGAGCTCAGTTTGAACAATGAAAGGATTCCCTGTACTCCAAAACATCTCACAAATGGATAATTATAGTGATCCTCCATGCTTTAGATTTTGAGTTATGTTCTTCCAAAGCTAAAATCAAAGATTCCATCTAGTGCTATTTTATGGCTCAGCTATATTTTAAATTTTTAGGTATTTTATGTTATTTTAAGAGATTTCCCTATCCACATTTGTTTGCAGGGCAGTTGTCCTACTCTTACCCCCATTTTACTTCCTTTTGCAGCCCTCTAGCCCTTTCCAGGACTTTAGAGGCATTTTTGTGCCCAAAAGTTCGGGTCCCCATTGACTTCAATGGGGTTCAGGTTTGAGTTCAAATTCGGGGTCAAGTTTTATATCAAACCCAAACTTTTTTTTCGAAGTTCCGCCGAACCCAAACGTCCAGGTGTCCGCTCAACTCTATGAGCAGGTAACTTTTCTATTTTTTTATTTTCACATGCCCAAAGAATCCAATGCCAGGCAGCTTAAAGGATCACTATAGGCACCCAGACCACTTTAGCTTAATGAAGTGGTCTGGGTGCCAGGTCCATCTAGGATTAACCCTTTTTTTTTTTAATCAACATAGCAGTTTCAGAGAAACTGCTATGTTTATAATATGGTTAATCCAGCCTCTAGTGGCTGTCTCTTGACAGCCGCTAGAGGCGCTTGCGTGCATGCGCATTCAGCCAATGACGTCGCTATGGAGGAGGAGAGGAGGAGGAGAGCTCCCCGCCCAGCGCTGGAGAAAGAGGTAAGCTTAACCCCTTCCTCTCCCCAGAGCCCGGCGGGAGGGGGTCCCTGAGGGTGGGGGCACCATCAGGGCACTATAGTGCCAGGAAAACGAGTATGTTTTCCTGGTACTATAGTGGTCCTTTAACACATTTAATGCCGGAAAGTGAACTTACTCACTTACTCAAAGGAAAGTGTCCTATTTATGAGTAAATGTCCGACAGGGCACGGAATGTGTCTAGCTGCTTGGAATTCTGTCCACTGACATGTATTACCCAGGGTTTGTTCCTGCATTCTAGTTTTACTGGACTCAAATAAAATGCTAAATAGTCTCAGTTCTTTCAAACCTTTCAAACCGTTTGAAACCTACAGGGAGAGGATGCTCAATGACTCTTTGTCCCATAACCACTCTAATGAGGCTTATCTTCATAATAAAACAAAAATAACATTTATAAAAGACTTTCAGATTTATTCACTAAACAATGCCATTTGGAAGAATTCAGCATGAAATTATACAGTTTAGGCAAAGATAGATGAATTGGAAAAACTCTCTATGTTGGTGGGGGTCTGCCTTGACGTTGACAGGCAGGCATTCCTTCCAATGGCCATTGGAGTAACTAAGTGAAACCCATTTGTTTAAATATACATAGGGATTCAGGAGAGAGCGCAGGTAACTTTTTCTTTGTTTTTTACAGCTATGTTTTTAGCCCAGCTATTTTGGCAGACAATTTTGACTTCCCTGATGATTTCTATGCAGTTAACCGCTTAGTGAATAACCTGTTGGAATACGCAGCACTTCAATAGCAAAATAAAATAATAGATTTTGCACAATGGCTAGGAATTGAATTCTAAATTATTGCACATTTACTGGCGGCTTACAATATTGTTTCTTACATTCTCGATAATTCTTTTTACATAACATGTACTTTCTAAGTATACTATTCAATACTGCATAAACTAAGAGAAACAAAGGATGCCCATTCTACAGTATTTGTGAAATTGGCTATCGTTGCATGAAATGTTCTTTAGGGTCTGTAAACCTTGAAATGATTAGAGAGGCAAAATAGTTTGGCTTTGTGGGGTATATGGGTCATCGGTCCCCTTTATGAGAATGTCCTGGTTGGATTATTTCCTGCTGACCCTCATGGTCCTCCTTTCTCACCTCTGTGTTTACGCAGCTGTCACTTCTATGACTTAGTTATCCTGCTAGTTTCTGAACATCTTGGAACTCAGAATGAACCTTGGAGTAGGTTTTCTATTTATCCAATGTTCTTCAGGAATCAAATTCCAGGAGATGTGGATTTGCCGGTTGGAGTCTGAAAACCAGGAACTAATATTTACAAATTTATGAATGTGGCCCTATTACAGGGAGTGCAGAATTATTAGGCAAATTAGTATTTTGACCACATCATCCTCTTTATGCATGTTGTCTTACTCCAAGCTGTATAGGCTCGAAAGCCTACTACCAATTAAGCATATTAGGTGATGTGCATCTCTGTAATGAGAAGGGGTGTGGTCTAATGACATCAACACCCTATATCAGGTGTGCATAATTATTAGGCAACTTCCTTTCCTTTGGCAAAATGGGTCAAAAGAAGGACTTGACAGGCTCAGAAAAGTCAAAAATAGTGAGATATCTTGCAGAGGGATGCAGCACTCTTAAAATTGCAAAGCTTCTGAAGCGTGATCATCGAACAATCAAGCGTTTCATTCAAAATAGTCAACAGGGTCGCAAGAAGCGTGTGGAAAAACCAAGGCGCAAAATAACTGCCCATGAACTGAGAAAAGTCAAGCGTGCAGCTGCCACGATGCCACTTGCCACCAGTTTGGCCATATTTCAGAGCTGCAACATCACTGGAGTGCCCAAAAGCACAAGGTGTGCAATACTCAGAGACATGGCCAAGGTAAGAAAGGCTGAAAGACGACCACCACTGAACAAGACACACAAGCTGAAACGTCAAGACTGGGCCAAGAAATATCTCAAGACTGATTTTTCTAAGGTTTTATGGACTGATGAAATGAGAGTGAGTCTTGATGGGCCAGATGGATGGGCCCGTGGCTGGATTGGTAAAGGGCAGAGAGCTCCAGTCCGACTCAGACGCCAGCAAGGTGGAGGTGGAGTACTGGTTTAGGCTGGTATCATCAAAGATGAGCTTGTGGGGCCTTTTCGGGTTGAGGATGGAGTCAAGCTCAACTCCCAGTCCTACTGCCAGTTCCTGGAAGACACCTTCTTCAAGCAGTGGTACAGGAAGAAGTCTGCATCCTTCAAGAAAAACATGATTTTCATGCAGGACAATGCTCCATCACACGCGTCCAAGTACTCCACAGCGTGGCTGGCAAGAAAGGGTATAAAAGAAGAAAATCTAATGACATGGCCTCCTTGTTCACCTGATCTGAACCCCATTGAGAACCTGTGGTCCATCATCAAATGTGAGATTTACAAGGAGGGAAAACAGTACACCTCTCTGAACAGTGTCTGGGAGGCTGTGGTTGCTGCTGCACGCAATGTTGATGGTGAACAGATCAAAACACTGACAGAATCCATGGATGGCAGGCTTTTGAGTGTCCTTGCAAAGAAAGGTGGCTATATTGGTCACTGATTTGTTTTTGTTTTGTTTTTGAATGTCAGAAATGTATATTTGTGAATGTTGAGATGTTATATTGGTTTCACTGGTAATAATAAATAATTGAAATGGGTATATATTTGTTTTTTGTTAAGTTGCCTAATAATTATGCACAGTAATAGTCACCTGCACACACAGATATCCCCCTAACATAGCTAAAACTAAAAACAAACTAAAAACTACTTCCAAAAATATTCAGCTTTGATATTAATGAGTTTTTTGGGTTCATTGAGAACATGGTTGTTGTTCAATAATAAAATGAATCCTCAAAAATACAACTTGCCTAATAATTCTGCACTCCCTGTAGTTATGGTGCTTAGAGTATTCTTTTAAACTTTATGCAGGTTTTAAATGTGCAGTTCAATTATGGTGTTTTGAAGGCGTACCACACTAATTAAGTTGTCCCTGCCTACTTTCTGAGTTCTACAAGGACATCAGTCAAGCTAAATAAAGTAAATCTACATTAAATAATTTGTCACTCTTAAACCATTTTCCAGTTCTTATAATTAATTTATACACTTTATAGTTAGTTACATTTAGCAAAAATTTAGTGCAATGTGAACACTAGATTTATTTTGTAAGCGGATTGTTTTTTTGTTTTGTTTCGGTTCTGTTTCCGTTGTTTTTCAGTCTTTAAAAAAAAAAATCTTATTGGTATTAATTTGTTTTGTCCCATGAGACCGCCTACACTGCCCACTCTTGTCATTGTGCAAAGAATCCTTTCATTTCTGCAATAATAATGCTGCACATAATGTACAGACAATTGATACTTGAACCCTGACTCCCCAAATTTTCTTTGAAAAACAAAGCATTAAGTAATTATCTAAATGAGTCTAAAATGTTTTGAACACAATAGGATGTTAATAATTATTCTTATTGTGTGTGACAAGCTAATTTATTTAAATAGACAGGTACAAGACAAGCAAAATTAATTTATCCATCTGTCTGGGCTTTTCATTAAAAGTACATTTCCAATTTAAGGTCAGAGTAACCAAACTTTAAAAAATACTGTAAGTCATCTATGCTTTCTTTTCAGCTACTCTGGTCTTGAATTTAAAATACACATTAAATTCACTTTGAATTCTCACTTTAGTGAGTAGCTCTGTATGTATGTCTTTGTCTGTCTGTCTCTGTATGTATTAGTCAGTCTGTACGTCAAATGATAAATCCGGCAAAAAAAAATACTGCAATTGTAACTCAGTATCCTATCTACACAATAATTCTCTCACTAGACATTACATTTGTAAAACTAGAAGACACAGATAACACTAAATTAATTATAAAAGGTGAGAGACCTCCAGTGCTATATATAATCTCTACCTGAAAACGACAAAGCAGCAGGAATGATTGTAAGAAGCAGTAAGACTCTCATCCTGAGGCTGGCTCTGGTGACTGGAAGACAGGTGACAATGTACTGTTATTCAATAAGACATTGACACACCAGGGCTATTCCTCTGGGAATCGACGAGGGACACAGGTGCAGGAGGACATTGCTTTAAATAAAAACAAAATAAAATATTTGGGTAAATAGTTGATAGGGTCCATAATTCTACTATCAAGATTTTATTTATTTTCGGGATAGATATATATATATATATATATATATATATATATATATCTGAATTACAAAATAAAGGCCAATAGCCAAGTTGTGAATAGCTGTGTTATAAACAAATGCCAACTGCACTCCAAATTCTTATAAAAATGTGTATTTTATTGAATATCACATAAACGTCAGTAAATAAATGTACAAACATATATTTAGGTATTTATATAAACTAGATCCACAATCTAGTTGAATAACGGCATAAATAATCAATGTGCAACATAACCTCACAGAAAATAAACAAATAGATACACGAAATATATGCAAATAGCCAGACAATTATAATAATGTCCTTTACCATAGAAAATCCTGCAAACAGTGTTAAACCTCTTCTGCTAAAGAGGACTCAGGCCACACAGTGTATTTAAACCAGAGACACCATATGGATAGCATTGGTATAAAAATACACTGCTCAAGCATTTGAGGAGCAGAGAATATCCAGGGAATCTGGATCAGTGACTTAGCTACAATGAGGACATGTTAAACAAAAAGATCCTGAAAGATTGGTATAATAGAGAAACATGGCAGCTAGCCAGAAAAGGTGAATACAGAATGCACTTCTTTCCTCAAAGGAACAGTTACAGGACAAGACCCATAACAATGAAGGAGAGACTCAGTGTCTTGACCACACTGCCAACAGAGACCAGACCGACATAAAACAGACTCAAATTAGTTTATTGACATTTAGAGCTCATGGTGCTCTGTTAAATGAGAATTTAAATTTCTGTCCACTTTTCCCTCACCCTCTCCCCCCCCCCACAGTGCAGAAAGGGTTAAAAAAAACTTCTGTCCCTTACCTGGTTCCAGTGCCGATGTCCCTTGGTGCTTGTTTGGGTCCACCACCGCTCATCCCCTGCTTATGTCAGCCAGCAGGGAAGACCTTATGGCATGCACAGCAATGTCTGTGATCACATTAGGATTTCCTCATTGTATAATGCTTTCCTTTGGAGATTCCAGTGGTGCTGGATGTCCTCTAAAGTCCCCTACCAGCCCAGAAGCACCTCTAGTGGCTGCCTGGTAGACAGCCACTCGAGATTGAGTTACCCCACAAAGCTAATTATTTCAGTTTATTAAAAAACTGCAATAAATAGCTTTGCAGGGTTAAGGGTGCTGGGACAGTGCACCCAGACTCTTTCAATGAACTGAAGTAGTCTGCGTGCCTTTAAGATTATTAGTACACTAAAGCTAGCATAATCTTCAATTTTACAACATGACAGGATTCTTCATTTTTTGCATTTTTAACGTTGTGAGATAAGAGTTCTAACCTCAACATATGAGGAAAGGGATTTAGGGGTGATTATTTCTGATGACTGAAAGGTAGGCAGACAATGTAATAGAGCAGCAGGAAATGCTAGCAGAATGCTTGGTTGTATAGGGAGAGGTACAGAACATTGGTGAGACCTCACTTGGAGTATTGTACACAGTACTGGAGACCGTATCTTCAGAAGGATATTGATACCTTAGAGAGGGTTCAGAGAAGGGCTACTAAACTGGTTAATGGATTACGGGATAAAACTTACCAGGAAAGGTTAAAGGATCTTAACATGTATAGCTTGGAGGAAAGACGAGACAGGGGGGATATGATAGAAACATTTAAATACATAAAGGGAATCAACACAGTAAAGGAGGAGACTATATTTAAAAAGAAGAAAAACTACCACAACAAGAGGACATAGTCTTAAATTAGAGGGACAAAGGTTTAAAAATAATATCAGGAAGTATTACTTTACTGAGAGGGTAGTGGATGCATGGAATAGCCTTCCAGCTGAAGTGGTAGAGGTTAACACAGTAAAGGAGTTTAAGCATGCATGGGATAGGCATAAGGCTATCCTAACTATAAGATAAGGCTAGGGACTAATGAAAGTTTTTAGAAAATTAGGCAGACTAGATGGGCCGAATGGTTCTTATCTGCCGTCACATTCTATGTTTCTATGTTTCTAAGAGGACTTGCGGCATAGAAGAGGGACAGAAATAGAAAATCGGAACTGTAACCTCCCAAGACCAAGTGCCTACCGAAAAAAGCATAAAAATAATATGTCGCCCACCAAATGGAATGCACACTGAACGAGGAGAGAAAGTTCAGGACTGAGGAAACAGGGGCCGTAAATGCATCAAGACCCTGTTCCACACACCAATCCTTCCATGAATTAAAAGCAGAGAGGTTACATTGTTACGCCACTGCCTTCAGCAGCATGTTTAGTGCACTAACCTGCCATAAACCCTGGAAAGAGTCCAAGCCACGATGAAAGCAGATCCACGATCTGCAGATCCAAGATCCGCGAAAGCAGATCTTCTAGGAGAAATGGGTGAAGGTTCCCCTTCTCGTTAGTGAGGAACATCTGGTACCATGGTAAGAGGAACAGACAATTCCAGAAGGTATAGGAACCAAGGATGGCTCTGCCACAGGGAAGCAACCAGTGTTATCATCACTTGTTGAGACCGGACATGATAAAGGACCCTCTCAATTATTGTGAAGGGTGGGAAAGTGTAAGCTCTGTGGACCAGTCAAGTCAGAAGAAATGCATCTACCACTTCGCTGTTTCGGAACTGGTAGCCAGCTGAAGATATCCGGAGTTTGGTGATTGTTGCGAAAAGAAAACAGTTCCAACTGGAAGAGACCTTTTGTCATTGGGACCGGTTGGTCATAAGTGGAATTTTTCCTTAGGAACTTGGCTTTCAGTCATGCATAGCTCGGTAGTGTAGTGGACCATGGAAGATCAACAACCCACACGATGAAGTCAATATGGAGAACCCTGTGAATCTCCTTGCGTATAGACAAGACCTCTGAGGTAGATAATCTCAGACTACAAAACATTGAATTGATCTCAAACTGATAAATTATGCCGCTGACCCCATGGGCCTGAAGATGAGTGACCATCAGCTTCAGGCTGTTTGAATGGTGAGGTCACGCAGGTTGATTGCTGGTGGAAAATAACCACTTTTTGTCTCTGACTAAGAACATATTGGTGAAGAAGCCTCTGTCCCCAAGGCAGGTTGGATGGCACCCTTTAGCCGTATTTCCTAAAGCTCCTGACCGATAAGACGTATGTTGGCGGATGCAAAATGGATAGGTTTGGTTGGCTGCCACTGGACAGGGACGTCCTCAAACTCATATATGTCTGTAGATTTTCTTCATGGAAGATTGCGCCTTGTTCAGGGACGTGAAAACTTTCACATGTTTGTTCAGTTTTTTCATAAAGGCTTCTCCGAAGAGCTTGCCCTCTGCCTGAGGGACAAGTTCTTTAGCCCCTAAGTTTGCCAGTTTTCCGTGGTATGGCAAGAGTGCTGCTTTGTGTCTCTCCAAAGCAAGTGCTACATTTGTGTTTCCCAAGAAACAGAAGCACATTTTTGCCCACTCTTTAATGTCTGGCGCCAATTTACACAACATGCCCACATCAAATGACTCAGCTCGAGAATAGGTATCATCCACCAGACACATTTCTAGAGGGCGGCTGGGTGATGTTCAATTCCCAGAGCAGGGGTGGCATATGTTGCATGGGTTGAACATGAATTGGCCAGTAGCAGCTAGGATGACCTCCATGTCTGGCTGGGAAGGCGCCTTCTGCCCCATCCAACTTGCTCCAGCATCTGGGGCTCACCCAGGAAGGTTTCTTTCACAAACGCGGAGTCTGACCTCACTTGATTACCTGACCATAGGCATCTGTTTGCCACTCATCTGGTATTGAGAGTGACTGGGTTAGGTCGTTGCCTTCATCTGAGGAGTGACCATGTGGTGGGA
This sequence comes from Pelobates cultripes, assembly GCA_933207985.1. Classification (NCBI taxonomy): domain Eukaryota; kingdom Metazoa; phylum Chordata; class Amphibia; order Anura; family Pelobatidae; genus Pelobates; species Pelobates cultripes. Next base: position 19,735,137 of record OW240921.1, on the reverse strand, counting down.
CTGGAGCAGGTGATATCACATGTAGCATGCCACATTTGAGGGCTTTTCCCTTGGATGATTTATGTTGAGCCCTTTTGCCCTTCCTGTAGCCTTTAGTGAACGTGAACACTCCCTAGTAGGAGGTAGAGTCATTGGATTCAGTCCTATAGGTGGCACGCTTGATGATAGAGGCAACTTTAATGGAGCCAAACCTCACCTGGAAAACTTGGAAAGTGCCTTTTATACTAATGCAGCATTGATCATGGCCTGGATATCGACCAGAGGTTTTTAGGAGTACTCACTATTCAATCACAGACCACTGGGGCTCACCCAATGTATAAAGTACCACAAGGACAATAAAACGTAGGCAGACAGATCACAGCAATACCTATTAGGCACTAAGGGCAGTGGTTGGCATGGGACCATGACTCAGCTCGAGAATCATCCACCAGACACATTATATTAGCGAGAGGACCAAATTGCACAGTTTATAGTGTAAATTCAGACTAGATGGGCCAAATTGTTCTTATCTGCAGTCCCATTCTATGTTTCTAGGCTGTATATCAAAGCCAATCAAACAATTAGGGCTTACCCAGTATAGGATAATGCAACAGCAGGCTCCCCTCTGCAGCACAAATATATACCAGTAGGGCAAGCAGCACCTACCACTCAAACAAAACCTCCAGGATCATTATACTGACTTTAAATCTGGTCCCCATGCTCAGGCAGGTAGAATTGATTGTAAAGAGGTATAAACTTGGAGAACGGATGGAATGCTTCACAAATTATGTGTGGCATTCTTGCACAGGGGCCATGCTAATCTTTTCTGTATTGTTCCAATTTTAGGATAGGTGCTGCCAAAGCGAGCACCAGCAGGAGTAGTAATAAGGTAATGGGGCAGACAGAGCATGCCAGGAAAGGGACAAATAAGGCCCAGTGGACAGACAGAGCCTGCCAGAGAAAGGGGGAAAAAGTACAGAGGCAGGCAGAACCTTCCCGGAAAGGGACAAAAAAGGCATTGTGTGCAGGCAGAGGCTGCCAGGAAAGGGACGGATAAGTCAAACATTTACATACCCTTAAATTGTTGGCCTTTTTATAGACACACAAGGTGACACACACAGGTTACAATGGTAACTAAAGGCTTTTTAAATTGCAATTAGTTTCTGTGTATAAATAGTCAATGAGTTTCTTAGCTGTCACATGGATGCACTGAGCAGGCTACATACTGAGCCTTGGGGAGAAGAAAAGAACTGTAAAAAGACCTGCGTAACAAGGTCATGGAACTTTATTAAGATGGTAAAGGATACACAAAGATATCCAAGCTTTGAAAATGCTAGTCAGTACTCTTGATACCAAGCCAAGGTCAGGTAGACCAAGAAAGATTTCAGCCACAACTGCCAGAAGAAATGTTCAGAATACAAAGAAGAACCCACAGGTTACCTCAGGAGAACTACAAACTGATCTGGAAAAAGACAAATATGAGCTGCATGGTTAAATTGCCAGAAAGAAGCCTTTACGACAATGCCACAAAAAGGCCGGTTACAATTTGCCCGACAACACCCGGACTTGCCTTACAGTTTCTGGCACACTGTAATTTGGAGTGACAAGACCAAAATAGAACTTTATGGTCACAATCATTAGCGCTATGTTTGGGGAGGGGTCAACAAGGGCTATAGTGAAAAGAATACTGTAATGGAATTGTAATGATAGGCACCTTGACCCCAGGCTCAAGCTACTAAGATGACCGGATGTCCAGTCTGTTTTTACTTTCAAGTTATGCTTTTTAACTTTTAGTCTAGTTTTGACTGTCTGACAAATAAGCACAAGTAAGCATAAAATCATAACTTCTGACATTCTGTGGTTTCTGAGGAGACAATTGGGTTGTACCCTCAACCCCCCGCTGATGTTGTAATGTTTATATATATATATATATATATATATATATAACCATTGAAATATGCTTAGTTCTGTAATTTCCTCTTATGGTAAAGTGTGACTTCACCCATCCGGTTTTTGGCGCGCAAGTCACAAAGCTGTCTTTACAAAGTAGTATATAGTCTGTAAGCTTACACAATAAAATAGGGAAGTAAATAAAAAAATTTTTTTTAAAAAAAGTAAATTGAATCAAAAACTGTCTGGTCTGATTACTTTCTCCGAGCAGCTCGTAATAAAAGTGTCAATTTGGTTTCCACCTGAACTTATCTCCGGGTTAATTAATATCTGTTTCATCCCCACTGTGAACCATGGTGGTGGCTCACTGATGTTTTTGGGGGGTGTGTGCTCTAAAAGAACAGGGAATCTTGTAAAAATTGATGGCAAGATGAATGCAGCATGTTATCAGAAAATACTGTCTGACAATTTGCATTCTTCTTCATGAAGACTGCGCATGGGACGCTGTTGGACTTTCCAGCATGACAAGAACCTTAAACACAAGGCCAAGTTGACCCTCCAGGGGTTACAGCAGAAAAAGGTGAAGGTTCTGAATTGGCCATCACAGTCTCCTGAACTTAATATCATCGAGCCACTCTGGGGGGATCTCAAACGTGCGATTCATGCATGGCAACCAAAGACATTGCATGACCTGGATGCATTTTGCCAAGACAAATGGGCAGCTATACTACCTACAAGAATTAGCGGCCTCGTAGACAACTATTACAAAAGACTGCACGCTGTCATTGATGCTAAAGGTGGCAATATACAGTTTTAAGAACTAAGGGTATGCTGACTTTTGAACAGGGGTCATTTCATATTTTTCTTTGTTGCCAAGTTTTATTTTATGATTGTACCATTCTGTAATAACCTACAGTTAAATATGAATCCCATAAGAAATGATAGAAATGTGTTTTGCCTGCTCACTCATGTTTTCTTTAAAAATGTTACATACATATTACCAAGTCCCCGAGGGTATGCAAACTTTTGAGCACAACTGTACTTGTGAGTCTGTAGTGTGTGTGTGTGTGCTGAAGACTTACGTCTATCTTCTGTCCGTACTCCCACCTTTGATGCTCGCCTTCAAGATTTCTCGAGGGCTGCACCATTCCTGTGGTACTCACTTCCCTCCTCCGTTAGATGCTCACCCAGTCTCCACTCCTTCAAAAAATCATTAAAAACCCACTTCTTCATAAAAACCGTATCAATTGAACTGTTAATAGCTCCCAACTGATTTCTCTTCTGCAACTGTCACTAGTCTAATACTATCCATACCTTTTTGTGTCATTTTACCCCACTCCCTCTAGCATGTAAGCTCATTGAGCAGGGCCCTCAACCCCTCTGTTCCTGTGTGTCCAACTTGTCTGGTTACAACTACATGTCTGTTCGTCCAGACATTGTAAAGCGCTGCGGAATTTGATGGCGCTATATAAATAACACAATAATAATAATAATATACTGATATTATTATTATTATTATTTTTTATACCACACACCAATGTATTCCAATAACAGAATTTACAATAACAGAATACAGATATCTGACAAGTAATTGACTCACAAACTAATATTGACAGAGGCCAGAGGTGAAGAAGGCCTTGCTCAAATTAGCTTAGGAGGAACAGTTTATACCCTAAACAACAATTGGTCCACAAGTTGTGTATCAAACATGACGTTATTATATATTGCTAGACAAATTGTAATAATGTCCAAAATGTCAGTGTCTCTTATTTTATCAATGTATAGACTGCACATTTAAATTTTGTTCTGTATATTATTTTGACACTAAAATGTAAAATTCAGTTTTCTTAAAGTGACATTGTTTGTTTCAAATTATAATTCTTTAATTCAACCCCAATCAAACATGTACAGAGGGCGACAGGTGCCATAACCCTCTTGCAAAGCATAAACATGCTAGTATTGTACTGCAAAAAAAGATTTCAATTAAAAAATATGTCTTGCATTCATCAGTCCTGGGCAGCCCCTCACCTGGTTGAGTGATGTATATGATCACCTGGAGCTCCTGTCACTTCCATTATCTTGCTCTACGTTGATTGAAAAATATAACCTCAATACCATGAAGAAACTGTGACACTATTGGTAATTATCGTCCCCAAACCTTGTCCAAATAATGTAAACAACCAGAAGCACATCTGACAAGAAATGCAGTCCTAAATCTCTCTGATACGGTGTTCAAAGCTGGTATATGACAAAGGCAATATGACAAAGAATATAAATTTGCACCAAATGATATATCTTTAGAAAATATTTCTGCAATGTGATTTAGACTCTTATTTTGCTAAATAAATGATCTGTGACGGCAGATAAGAACCATTCGGCCCATCTAGTCTGCCCAATTTTCTAAATACTTTCATTAGTCCCTGGCCTTATCTTATAGTTAGGATAGCCTTATGCCTATCCCACGCATGCTTAAACTCCTTTACTGTGTTAACCTCTACCACTTTAGCTGGAAAGCTATTCCATGCATCCACTACCCTCTCTGTAAAGTAATACTGCCTGATATTATTTTTAAACCTTTGCCCCTCTAATTTAAGACTATGGCCTCTTGTTGTGGTAGTTTTTCTTCTTTTAAATATAGTCTCCTCCTTTACTGTGTTGATTCCCTTTTATATATTTAAATGTTTCTGTCATATCCCCCCTGTCTCGTCTTTCCTCTAAGCTATACATGTTAAGTTCCTTTAACCTTTCCTGGTAAGTTTTATCCTGCAATCCATGAACCAGTTTAGTAGCCCTTCTCTGATCTCTCTCTAAAGTATCAATATCCTTCTGGAGATACGGTCTCCAGTACTGCGTACAATACTCCAAGTGAGGTCTCACCAGTATTCTGTACAATGGCATGAGCACTTCCCTCTTTCTACTGCTAATACCTCTCCTTATACAACCAAGCATTCTGCTAGCATTTCCTGCTGCTCTATTACATTGTCTGCCTACCTTTAAGTCATCTGAAATAATTACCTCTCAATCCTTTTCCTCAGATGTCAAATATTCTGTACTCTGCCCTTGTGTTGTTACGTCCAAGATGTGTTTTCTTGCACTTATCCACATTAAATGTCAGTTGCCACAATTCTGACCATTTTTCTAGTTTACCTAAATAATTTGCCATTTGGCTTATCCCTCCTGGAACATCAACCCTGTTACATGTCTTAGTATCATCAGCAAAAATACATACCTTACCATCAAGACTTTCTGTGATATCACTAATATAAATATTAAATAGAATAGGTCCAAGTACAGATCCCTGAGGTACCCCACTGGTGACAAGCCCATGCTTCGAATATACTCAATTGACTACAACCCTCTGTTGCCTGTTACTCAGCCACTGTCTTACCCATTCAACAATATTGGAATCCAAACTTAAAGATTGCTGTTTATTGATAAGCCTTCTATGTGCAACAGTGTCGAAAGCCTTACTGAAATCTAGGTAAGCAATGTCTACTGCACCACCCTGATCTATTATTTTAGTTACCCAATCAGAAAAATCAATAAGATTTGTTTGGCATGATCTCCCTGAAGTAAACTCATGTTGTCTCTGATATTGAAATCCATGTGTTTTTAGATGTTCAACAATCCGATCCTTTAACATGGTTTCCATCACTTTCCCCACTACTGAAGTAAGGCTTACTGGCCTATAGTTGCCCGACTCCTCCCTATTACCTTTCTTGTGAATGGGCACAACATTCGCTGGGACTACTCCTATTAACAATGGTTGGTTAAATAAATCTGTTAATGGATTTGCTAGTACAGCACTAAGCTCTTTTAATAACTTTGGGTGTATTCCATCAGGACCCATTGACTTATTTGTCTTTACGTTTGACAGTTGAAACAGAACCTCTTCCTCTGTAAACTCACATGTAACAAATGACTCATTTGTCCTTTTTCCAAACTGAGGCCCCTGTCCTTCATTTAAATCTGTAAATACAGAACAAAAATATTCATTGAGGCAGTCAGCTAGAACTTTATCCCCTTCTACATATCTTCCTTTTTTTTTTTTTTTTTTTTTTTTTTTTAGGTGCATATAAGAAAGTACAAGCTAACCTGTATTGCCACAACAGCAAAATCAGGCCTCTGCAGGCATGTTGAATCAACACAATGTCATGGCATAAGATTGAACTGCACATTTTTTGTTATAGTAATCATGCTCATTTCGTTTAGTTATATTAGTTGAGTTAGTGGACTTAATAAAAACAGTGAATAACAGATAGGCTTTTTCAGGCTAGTCTCACTTATCCGTCAGGGTACTTATACTGGCTCAGATACTGTGCAATCCATATTGTCAGTGACAGGTTATGATGATCCTTGCTTAAGGCTTGGTAGTTAAATGACAAACAGTAGGACATGCATGTAGGTGACTGTACAGATTGGTGGTAGGCGCTTACAACGAGGTATCATACCTGTCAATAGGGAATCAACTGAGAGATAATATGTGCGCTTTGCTTCCTGACAGCAGGTGTGAGAAAAGTAAATGAAAACAAAAAAGGAAATCATAGTTAAAGTAGGTTAGGTGAGAAAGGCAAATATGCTAAGCAGAATGACATGGCTAGTGTTTGCATAAAAAAATGAGGAAACCATGCCACAGTGATTAACCCCTTAAGGACACATGACATGTGTGACATGTCATGATTCCCTTTTATTCCAGAAGTTTGGTCCTTAAGGAGTTAAAGAACACTGGGCCCCCTGAACAGAGACTCTCATCCCAGTGGAGGTGAGCATGACCCTCATAATTACTATTCAGGAGCCAAAGAGGAGGCAACCCCAGTCCTCACGCAGAGAGCAGCTAACTCCCATCACTGGCAGGACACAGTCCTTCGCTTCTCAGCTCCATCTGCGAGCAGTTCCCTGATGCCGTGGTATGGCTTGTCAGGTGGTATGGTCCATTTGCGGTTGGGAGCTGCATATGTGCCGAGACCTTGTATTGATCTGCAGCTATCGGTTGTGTATCTCGATGTTATGGGTCCGTACCAGCTTGCAGCCAGATTACCTCAGGAACCACTTTGACAGTCAGATGATCTCCGCACAAGGTCCTCAGTGTCGATTGGTAGCACCCCAGGCCGGGTCTCAGGATAGGTAAGTTAAATGACAATTATTATGAAGCTTATTATCCCGTTTCTTCATCATGTCATTATATGGTTTTGCAATCCTAAAGTTGTCGTCCTTTTCAAGCAATTATTTTTGTTTAGACTATGATCTATTAATTTGGTTTCCGTTTCTTTCTGACCATGAAATTCTTTCAGTTATTATTATTTTTTTTTTATTATTTATAAAGCGCCAACAAATTCAGCAGCCCTGTAAATTGGGACACATCTGTGTTTTCACTCATCTCACATCTATAGGTCAGTTAATTTTTGTTTGTCCAAATAAACATAAATAAATACATACATAAAAACACTATTTAGTGGATATCCCGTCAATGAAAACATGCAGACGTTTAATGATGCATTTTTTTTTTAATTTGTGAACATCTAGAAACAGCTTGCAAAAGCTGCATAACTCTTCTCTGCAGCCTTTGCAAGCCCTCCCCTTTTAACCAAGCCCAGACTTTCTGTGGTTGTCCAGTGAGAAGTCTTTGCAAGTCAGGTGCTATGAGCAAATGCTGCCTCTTGAGTTTAACTCCACTGAGTTAAATAACTGTGAAGTTACAGGACCGGTTGTCTGACAGCCGGAGGGGGATGTAACCAGGTGACATTATCAAAGTACCAATTTCTATTAAAATCTGCACCTTTTTTGTAAAATGAAAAAGAGGATCCACTCTTCAAACATAAAGCACTTCAGCAAGCAGGGGTCTGGAGTGTCCCTTTTAAGGAGGGTGTATGCATTGTGGGTTATGTATAACATCTTTTAACTATTAGTTGTTGTTGTCTCTCTCTCTCTCCTTCTTTATTTTTCATAATTTTCTGACAACACTAGTTTCCTATGTGTAAAGCCTCTCTAAAACTCTTTATATATTGGCTTATATTTTATTGGTCCTGCCAGACTGAGCTCGATGTCATACAATATTGGGGTGGGGGGATTTGAAATTCCACCTCATTTTTGTGTGGACAGAGCCACTAATTTTGATTGAGAAAAAAAAACACAAACAAAAAAGGCACATGATAAAAGTGTCAGAGAGGAACATTTTGGTTCAACAAATGGGTCAACATTAGCAAAATGAAAACTCAACAATAAGGCGTAAATAGATCAGCAACACTCTTCACACTGTACACGGTCCCTATTGTCCCTTTCTATTCACAAAAATGTGCTGTCTGAAGCTTCACTTCACTGGTGGAAACCAGAATGCAGAGCAGATGGGTGCCATCTTTACAACGTTGGAGTTATATCGTCTGTAAACAATTTCACCTCTTAAGGTAAGACAGAGCGCAGGACCTCTGGGCACCATAAAAACACCATCTCAATGTAGTGTTCCTTTAATGAAAACAAGAAACATATGTACAGTAAAACATTGTTTCTTTTTTTTTTAAACCTGCCTGGCGCTTATTATTACAATCATAAATTTTCAATATATACTGTGTATATTTTTCCAGAATCAGCAGCTACACACTAGTGTGTCACCAAATCAAGAAGACACATCAAGTGGAAAAAGAAAGTGAAAGTAATTTGTGCACACGTAAAAGATATCTTCAAGTCTAAATGATCTCTTAGTCAAAACGGGGAAATATATCCACCTGTCCACCCGAAGAACTTGCAGGTTGGCTGCTTGCCAATCATACATGCTAGTCTACTGAGAGCAGGTTATATGGGGAGCACTGTTTCAGTGCTCTCTGCAGAGTCCTAGTGCCCTAAGTGTAGCAAGTCTATTGCTATGCCATTTGGGAACAGTCCGCTGGGGTCCCCAAAAGCGGGACACCAGAGAACAAACCTGGAACAGTTTGGAAGCCTGGACCTATTACTCAATTTATGGATCTTCAGGAACTGCTTTATTAGTGACTTGGTTTGTCTTTCTGCTGCATATGAATGAGCAGTACTTATTTATGTGGTGCCCTGCATCATGGCAAAATGATGTGTCCAGGAAAACTGGTTGGATTTGGCATCCTTAGCAGGTTTAGTTCTTTCAAAACTATTAACTTAACTTTGAATTTACGCAAATAAAATCAAAATGACAGAACTGAGGCTAAAATAGCCAAACTGCATTGGAGAATGTGTTAAATTATTTCTTTCACAGGACCTAAACTGTGCTAAAACGCAGAGTTTGTGTTCATCATTATAAAAAGAGTGAAATACTATAAAGGTCATCATGTGACACCCTAGGCCTAGGTAATTTGGTGTAAGACAACAATTGGCATGTCATTTTGTACATTGCATAAGCTAACTTAAAATAAAAGGGTTGACATTATGTTCTGGTTTTAAAATAATTATCGATTTGTTAACAATTTTCCACTCCCTGAATTTAAAAGGTGAGGGTGCGGCTTTTAAGTCTCTCCCTTCTTACAATTTGATTCTATTCCAAACTACAATTATTCTTATTAACCCGCACCACCTTTAATGATAGGTAACGTTAATCAATCAATAAAGGCCAAACTATTGTTAGATAATTGTCTAAGTGATAACAGATGAGGAACTGTTAATGGTGTCAATATGATCACAATTTCACCATTCTGATACTTTTAAAGATCACTTATACCATTAACAGTTCAGAAAGAATATATCCTTACTTTTATGTAAAACTGTGAAGTTTAAGCAATCCCAATCCTTCCAATGAAAACGTATTGACAGATTAGCAGACCTATTTGGAATTCAACACCAAAAAGGACTTGATAAACTGCTGAAAACACTTTATTACAATTAGAGGGACGGATAATTAAAGGATACATAATGAGCATTATCAGAAAATAATATCTTTTTTCTGCAAGCATCAAACTACCTGAGCTGGGTTTATTAAACAGAAAACTGACCTATAGTATGGTGACTTTCACCTCCTCATCCATGGTAATGCACATTGCTGAGGACACGACTTAATCTTATGAAGTTTAGTTAATAGTTTTATATTGTGGAATATTGTAAGAAAGCTTTAAGCACTCCTTTACAAATTCAGCAAGATTTAAAGGGACACTATAGGCATGAAAACAACTCTAGCTCAATAAAACACTCTTTGTGTATAGGTCATGTCGCTGCAGTCTCACTGCTCAATTCAAATCCTTTATGTTTTATATTTTATGTGTGTGTATATGTATGTGCGTGTATATATATATATAAATTTCTTTTTTTTTTCATCCTGAATGGTCATGAGAAAGAGAAGCAGGGAGAGCCATAGATCCAGTGGTGAAACTAACATAGATAGAGCACTGGTGCAAGAACATTATGCCCCCTCCCCCTTCACAAGGGTGTTCAAAAGGTAGATCCCTTTCTGTTGTACAAGCCCACAATTCTTTGCCAGCTGGGGATCTACCATTTACATAGCTGAAAAGAGACATGCGTCTATCAAGTTCAGCCTTTCTCATATATATTTTTGCTGTTGATCCAAAAGAAGGCAAAAAAACCAGTCTGAAGCGTTTCCATTTTTGTAACAAATTGGGGGAAAAAATCCTTCTTGATTATGACTATCATGGTTTTTTGTTTTTTTTCAAAATTCTCTGTTTGAGCTTTTACAAAATAACAGAAAATAAAACAGGTATTACAAACGAAGTTAAAAGGATAGTGATTGGTACATGCACTGGCAGTTATTTATTTGGTATAAAAGACAAGTGTAGCGTAAAGGTCCAGCATCAATAAATACTTTCTGTATCAGCACGAAGGATTGGTAAAAAGTCCATTAACTAAGGCTTCTTTATGGGAATAATTCCAGGACCCTGGCTATAGACAGCTAGTTGAACATAGAAAACAATGTTTTGTGTTATTGGTTATTTGAAAAATTCTGGCCAGATCCTTGCTTAGGCTTTGATTTAATATTTATGGGAAAGCTTTTGAAATAATTTAATATTTTTGGATACATTTTTAAAAAGATTTAATATTATAATAAATATTTTAATGTTGTAATTTTTTTATTGTTTGATATATTGATGTTTTTTAAATTTATTTTTGATAAAATTGAACATTTTGAAAAAAGTCTTTTGAAAGTTTATTCAACACTAAATCAAACAACAAGTATGTGATAATACAATTACCACACAAAATGCAACACCCAAAGTGACACTTTAAGGGTATACTTCCCAATAATTGCGTCTAATATCAGTAGTACAAGTCTTTCTTGGGAAATCTACCAGAAATAAACATTGCCATACATAGTGAAATCCATATAATAATACAATAGGGAGAAATATGAGATGCCAACTCACAAATATAGAGCCGTGCCAGGCTCTGTATGATCAGCGTAGGGATGGCAGTAACTGGCTATGAAAGTGCTCCAAAGTCGGATCTTGTATCCAAATTTATTAAAGCAATAAATGTCAAATGGAATAAAAATTACAATAAAATATAAATCAGCAGTATGTGGAATATACAATACCACAATAGATAAAAATTATTCTATAATAAAGATTCAGGTGCAAACGCGTTTCGACTGTCTATTGTCTTCATCAGTGCAGGATGAGTCCGGACTGGCATCTTGTTCCTTTTATACACCTACACAATAGGATTTTTTCAGCAAATCTTCACTGTACTTCCGGGTCGCGGCAGATCTTCCATATGGTTCCGGGTCACATGACCGCCAGCATCCACTTCCGGTTACGTCCTGCACTGACTGGCACCCCTACGCTGATCATACAGAGCCTGGCACGGCTCTATATTTGTGAGTTGACATCTCATATTCCTCCCTATTGTATTATTATTATACTGATTTCACTATGTATGGCATCGTTAACCTCAGGCAAACCTGAGCTTGGTCACATGACCCCTGGTCACCATATTAGTTTGATGACAGAATGTCACCCTCCCTCTCTCCCTTACCTCATCTCGCCGGCCCAGAGTGTGTGCATGCAATCTGAGTCAGAGAAATGGACAATTCACAGGCTTCTCTGACTCTGGACTGCACTAGGCCCTAGTGACATCAGAGCAGGTGCAAAAGTCTGTGCCCAGAGCTTTCCCAATGCATGATTCTAGGTGTGTCAAAATCTTAATTTTGCAGTTTTGAGGGCATATTGAGATCTTCCATATAGTGCCCAATAGGGCATTTTACATAGTAAAGTCCTGCCCCCCCCAAAAGGTTTTGAGTAACCATGTAATATACATGTCGCTTTTACAAACTCAGGAGAGAACCCCAGTATAGTCAAAGTTATTTGCTGGACTTCCCCTAAATGATATGCCTATAGTGTTACAACTGGTGATGTCTATGTTGCGGCTAAGATTGAGTGTTGCCAGTCAGACAACCGCGTCAAAGTTCCCCAGAGAAACTGGACAAAAAGGACTTTGAATGCCTTTTCTGCTTTGCTTGTGATGTAAGTGAATGTAATCCCTCTGCAATAATGAAATGTACTGGCTTGGAAACCAAATGCATTACATATTGTGTGATCCTATATGCTGAAGGTACAGCTCTTTTGTTTTTTGTTTTTTTATTGGCAAATATGTAGAACCATGACACGTTTATTGACTAAAGTGTGAGTTGCATAGAATTGACTACGTATGGCCCAAATCACTAATAGTTGGAATAGGGGCAGGAAGAAGGATTGTTCCAGTATTGCTTTTTTGGCCTAAAATATGAATGCCCTTGTGAATTCTACACAATTTCCAGTTTAGTCAATAACCAAGCAACTATATACATTGTACAGCGCTACAGAATCTGATGGCGCCATATAAATAAAAATATAATAGTAATAATAATAATAATAAAGTATATAAGTAAATTAACAAATCACAGTTAATGCATTGTCTCCCCTTCTATAATCTCTATAATATCTGTAAGTAAACACAGTTGGAAACAAGTTAGATCCAATTCAGTTTCAACGCTTAATCCCTAAAATATGAGCAAGTGAAAATTCTGCACTGTTATTAAGCATCATTTATTAACACTTCTCTTCAAAGGCGAAATCAATGGATCGTATCAAGGTTGTGGGACTCCAAGTTGATGTACTATATTTGAAATTACCAATGGTCCTGAAATTTCTTGTAGTGACCCACCGGAATACCACAAAATTCTGAGGTTGGAATCTGACACTGCATCTTAAAACTCCACAAGCCACCATTGTTACTACAATTTGGCATGTTGGATGTTCGAAAACATTGAAGAGTTACTCCAACCCTACCCAACTAAATTATTATTTTTTATTTAAATTTGGTCCTTCAGTTATATTTAAAAAAAAAAAAAAAAAAAACCTCATGCAGAACTGCTGCACATACAGATTCCTTACTCCATAATTACTTCAAAAAGTAGAAGTGGTTATGGAGCTTGGAGTCACCTTTAATGGCAGCGTGCTCAGTTGATTGCAGATAAAGCATACCTACACTGAGAGAGGCTTTTCTTGTGTTCTAGTGGATTTATGATCATTAATTGAAAATTGCTCTTTTCCCGTAATATTGTAACAGTAGGGGTCTGCGTGCCGGCAGGGGATCTCTGATCGAGCCTTCATGCGAGTCGCATGTGGCTCGAATACTCCTGGTGGGCCATGAGTGCCGTACTGTTTGATCGGGCGCATGGCCCGTACAGTATTGGGAATGCTGCTCGTTTTGCGAGCACGTTCTTAAAGGGGAATTGGGAACCTAACCTTGCAGTTTGCTCACATTGGCCCATGTCATTCTGGGGCCCCCATTCATGCACGTTTTGGGGCACAGGCATGATGTGAACCAATCAAATTAAAAATAAAAGTATTTAAACTTACCTGGCCCTAGATTCTGTGCCCTATTGTGGTATCTGTTCTCAGTACCCTTTAGTGCGTTCCTTGTGATTAGGATTGTATTCTGGTATTGACCTTGGCTTTGTTTCCTGACTCTGAGTTTCTCTTAACCCTTGTCTGTCTTGTTTGCCCTTCTGATTATTACTGTGTACCTGACTCTGGCTAGTTCTCGTTTTCGCTGTCTTTTCGCTGTCTTTCCGTTATCCTGACCTTGGCTCGTATTTCGACTACTATGTCTAATGTTAAGTCTGGCCACTCTAAGGCCCGGTAAGACGTTTATATTTTCGTAGTCTGTTCCTTGCTAACCTAAACTCTGCGTGTTAGGGTTATATTCGGTGATAAATATACATCCAGTTTGCAAAAATGCACAAAATTGCAGCCAGTCCATAATAAAAACTTCTGATCAAATACATGCAGCTCTCAAGATAGCACACATCACTCATATGCAGCCCAATACAATTACCATTATACACATGAGGACCCCACCTACAGCATTTATCACACACATTCAAGCTTACATAAACAATTTCTAATTTACACAACCCCAATCCCATAGTATGTGACTCCGACTATGAACGCATCCCAAGAGAACAAAAAAAAAAGACTAAAATTAGTATGGGAACAGTGGCAGAAGTATTGCCAGTGCAGCTGTACCAGGGCACACCCACTGGGGGCCCATCGGGTGGTCCATGCACACAGTGGCGGATCCAGAGCCTGATCTCGGGAGGGGCACTTGTAGATTATTTAAAGAAATAATCCAGACACAATAACTACTACAGCTCAGTGTAGTGGTTATGGTGTCAATAGTGCCGGGACCCCCTCCTAGAGTAAGTAGTCAAACCGTTTAAGAACAGTTTGACAACTTACCTGAGGTCTGCTGGGAAATGGGGCGGTAGTAGGGCATAGGAGCAGTGGTGTGTGTGAGTGGTGCAATGTGTAAGGGGTGCAGTGTGTGTGTGTGTGAGGGGGACAGTGTGTGAGCAGTGTGTGTGTGTGTGTGTGAAGGTTGTAGTGTGTGAGTAGGGGGGGCAGTGTATGTCAGGGATGCAGTGTATGTGTGGGACAGTATGTGTGTGTAACAGTTGCAGTGTGTGTGTGAATGTGGGCAATGTGTGTGTATGGGGCGGCAGTGTATGTGTGTATGGGGGGCAGTATGTGTGTATGAGGGCAGTATGTGTGTATGAGGGCAGTATGTGTGCATGGGGGGGCAGTATGTGTGCATGGGGGGGCAGTATGTGTGCATGGAGGGCAGTATGTGTGCATGTGGGGCAGTATGTGTGTATGGGGGGGCAGTATGTGT
>OW240921.1:19592505-19719554 GCA_933207985.1 Pelobates cultripes | reverse complement strand
AAAAACCTTCAATTCTATTTTCCTGTAAATATTTTCTCAAATATCAATTTAGTGGGGTAACCCCAATTGTATTTTATTATATTTTCCCTTAATATTTCAGTAATCTCAGCAAAATATTTTCTCTTTTTTTCTGGTATTCCAGGATAGATCAGGGAAAATGTTTAGCTCCTTAAATGCCGGTTTTGTCCACTGTTTTTCTTTATTTCTTTGTACGATAATGCTGAAATCCCTCTTGACTTTGGTAGATGGTTTGCCCTCTTGGTCAGAAATCCTCTATTTTGCTCTGCTTGTTGGAATTCCAGTTCAGATAACCTGCCTTCAACATTCTGTACTTTTTTGTATTAATTTTGAAATTAAATATTTAAGCTCTGGATTTCAGTTGTAATTTTCTTAGTAACTTGTTGTAAGCTTCTTGCCCATATTTCAGGGGGAAACTCAACTGATTCTCTGCTTTGGGATTCAACACCCTCTTCCTGATTGCTTTGCTCCATAATTAAGTTCTCTCTTTGTACCACACACCCCGGTGATTGTGAAGTAAAGAAATTAGAGATTCTTTTCTAAGCTTTATTATACTTTTTTTTCTTTTCTTTATCTTTGTCTTTTTTATGTTGCTTATTCTCCGGGGGCTGTCTAGTGGACATTTTAGTTTTTTCGTGGAGGGGAGGCAACGATATATTAGTTAATTTCCTTTCTCTTCCCTTTTCTTTTTCCATTTTTCTCCTTTATTTCCTTCCATTTGCCCCTATTTCTTTACTGCACACCTCTCTCGGAGCGATATTACCCAGAATTATGTTGTGTGCATCTCACGTCATCACGTCCCCTGGCTTTCCAAGAAGTTGTTTTTAGTGGCAGCTAGGAGTTTCCATTACCTCTTCTGAGATATAGGGCTTATTGCTCTCAGCCAAAGAGCTAAGCCCTTTGTCACTGAAAGTAGCTCAAGCAGAATATTTCTGACAGGAAGTGGCATCCAGTAGACCTCTAGTAAGAACTTTGCAGAAATAATTTTAATTAAATATTTAAAATAGCACACTGGACAGCAGGGAAACCACTCGCCAGCACCCAAAAGGTAGGAAACAGGAGGATGGCTATAACAGTGCATATTTCGACCTATATGCCTGTCAGTGTGTGTGTGTGTCTGTAAATCTGTCAGTGTGTGTATCTTTGTATATGTATATCTGTATGTGTGGTTGTCTGTGTATCTATATGTCTGTTAGTGTATGCATCTGTCAGTTTCTGTGTCTGAGTGTGTATCTGCATGTCTGTCAATGTGTGTCTATCTGTATGCCTATTAGTGTGTGTGTGTGTATTTGTAAATCTGTCTGTCTGTCTGTCTGTCTGTCTCTGTATGTGTATATGTATGTCTGTCAGTGTGTGCATCTGTATGTCTGTCAGTGTGTGTCTGTATGTCTGTCAGTGTGTGTATTTGTATATCTGCATGCATGTATGTATGTATGTATGTATGTGTGTGTATTTGTATGTCTGTCAATGTGTGCATCTGTATCTCTGTCTCTGTCAGTGTGTGTGTCTGTGCATGTATCTGTATGTCTGTTAGTGTGTGTGTGTTTGTGTATGTGTGTATCTGTATGTGTGTCACTGTGTGCATATCTGTATATCTGCCAGTGTGTGTCTGTGTATCTGTATGTCAGTGTGTGTACCTGTATGTCTGTCATTCTGTGTGTCTGTGTGTGTATATGTATGTCCATGTGTGTGTGTATCTGTATACATGTCAGTTTGTGTGTGTGTATGTGTGTGTGTGTGTGTGTGTGTGTGTGTATATCTATATTTTTAAATGTAACTTTATACCTTTACTTGGAAAGTGAGGCTGAAGTCTGAAAAGGTTTAGCCTTTTTTAATTTTGGCCCATGGACTCTACACTAATTCTTGGTAGTTAATGCTAACCTAATACCAATCCCCTTTTCCTATACCAACCCTAAGCTTAAACTAGCACTAACCATATACTTACCCTAACCTTACCCCTAACTTTAATGCTACACTATCCCTAACCTTAAAGTAGAATTAACCCTAACCCAGCATTAACCCTTACCCTACCCTAACAGTAACCCTAACCCTATAACTTACCCTACCCTAACAGTAACCCTACCTCTAGGAATCCCTTTGCTAATATCAATAGTGATATCAGTAGATGGGTTTCCTGGTTAGCAGAGAGTGGCCTGTGACTACCCTGTGCTGGCTGTTTTCAGCAATACAGGGATATCTCCCTGTAATGCAGAAACTAAATAATTCTGTCTATACCAATCACAGTTTTAACAGTGTTTTAATGTTGGAGCACCCTGAATTGGTCATCTTTGTTAATTTCAAAAATATATTTCTTTATGGGTGACACCATTACATTTAATCAGGTATCCAATCTTTGGGCAAGTGGTAATTAGAACCTGTCCATATCAACTCCTATGGCATAAGACATTGTTTATGATATAAAAAAACACACGTTAGTGCAAATACATGCAGAAAACAGTGCAAAGGTGAAGCGCTTAAAAATAAAAATAAAAACACACACTTACTCCTGCAACTTTCAGGAGGTAATAAAAGTAATAGTAATAGGGTCCTTTAAATCGCCATATCCAACAGGAGACTTCAGAATGGAGACAAAAAAAGAAAAAATAGGGAAGCAGAGCTAACCCTAGTGCAGATATCCTTAATACAGTAGATAATCAGGTGAACAAAATAACAATTTGCTTCTCACCTTGTCAGGAGCCTTTAACTGGGCTCCAAGTATATAAGCACAGTGTCAATTATAGAGTGACACTTCCCTTCTTGATAGCAGCATAAATATATCACTAGTCAGCTTGGTAACAGGAATAAACATTTATTACAACTTATTTAAAAACAAATAAAATCTGTATACTCAAGTGTCAGTGGTGTGTCCAAGACGCGTTTCGCCGATATAACGTTCGGCTTTATCAATTGGTGGACATAATGCTGCTAAGCTGAGGTTTAAATACCCATTAGTAGGGAACTGGTTGGAGGGAAACTTCCGTGGTCCATCCAATCACGGCGTTGGTCCCAGTGTGAAGCCCAGCTGCTTCCGATATCGCTAATGTCGTGACGTCATCACGCATGACGTCACGTGCGCGTGGCGTCACTTACGGAAGTAGGCTGCGATCGTGCACAATTACATACAACATACAAAAAATTATAATAGATTAGAATAGAACAATATAGCAAATACAATGAGGAAGTCTTGTTTATATCAATTTATACAGTCATTCATAATGTTGGCGTCATTTTGCTTGGTGAAGAAATATATTGTGTCCTCAATGTGTAAAATCTTCAATGATATTGCGACCATCTTGCTTAAGGGCAAAAATCCATTCGGTATCCAAGTTCAAGTCACTAATTGTCCAATATCCCAGAAAAGTCCATAGATATAAATAGTTCTCCAAAATTTAAATCGTGATAAGGAAAAGAATAAAAAGAATAGGTGACAAGGATTTAGAGGAGTGTATATCATAATGCACAACAGTTAAAAGATATATTATAGCATAATTAAAATTGCACACAATATGGTCATCATGATGATTTCACTAAAAGACTGGTGGTTAAAAATAAGATTGAAAATGATATAATAAAAATAAAATATGGTTAGTATATATATAATAATATTAAAAAATCTCCAATACAAAATATATATAAAACTAAAATATAGTTATAAAAAATGACAAATTTCGAAATCATCATTTAGTCCATATGGTTGCATTGTATTTAAATTAAAAATCCACTTCATCTCAGTTTGGCCTATATCCCTCATTAGGTCTCCCCCCCTCCAATTCATAGAAATTCTTTGGATTCCCATGAATTCCATACAGCGAGGGTCACAGTTATGCTTATCCTTAAAATGTTGAGAGACACTATGTTTCTCGAAACCATTTTTAATATTTCTTATGTGTTCTTGGATTCGTGTATTGAGTGTCCTAATGGTTCTTCCTACATATGTGAGTTTACATGGGCACATAATTTTATATATTACCCTTGTGGAGTGGCATGTAATTAATTGTTTAATTTTAAAACTCTTGTTATCGTCTGTAGGATGATTGAATTCCCTAATTACTCTGTTTGAACTGTGTGTATTCCTACATGCTCCACACGAGCCACACCCATAAAACCCATTAGTCTCATTAAAAAAAGGATGATTTATTAGTAGTCTTACTTGATGGTAAATGATGATGTACTAGACTACTACTCAAGTTATTAGCACCCCTATAGGTGATCACAGGTCTATCTGGTAACAAAGAGTGGAGAACGGGATCATTTTTAAGTATTGGCCAATATTTGTTGATTATTTTCCTGAGTTTTTTATTATTACAATTAAAATCGCAGATAAAATTCAAATTTTGATGTTGTATATCAATTTCTTTATCCTTATATATGAGTAAATCGTTTCTATTTTTCATTTCTACCTCCTCATAGGCTTTCATCAAATGTTGTTCATTATATCCCTTTTCCTTAAAATCATTAAGTATTTTAATGGATTGTTCCTGGAATTTGGTCTTATCCGTGCAATTACGCTTAATTCTTAGTAGTTGTGCTTTAGGAGCGTTCAACAGCCAAGGGGAGAAGTGACAACTCTTCTCCCCTATATAGCTGTTGACGTCAACCTTTTTGAAAAAAGTGCAGGATTTCAATATATTGTCCTCCACATATATATTAAGGTCCAAAAATTAGACCGAAGTTTTGCTATAGTGACTGGTAAGTATAATACCACGATCATTAGTATTTAGATGGGTCAAAAAGGAGTTGAGGGATGCCTCATCACCCTTCCAAATAAAAAATATGTCATCTATGTAACGACGATAGGTAACGAGATTTGCTTCCCATCTATGATTATCATAGATGAACTCCTGTTCCCAGTGTGACATGAACAGGTTTGCATAGCTGGGAGCAAATCTCGTACCCATCGCCGTTCCACATATTTGCAAATAAAATTGGTCTCCGAACCAAAAATAGTTATTCATCAGGATCCACTCGATCCCTTCAATAATGAAATCAACCTGTTTGTTAGAAAATTTATCGGAATGTTCTAAAAAATGTCTGGTAGCTCTACATCCCTGTGGAACGGCGATGTAGGAATACACACAGTTCAAACAGAGTAATTAGGGAATTCAATCATCCTACAGACGATAACAAGAGTTTTAAAATTAAACAATTAATTACATGCCACTCCACAAGGGTAATATATAAAATTATGTGCCCATGTAAACTCACATATGTAGGAAGAACCATTAGGACACTCAATACACGAATCCAAGAACACATAAGAAATATTAAAAATGGTTTCGAGAAACATAGTGTCTCTCAACATTTTAAGGATAAGCATAACTGTGACCCTCGCTGTATGGAATTCATGGGAATCCAAAGAATTTCTATGAATTGGAGGGGGGGAGACCTAATGAGGGATATAGGCCAAACTGAGATGAAGTGGATTTTTAATTTAAATACAATGCAACCATATGGACTAAATGATGATTTCGAAATTTGTAATTTTTTATAACTATATTTTAGTTTTATATATATTTTGTATTGGAGATTTTTTAATATTATTATATATATACTAACCATATTTTATTTTTATTATATCATTTTCAATCTTATTTTTAACCACCAGTCTTTTAGTGAAATCATCATGATGACCATATTGTGTGCAATTTTAATTATGCTATAATATATCTTTTAACTGTTGTGCATTATGATATACACTCCTCTAAATCCTTGTCACCTATTCTTTTTATTCTTTTCCTTATCACGATTTAAATTTTGGAGAACTATTTATATCTATGGACTTTTCTGGGATATTGGACAATTAGTGACTTGAACTTGGATACCGAATGGATTTTTGCCCTTAAGCAAGATGGTCGCAATATCATTGAAGATTTTACACATTGAGGACACAATATATTTCTTCACCAAGCAAAATGACGCCAACATTATGAATGACTGTATAAATTGATATAAACAAGACTTCCTCATTGTATTTGCTATATTGTTCTATTCTAATCTATTATAATTTTTTGTATGTTGTATGTAATTGTGCACGATCGCAGCCTACTTCCGTAAGTGACGCCACGCGCACGTGACGTCATGCGTGATGACGTCACGACATTAGCGATATCGGAAGCAGCTGGGCTTCACACTGGGACCAACGCCGTGATTGGATGGACCACGGAAGTTTCCCTCCAATCAGTTCCCTACTAATGGGTATTTAAACCTCAACTTAGCAGCATTATGTCCACCAATTGATAAAGCCGAACGTTATATCGGCGAAACGCGTCTTGGACACACCACTGACACTTGAGTATACAGATTTTATTTGTTTTTAAATAAGTTGTAATAAATGTTTATTTCTGTTACCAAGCTGACTAGTGATATATTTATGCTGCTATCAAGAAGGGAAGTGTCACTCTATAATTGACACTGTGCTTATATACTTGGAGCCCAGTTAAAGGCTCCTGACAAGGTGAGAAGCAAATTGTTATTTTGTTCACCTGATTACCTACTGTATTAAGGATATCTGCACTAGGGTTAGCTCTGCTTCCCTATTTTTTCTTTTTTTGTCTCCATTCTGAAGTCTCCTGTTGGATATGGCGATTTAAAGGACCCTATTACTATTACTTTTATTACCTCCTGAAAGTTGCAGGAGTAAGTGTGTGTTTTTATTTTTATTTTTAAGCGCTCCACCTTTGCACTGTTTTCTGCATGTATTTGCACTAACGTGTGTTTTTCTATACACTTGATTATAAGTAGGTTGAAGAGTTCCTACTTTTGGTGTGTAAGCTGCTATTTATTGTACTGTGTATTATATAATATTCACATTGTTTAAGCGCCTTTTACACAGCACATCTATCTTTTACTTTATGATATAAAAGACTAAACACAGAAGAAAAGGGTAAAAGAGAGAAAAATCTAAATTGTAGAATTATTAACCCAATACTCTCATTGTTTTCGGTTATCACAGATCTTTTGTGGACTCATCTATTGCATGTTTCTTTGTGTATTGGATATTTATTTTTCAGTGTAACAATTTGCAAAGGTATAAATTGGAAAAAAGTGTTAAAAAAAACAGAAGAATAAACACCATTGAAAAGTGCCAAAATAGCCTCAGCTCTAAACGTTCGAGAGTTTGGTAAGAGGTTAATGGTGTTATAAAACTGGCTCTGCACACATAACTAGTAGCTACAAGCCTGAAATAAGAGGATTAGATATTGTTTTTCACCAACTAGATGCAAAGTTTACCTGAAATACTATTAGTCATACATGTTACAGACAGACAGTCTTAATGCTGGTTTACAACTAACATACTGTCCTTATTTTAGCTCTGTCTGATGTCTAATTGTCATCTGTATGTTAAGCTACGATGGATTGGTGATAAACTCTTTTCAAGAACTAATCAGAGTCGGCTATAGTCTTTCTAATTCTGAATGTTTTGAGGAATCCAGAACATGTTATGGTCTTTGTTAAAACCAAAATATCTGAGTCTTCATTGAGGTAAAGTCTACCTTTTTTTGCATGTAATTAACTGTGTTAAGTAGAAATAAGGTGCTCTATACCTTTAACAATTGTGATATAAAAAACACTTAAATGCATACAAAAAAGTGCACTATGCAATACAATTTTTTTTGAGTGCAATATATTAATAGCATGTGCAAAATGTATTCTGTGCAAAAACAGTACAATGGCACACGTGAATGAAACATAATGCAAGATACAGAAATAAATATATAAATAGTGTGATACAGTTTAAAATTTTAAAATAGACTTTCTAAATATAAAATCCCACTCACAAGCAGGGAGCAGAAAAGTCAGCTCCAACTGTCAGCCCTTCCCATATGATACACTCGATAAGAAAACAGATGGCAAACTTTATTGCCTAAATCACAAAAAATATAAAGTGCCACACCACTTCCAGCCTTCAGTTCCTCTCCCTGTAATCAAGTGCAGTCCCTCCAGTCCCCCGCCAGCATAAGCGATACCTTGGTCTGCCGATACATGGAACACTTCCAGGAGGCAGACCTTCCAATCGACACACGTGATGTTGTGACGTAATAGACGTCACGTGTGCCGATTCGAAGCTCTGCCTCCTGGAAGTGCACTTTTTTGTATGCACTTTCTGGTTACAATATTCTTAGCGCCTTTTTTACTTGTTCATTGTGTTTACTATAAGTGAATCTTATACTTATCTGTACACTTTCTCACAAAGTACTTTTATTACTATAGAAACTGCAAGCAGTCTTCTTCCAAGCCCAAGTTGTCGTTTAAAATGACTTGTGTAATGAAAGTAGAGTTACCAATGATGTATTCGTAACACATGTCCTCGTTCCCTGTGCATCTGGCAGCTTTATTTGGAGTACATCTCCTATCTGAATAGCAAAATGGACAGACAAATCCATTGAAGGTATTATTCTCCTGAGGCACTGAAAGGGGGGAAAGACAGTGAGTGAGATGTATGAAACTGAGAGGCGGAGACTTGCACCAGAGCAAATAATACAGTGCTAATTTATCTGAAAAAGGAAAAGCACAAAGACATAAAAAGCTAAATAAAAAAATATCCCAACAGCTAAATGTCAAGCATGAACCACAACATACATCTACTACACCTGTGTCAGTAGAGGGCTCGTTCTCTACATTTCACCCAGGGAACTGGGCTTTCTCAAGATGCATGTGCCAAGTAATTATGCTTAATTTAAATGGTCCATCCAAATTAAATCCTTAAAGACATACTTCTTTAAAATTATTACAAAGGCTATTGCTATATACAGCTATTTATTATAATTACAGTTTTATATAACTCCTATTGCAGTAGAAGCTAATATTGTTATGGTGAGGTGTTTTAACCTAAAGCACTAACATGAGGTGTAGTAAATAAGAAAACACACAAAAGAATCTTAAACATTTTCTGTTTATTTAAAACATGATTTTGTCTCTCCCCCGAGAAATGTTAGACTATAGCTCCTGTAATCTCTTTTAAACCTATAGTTACAGCACAATGTTCTTAAAATAACAAGAGATACAAACTTCTAAATTAAACACATTGTATAACAGAGGAATCTTTTCCATTAAGTGTGAAGATTTCGTAAGATTAAGTAGGGACTACTTTGTCTTTTGTTAAAGCCCAAGGTTGACAAAAGGTGACAAAGGGCAGCCATATTCCACCCCCAACTTTTGTCAAATCCCCACAGCTGTAAAAAATGACTACTATGTGATTCAGGTTTTGTCTATGGGGGGTGCGCAAGAGCGGCCGCCTTAAGGGTGCACCGGCTCTGGGGGCGCAACATCAGGCTGTCTGGAAGGAGGGAAGAATGCTCCCCTCCAGCCAGTTACTGCTTGAAGCATGTTCGAGCGCAAGCGCCTCCCCTCAGCGCTGTCAGGATTACAGTACGATCCAGCACGTAGAATTGTGTAACACAGAGGACTGATGGGTAATGTATGCCGGACCTTAGAATGGCCGGACTAATGTACCAAAGGATAGTCAGGAATAGCCGAGGTCAGGGGACACAGAAAGGAACACAACGATAAAGGAAAGCCAGAGGTCAGGGATGCCAGAAAACAGGGAAGTCAAAATCAATGGCAAAGTCAAAATACCAGGATAACCAGAATCGATAACGCGCTCTCGGACAACCACAATGGAAACCACGACAGGGCACTGAGCAAGAGGAGAACTGGGCCTAAATCCCCGTCTGTGGATCTGATTGGCTGTAACCGGCCTTTGACCCCAAAGGCAGTAACCAGGTTCCTATTTTCATGATTGCTGCTCGGCACAACTTTTCCTGTCAGGACATTAATGTTGCTCCGCACAACTTTTCCTGTGAGAACAGTAAATGTCATTAACCACATTTTTATGTGCAGATGAATATTTGACATTACCCCCCACCAGAAGAATGCCCACTGGATGGGCAGGACCAGGCTTCCGAGGAAACTTGGCATGAAAATAGCGAATCTTGCAGTCAACATGTATATCAGATGCCGGAAACCCAAGAACGGTCTGCAGGCCCATAACCCTTCCAATCCACCAAGTACTGCAAAGTGCCCCGGGAAAACCTGGAATCAATTATGGAGGAGACCTCATACTCTTCCTGTCCAGAAACAACCAAGGGAGGAGGAGGAACACTTGAGACAGTATATTTTTTACAAATAAGAGGGAGGAGGAGGGACACTTGAGACAGTATATTTATTACAAATAAGAGGTTGGAGCAGGGACACATGAAAGGTATTAGGAATTTTCAAGAAGGTAACGTATACCTCTGGAAGGGCCAGAGAGTAAGCAACAGGATTGAGCCTACAAAGGACACAAAAAGGTCCAAGGAACCTAGGGGCAAATGTTACGCTAGGGACTTTGAGCCTGATGTTACGAGAAGATAACCAAACCCTCTCACCCACTTGGTAAACAGGGTTGGCACCTCGACATGTATCAGCATAATGCTTGAAACGGTCAGCAGCAGTACCCAGAGCAGATTGAACTTTAACCCAGGTATCACGGATGGAAGCCAGATGCTCATCCAAAGCAGGAATAGCCGTATCAGAAAAAACAGCTGGTAGGACAGTAGGATGCCGGCCATTATTAAGAAAAAATGGACTATGCCAGAGGAGCAGCATTGTGGTCAGCATTGTTCTTAGCAAACTCGGCCCATGGTAGTAATTATTAACGAAACAACGCAAATATGATTCCAAGGACTGGTTAGCCCTCTCAGCTGTACCATTGGTCTGGGGGTGGTAAGAGGATAAAAAAGACAACACAATCCCTTATTGTTCATTGAAGGCCCTGCAAAATCGGGACACAAACTGAGAACCTCTATCAGATACTATATTGTGAGGAATGCCATGCAGAAGGACAATTTATCATATAAAGATTAGTACCAGGTCTTGAGATGACAGCAATTTCTTGAGTGGAATAAAATTAGCCATTTTAGAAAAACGGTCCACAACCATGAGAATAGTGGTATAACCATTAGAACTAGGAAGTTCAACAATGAAGTCCATGGACAAGTGGGACCATCGGACCTCAGGAATAGGAAGAGGTTGCAACAAGCCACAAGGGAGTTTATGAGATACTTTGGAAACCGCACAAACAGAACGAGCCTGCACATACTCCTTAACATCCTTCCTGAGGGAATCCCACCAGAAAGACCTCATGATAGCAGAAGTGGATTTATTAATACCTTGGTGACCATCAGACATGCTGGCATGGAACACCTTCATGATATTAACCCTTTCCCCCAATAGAATGAACAATTTGTCCTGAGGTTTACCGCAGGGCACCTGAGACTGAGCCATGATGGAGCCAAGCAGTGGAGAGGACAATGAAAGGACAGTGGACGCAATAATACATTCCGGGGGAATGATATGGGACATTTCTTGCTCTAGTATAGCCTCAGTATCAAACTGCCTTGACAAGGTGTCGGCCTTGACATTTTTAGAACCAGGTCTATAAGTGATAAGAAAATTAAAGCGAGAAAGAAATGGAAACCACCTAGCTTGTCTAGAAGATAATCGCTTGGCATCTCTTATGTAAGCCAGGTTTTTGTGATCAGTAATTATCAAAAGGGGGTCCTTGGAACCCTCTAAAAGATGTCACCACTCCTTGAGAGCTAGAATAATGGCCAACAATTTTCTATTGCCAATATAGTAATTGCACTCAGCAGGAGACAACTTTCTAGAAAAGTAACCACAAGGATGTAACAGAGTTTCCTGGCTCTCTCTTTGGGAGAGAACTGCCCCTACCCCTGTCTCTGAAGCATCAACCTCCAGTATGAAAGGCTTACTGGTGTCTGGATGTATCAATATGTCAGCAGCGACAAACCAGTTTGAAAGGCTTCAATAGTCTCCTTAGACCATATCGTACTACTGCGTGCCATATTGGTGATGTGGGCTATTACAGAAGAAAATCCCTTTTTAAACCTTCTGTAATAATTGGCGAAACCAATGAACCTTTAAATATGCTGTCTGTGGAACTGATTGGCTGTAACCGGCCTTTGACCCCAAAGGCAGTTACCAGGTTCCCATGTGCATGATTGCTGCTCAGCACAAACTCTCCTGTGGACTGATTGCTGCTCGGCACAACTTTTCCTGTCAGGACAGTAATGTTGCTCAGCACAACTTTTCCTGTGAGAACAGTGAATTTCATTAACCACATTTTTATGTGCAGATGAATACGTGACAAGTGCATACCAGCCTCTTACTGCTTGCCCAGCTTACTACCGCCTGAGGGGCCTCCTACACTGGTGTCTGCCACAGGCTGTGTGGAGGGAGTGGGGATATGAATTACATCATATCCCTGCTCCCTGTGTAGGGACACAGTGCATCTGTGAAGGGAGGGGGCAAAATGAATCTTCGCCTCTGTAGCTAAAAATCCTTGCAACGACCCTGTGCAAGAGTACAGCATTGATATAGCTCCTGAAGTGCCAGGAGCCGTAGAGGACCTGCAAGATGAAGATGATGGTGTTTGTGAGAGACAGATGCAACTGGTGTTCTTTGATTAATTGCATTTAATAGTCAATGTGAAATAAATATAATTTGCAGCAGATCTGGTAAATATTTGGCATTCACTCTGGAGGGTATTTGTATGTGAGATACCTTGAAGGAAGCATTGACAAATGTTTTTATAATTTGACTCTCACACACAGGCATTTCATTTGTAAACCAAGAATTTCAATCACTTTCAGAGCATTAGATAAGAATTCTTCTTCCCCCACATGAAATGTGGAACTTCCAAAATGTAGGTTTGGCAGAATTTTATACATCTCTTCTGACTGCATCATAAAAGATTGATTTATTAAAAAAATGAAAAGTCAAGAAGTTTAGAAAGACACAAAGACAGAGAAAACACACTTCAACTCCACCTCATATCCCCCCAAAAAACAGACGTGCATCGTAGCTGGGGGCGGCCATAATACCACTTTAAGGTGATGTTCTTGTAGGCAAAATGTATATTAACAGAAACGTATAAGAAAAAACAAACAAACAAACAGAAAATAAAGTATTCCTTTATTGCTATGGCAACACATTTGTTCAGTCTGCCAGTGTTCACCAGTACGTCACATGATAGCAGGCTTTAATTGATCAGCTAAAACAAACAATGTGCAATTTGTGCAAATAAGTAGCACCTAAAGTGCGACTAGCCCTTAAATATACATTCCAATACCTTAAAAAAACAAATATAGGTGCGCTGTGTCTTTAAGACTCAAATAAAAAAAATAGTGAAAACAAACTTATTTAATTTAAAACCATCAAAGTGTATCTAAATCCCTAAAGTGATGTAGTGCAAAAATCTATTGTGGTCCCAAGCCAAACTCATCTCCCATGCACCCTGTGGCCAATGGACCAACACTGTATAATTTTGTATTTCTTATCTTCTACTCTGTTAATTCCCTCTTGGTTCATACAAGATAGGAGCATCTAAAGTAAACACAGTGTGTAAAAATGTAATCTTTTTCGCAACATTGAGCCTCAACATTAATTGAAACTGCAAAAGCGCATGTTGGGTTCTTCAAGAATAAGTTTTAATTTTAAACACTTTTTTGCTATTTTGGACAAAAATTTCACATTTTAATAAATAATTCTGTAAGTTTCACTTATTCATCCAAACGTTGTTTATTAAATGTTGCACTTAAGGAGGGAATTTGAAAGTAGCACTCGAAATGCTTTCTATGCTATATTTTTTACATAAATAGTAGTTATGGAATGAAACCAGGAGATATTTTATTTGTGTTCACATTCTCCGCTGTCCTCTGTAACATGTATTATTGTACATGACGATGACGGTTGAGTATAATAAGATACAATCCTTGCAGAGAAAGTTGAGAAGATCCAATATTCCACCTTATCTCAACTAATTCATTAGGAACTTTTATCCTTGTGGGTGTATTAAATAACTCTGGGATTATTTCAATGTAGGGTAATAACTGCTTGATCCAAGGATAAATCTGACTGCCATTCTGGGGTCAAGAAGGAATTTTTTTCCTAGTTTGTTGCAAAATTGTGCTTCAAACTGGGTTTTTTTGCCTTCTTTTGGATCAACAGCAAAAAAACAAATGTGAGGTAGGCTGAACTTGATGGACGCAAGTCTCTTTTCAGCTATGTAACTATGTAACTATGTAACTATGTAACTATATTGAATGTAAGTGGGAACATTATTTGTACAATGAAAAGATAGAAGAGAGACAGACAAGGAGAAAGAAATGTCTACAAGAATGTGCTTACAATGTAAAGAATTAAAATGTCAGGGCACTCTAATTTAAATTATAACATTATTAACATGTCTAATACTTACAGGTTGGGACAGTAGGTTGGCAGTTGTCCTTATAACAGCAGCTTATACCAAAACTAATTTTATAAACATGTGGTGCAGACATTGTGCCGGAATTATTGCATTGAAAACGGGAAACACATTGTTTTTGGATGATATAGCTAACTTTGTGATTTTTAACTACAAAGGGGAAAACAGAAAAATTGTCATTAAAAAAATATAAAATGTCACAAGATGAATTTCAACTCTGCTTTATCACTGAAATCCTGATAATTTGGCACCAGGACACTTAAATGAACACTGCAGGCACCTAGACCGTATGATATCCATGTTTTACCGTTTTAACGCTGCAGCTGAAAACATTGCCTTTCTGCAGGAACGACAATGTTTTCATTGCAAGGTTAGACTGCCTGTTAGTATGACTGCCACTAGAGGCACTTCTGTGAAATAGCAAAGCAAAATCTGGCTAATCTGGAAATAAATGTACCTTTCTCAAGCTAGTTTAGTGAATGGGGAGCCACTGATTGGCTGAAAGTGTTAGCTGACCACTCTCAGACAATCAGTGGCGCCCATGTCCGGCAGCACTGCGCACTTCCTGAATCTGATCATTCAGAAGCTGGATTTTGCAGCTGGTGGCAACTTTGAGGAACCCCCCGAGATATGAGTGCCTCCAGCTGTCCGTTGGCACCATAACAACTTAATTTAGATGAAGTTGTGTTGGTGCCTGAAGTGTCCCTTTAAGTGAAAAATGTTTAGCGCAGTCTTTTGAATTTTTATTGAACTCCTAAAATAAAACAACACATACACATTTTATTTTTCCAAGTTCTGTCATTTGAATGCTATTTTTCATGTTACGTTCAGTTCAGACTGGATAGAGAGTCTACTTTATTATATAGAAACATTGTTTGCGATTCTCACATTTTCAAACAGTATTATGAAAAGAACTAACCTTCATTTTTTTTTATTAACACTGAAGAGCACACTTGTTTAGCATTTCCACAATTTGAATAATCACCCGTGCATTCAGCATCATTAATATTAGTCAATTCTTTTTGACACGTCATACATGACATAGATTCTAGAGAACAATCAGATAAATCAATATGTTATGTACACATCTTGTATATAAGCAGGATGTTTTCTAACAGGTCAAAACTGAAACAAGGAAAAATACCTTTTACTACAATGTATTTAAATCATAGTTAAGTGCAATAAAAATAGATAAATAAAATGACCAAAAACCCTGCTTCTTTGTTTTGGTAAATTATTTGATGGGTTTTCTGGGAAAGTAGATTCCTAAAAATGTCAACAGAAGTTAAAAATAATGTCTGCATATTGTTATAATCAATAATATATGGTACGTACGTTTACACTAATTATTTGTGCAATGAAGGCACCATTCTGGAGTTACAACAAGCATGCATATTGTTGGGAAAGTTTGTATATTTTTTAGAAAGAAATGTATGAATTTACTTGTCAAATCAGTATGGATATATATCACATTTTTGAATGATTAAAATATATCTTTGTTCCTCCATTCATCGCCCACACAAGCGGAAGATTACCCGTACAAATGGGTGACCGTCACCCAAAACCCTCCGTTCTTCCCTAGAAGGGGATAGACTTAGGCTCGAGAAGTATTTGAGTCTGTGGTCTATTGATGCTGGCCCTAACACAGGCCTAGGACTTGGGAGATGCCCTGTTCTGGTGCAGAGTCTTCCTTGGACGTTAAACTGCATTGGCACTTATGGGAGTCGGCTGAATCTGCTGACAGAACAGTCGCTTGAGTCAATCTTTTGCCTTATAATAACGGACAACATTATAAATGTTAAAATACCCAACAACTTGTTTTAACTTTAATTTCTTTGTATTTTAGTATTTTTTTCACTTTTGTGATATAGTTCTATAATACTGTTTGTTTTTTAATTCCAGAGGTTTCATGCTAAGCAGTTGCGGCTAGCTTGACATAGAGCACCTATCTTTTTCTGGTACTCACCAGTTCTAGAGCTTGTTGTCTCACTATGGGCCCTACCTTTGCGACATCAGTAGTTATGTTTTAGTCTGTCTTTTAGTATTATATTTATTTATTTATATTAATTACTTTCTCATTTCTAGGCTATTGCTTTAGGATTCACAGTTCGACATTTAATTAATAATTAGACCTGTCGGCTTAGCTAGCAAATGTTATCCAGCATTTTTCTTATTTCTTACAAAAAAGAAGGGGTCTATTTTCTTGTATTAATCAACAA
Organism: Pelobates cultripes; assembly: GCA_933207985.1. Taxonomy (NCBI): domain Eukaryota; kingdom Metazoa; phylum Chordata; class Amphibia; order Anura; family Pelobatidae; genus Pelobates; species Pelobates cultripes. Next base: position 19,703,051 of record OW240921.1, on the reverse strand, counting down.
TGTTCTCATCTTGTGCTTTACATATGTTGAATTTAACTATGCATGTGTACTATGCCATGACTCCCATATACTCACCTATCAAGTATTTCACTCTTACCTCAATAAAAAGTTAAAGGCCAAGTAACAGTATTTTAATAAGTAATATTTAGATTTTTTTTCTGATTCTGATTACATTGCCTCATAAATACTGTCTGAAAATGCTCTCATATTGCCTATGTTACCAAATTATTCTATATGTTATAATATTGCACAATATAGTTCTCCAAATGTAGTTTTACTGCCCCATTTATATTGTAATACTGTTACATAGCTGCATTGCCTCCACGTTGTAAAATTCTTGGAGTTATTGGAACCAAATAAAACCACAAGAGCTGTATTTTAAAGGGACACTATAGTCACCTGAACAACTTTAGCTTAATGAAGCCGTTTTGGTGTATAGAACATGCCCCTGCAGCCTCACTGCTCAATCCTCTGCCATTTAGGAGTTAAATCCCTTTGTTTATGAACCCTAGTCACACCTCCCTGCATGTGACTTGCACAGCCTTCCATAAACACTTCCTGTAAAGAGAGCCCTATTTAGGCTTTCTTTATTGCAAGTTCTGTTTAATTAAGATTTTCTTATCCCCTGCTATGTTAATAGCTTGCTACATCCTGCAAGAGCCTCCTGTATGTGATTAAAGTTCAATTTAGAGATTGAGATACAATTATTTAAGGTAAATTACATCTGTTTGAAAGTGAAACCATTTTTTTTTCACGCAGGCTCTGTCAATCATAGCCAGGGGAGGTGTGGCTAGGGCTGCATAAACAGAAACAAAGTGATTTAACCCCTTCAGGACGGAGTCAATAGTACACGTTCTGATCAAAACAAAACGTAAACAAAAACTGAAATTTGCTCTATATGTATGTTTAACCGTAATTCACCGCTGTCACATTAAGTGCACCCACACTTATTATATATCATTTTGTTCAGGAGAAACAGGGCTTTAATTTATCATTAATTATTCATATATGGAACATCATTTATTATGAATAAAATGTAAACATTTTTTAGAAAAGATTTTTTTTTACATTTGTATTTCCATCTGACATTTTAGCTGTTAATTTCATAATACTGTTAGGTATTACTGCAAAAAAATGCACATATTTGTAATCAGCGATGTCTCACGAGTACAACAGTACCCCCCATTAACAGGTTTTATGGTGTTTTGGAAAGTTACAGGGTCAAATATAGAACGTTCCATTTTCAAATTGAAATTTGCCACATTAGTAATGTTACCTTTGAGACGGTGTGGTAGCCCAGGAATGAGAATTACCCCCATAATGGCATACCATGTGAAAAAGTAGACAACCCAAGGTATTGAACGTGGGGTATGTTTAGTCTTTTTTAGTAGCCACTTAGTCACAAACACTGGCCAAAGTTAGCGTTCATATTTGTTTTTGTGTGAAAGAAGCAAAAAACTAATATTTGGCCAGTGTTTGTGACTAAGTGGCTACTAAAAATGATTGGACATACCCCATTTGCAATACCTTGGGTTGTCTCTACTTTTGCAAATGGTATGCCATCATGGGGGTAATTCTTATTCCTGGGCTACCATACGCTCTGAAAGGCAACATAACCAATCTTGCAAATTTCAATGTCAAAAAAATGAAATGCAAGCCTTATATGTGACTCTCTAACTTTCCAAAACACAATAAAACCTGTACATGGGGGGTATTGTTATTCTCGGGAGACTTCACTAAACAGTAAACAGTAAACAGTAAAACATATTACAACAATAATATAGTCCATAAAAGTGCCGTTTGTTTGTAAAAAATTCAAAAAACGTCACTTTTACTTAAAATATCATCATTGTAATACAATTTACCAGTTTGAAACACTAATATTTGAGTTCAGCGAAGTCTCCCGAATAAAACAGTACCCCCTATGTACAGGTTTTATGGTGTCTTGGAGAGTTACAGGGTCAAATATAGTGCTTGCGAATTAAATTGTCTGCACTTTCTCCCTGTGTTGTCAGGCATGTCAATCAAATTTTAATTAATCAAATCACATAATTATGTAAAAATATTCCTTAAATATACATGAAGAATTTTAATATATATGCATTTATAGGTATTTAAATTCTACGTGTATACTAATGTAATCTTTTATGTAATTATATGTATTTATCTATATATATACATTTGCGGTTATTTGTATTTTATATATAGATAGATATATATAGAATGTCATTCTAAGTGTATTTTGTTACCAATATATTTATACTAATAACAAAATACAGTTAGAATGAAATTACATATGAATATATAATTTTAATAAAATTTTGTTTCAATATTTTATTTATTTATTTTATTATTTTATTTATTTATTAATGTAATTATACGTATATATATCTAATATATGTGTATATATCTATTATATTTATAATATATATACATATTATATATATGTAACGTCATTCTAAGTGTATTTTAATACTAATATATATACTAATATTAGTATTAAAATACACAAAGTATGACGTTATACACATATATAATATGTATATATATTATATATATAATATATACATATATTATATATATATATATAAATATATTTAATTTATTTTTACACATGTTTATTTTATTTTTTTTTTCATTTCCCACCAGCAGGGGGACTGTCTGGTATTTCAGACAGTTCCCCTGCTGGCAGATCCATAGCCAGCTATAGGGTGCCATGTGATCGTTCTTTGAGAGTGATCACATGGCCCCCGGGGGCCTCATTTGCCGGGGGAGGGCTGCCTGGGCGGTCAGGCAGCCCTCCAGAAGAGGATCGCAGTGGAGGTAAGTAGCTGCGATCCCTTGGGGGCTTAAGCCGTTACGGCGTTCTATGCCGCCGCAACGGCTTTAAAGCCCTTTAAAGCCACGACGGCATAGAACGCCGTAACGGCGTTAAGGGGTTAACTACTAAATGACAGTGAATTGAGCAGTGAAATTGCAGGGGAATGATCTATACACTAAAACTGCTTTATTTAGCTAAAGTAATTTAGGTGACTATAGTGTTCCTTTAACCATTAAAAACACAATATTTAAACTGTATGCTCAGAATTTAGAAAAATACAAATTATGTAATTCTCATGCTTACAAAAAGCTATTTTAGGTAAAAGAGCACATTTCAGTTTTTGATGGGAAAAAAAGATGATAATGGCTAGGGGGCAATAACTAAATGTAAATTTTACAGATCAAGCAAGATGTGATCAATAGAGGGAAATAATTAGGAACAGTATAAAAGCTATATTTATATTCCATATATTTAATACATTTATAATGCATAAATATATAAACACAGATTTTTTTTTTTCACTGCTCCTCCTGTGGACTGAAAAATATATACGTAGCATTATTTTTTCCATTTATTTTGCAGTACACTGATTGGCCACTTTTAGTTTGTCTTAGTTTCTGAATCTGAATTTATGATACAGAAATTTTGCTGAGCTGAACTGTCAAATGGCTGAAATTCGGACATCCTGAAAAATGTTCTACTTTTGGAAAAATATAGTTTGGCTAAACCAAATTTTCTCACAGAGCACAAATCTACACAGTTACAATTATTTAACTAACGTGAATCTGATGATTCCTAAAATGAAACTACACAAAAATAAAATTTGCAAGAATGCATCTGTTAGAGAATCGAACAAACAGTTATCCAGATTTTTAAGTTAGGTTATTTTGTCCTAAAATTGTAAAATTTAGATTTTAGTAAGAAATCCACAAGGTTTTGTACTTCTGAAGGCACCCTTTGCAATTGAGTACTGTTTAAAAAACTGCTTTTTTAAACCAAGGCTTACAGACAGGACCAGGGTACACTACTAAATTGTTACTAAGTAATTTGTAATACTATTACATTATTAATAAACGTAGCTAGAAGTGTTATGTGTTCTATGAGGACAATTTTAAAATGTATTTTTTTATTAAATCAGAATCAAAGTAATACCGTTATCCTGAGGTTGGTTCTGGTGACTGAAGGACATATGACGATGTACTGTCAATGCAGTGTAGTTGTGACTATATTCAAGTTAGATACTTTTTTTTTCCAAATCAGGTCTTTTTGCCTCTGTCTTGCAGTTTTCTTTTCACCACAATTCGGTGTTAAGTGAATGAACCCCATGAGCATAAATGCTAGAAATTGAAAGCGAATCGAAAAAGCCCAAAACAGTCCAATTGGGGGAAAAAAACTTCAAGATAACTCGTTTTTCAGCTCTAAGCAATGTGCTTCAGCACAGTTAAACAATATAAAATGAAATGCTTGGCAGAGTACTACTTGGAATCTGTTTTATCATACTGTTAATCTTGCTGACAGTGATCCTTGTGTTTTAATTTACAATAAATTCAGATTTCAGTAGAAATATGCATTTTATAAATAAACCTTATTGCACCCTCCTGGCTGTCAATCAGGCAGCAGTTCCTGTTACTTCCTGGTTTGTTTAGTTCAGTGGAGACCAACTAAAAAGGCAGCAATTGTCCAGAGCACCTGTCTTTCAAAGATTTCTAATTGAGCTGCATTGGGAAGTCTGAGATTGGACAACCACAGAAAGTGTGGTCTTGGGAAGAAGGGGAGAGCTTGCAAAGGCTGCAGAAAAGAAATATATATTTTTTTTAATTCTTTTTTTTTAAATTTATTTTGGAAATGGAGTCTCTCTTTAATTATCCATGAAGCATTTGTATTTCTTGCCATTTTTGGCTTTTAAATAGATCCAGAATTATTATATCTTTACTGCCTACTTCTAATATTTTTCCAACTACATATTGGTTGTTAAAGCATAATATTCATTTTTTTCAAAACTTGGAGGAATAAACTGCTACATTATTATTTTTAACATTTATTTTCAGTTAGGAATGTTGTCATAAAATGTCAACCCGTCGTTCATTCAGATTAGAAAACCAAATTTAATTAATTTGAATTTACACTTTATCAAACACTTCATTAAAATAACAACACTAAATATATATGTATGGCTTTGATTGAATGCACATTTTGAATAATTTAAATTTTTAATATAAATCCAATATAACCACTCTTAACATAAATTAGTGTGTAAAGTACATATATTTCAGCCCAGTGAAAGGGGCACAGTGGTATGTTATACTTAATTAATAGTGTCTACAAGGTAGACAGACAATGACATGTACACTAAAAGAATCATAGGTTTTCTCATAAAATGAAAATGAAATTTCATCCACTCTTTGTATGTTTGTACATCTGTCTGTGTTTATCTGGCTGTCTATTCTAACTGCACACATGGAAACAACAGTTAACTCATTAGATATAATATTTCAAAGGGTTTTTACTCTACCTGATAATATGAGAGCAGCATGAATGATTGTAAGAAGCAGTAAGAACTTCATCCTGAAGCTGGCTCTGGTGAATGGAAGACAGGTGACAATGTACTGTCATTCAGTAACACCAGGGCTATTCCGCAGGGAGATATAGAAGGACACAGGTGCAGGAGGAAACAGTTTTAAGTAAAGCAAAACACAGTATTCAGGTTAACACAATCGTCTATCCTTGCAGGGAATAATTGATAGAATGATACGCTTCTTATAAAATCACATACCTTTTTCATTCGTTATGTTTTTTTAATATTATTTTATTTTATATTATTTTAGAAGGTGTACTAGTCTTTACATGGAAAATAAAAATTCTTCCAACAATGATGGTATTAATTATTACATGCAGCAATATAAAAATAATAATGAAGAGAATGCTTCCAACGTTGTATACACCAATGCTTATAAAAAAAAAATAAAAAAAAATAACAGTAACAATTTTAACCTAAACAAAAATCCTTATCTATTGTTCAGCAAATTTGTAACGAGATTTCTGAAATTCAAACATAAAAACCAAAATATGGTGTATTTATAATACCAATATCAATTTAACTTACCTATCCACGTGAACTTCTAGACGCGTGCTGCACTGTCTGTCTATTGAGTAAGACGGACCTTGATAGCATGAAGTCATGTCTCCGATCCCATGTTAAGAAAGGAGCAACTGAAATGTCGGTCACTAATATAACAACCATGTTAAAAACTTGCTGAATTAAAGAGAAGGATTTTTGTTAGATAAAAAAGCATTGAGAGTGTTCCTATTTTTCTTAATTTTTTTTTCTAAGCACTTATGTATTCAGGCTAGAATCATCAGGATTTCATAGTGAATTTTAAGTTTTATGCCAAACAGTCAAACTGGAAGCTTCTGGTGGTAAATGTTTTCAATTCAGCTACTGTGGATTAAAATGTGAAATCTCATTTTATTTGACTTTCGGTTCATGACAATTCACATTTCAGGGTTATCCAGTAAACTCTGAATTACAGATATTTAAAATTGGAATGGAAAACTGAGCTAGAAAATAGCTGATATTTATATATTTTTTTCAAACTCAGCTATAGTTCCATCTTGGCTAATTTTGCCTCAATTTGTAGCTGGTACAATTGTGGGTTTAGTAATGAATCCTGAATGACTAGGCATAAACGGGGGATCATTCAATAAACTGTTGCAAATTAAAATCTGAATTAGGCTAAAATATGGTGCCCAACTGTGACAGTAGCTATTTTTTCAGATGAGCAACTTCTGCAATTCAGATTTTAATTTGACTAAATTCTAAGGTTGGTAAATGGCTCTTGCTTTTTGCATCTTTCAGGTAAATAGGGTTTAAAGACAGGGTTTGAACACAGCCCCTTACTGTTGCTGGGCTATAGGTATGATCACTATCAGCCAGCCAGGGTTAATTAAGGTCTAAAGCAGCATATCCAAGTGGAGGGTTATCTCCTACAGTGAGGGAAAAAAAGTATTTGATCCCCTGCTGATTTTGAACGTTGCCCACTGACAAAGATATGATCAGTCTATAATTTTAATGGTAGGTGTATTTTAAAAGTGAGAGATCAAAAAACAAAAAAAATCCAGAAAAACACATATCAAAAAAGTAATAAATTGATTTGTCAATAAGGGAAATAAGTATTTAATCCCCTATTAATCAGCAAGATCCCAGGTGTCTTTTATACAGGTAACAATCTGAGATTAGGAGCACTCTCTTAAATCAGATTCCAAACTCTCCACCATGGCCAAGACCAAAGACCTGTCCAAGATGGCAGGGACAAGATTGTAGACCTGCACAAGGCTGGAATTGGCTATGAGACCATCGCCAAGCAGCTTAGTGCGAAGGTGACAACAGTTGATGTGATTATTCGCAAATGGAAGAAGCACAAAATAACTTTCAGTCTCCCTTAGTCTGGTGCTCCATGGAAGATCTCACCTTGTGGAGTTTCAATGATCATGAGAACAGTGAAGAATCAGCCCAGAACTACATGGGAGGATATTGATAATGATCTCAAGGCAGCTGAGACCATAGTCACCAAGAAAACAATTGGTAACACACAACGCCATGAAGGGCTGAAATCCTACAGCACCTGCAAGGTCCCCCTGCTCAAGAAAGCACATCTACAGGCCCACCTGAAGTGATACCTTTTACTGTTTTGAAACACTAGTAGTTGTGTTCAGCCTCCTGAGTTCAGTCGCCTGGGTATAATAATAACCCCCATGTACAGGTATTATGGTGTCTTGGAAAGTTACACGGTTAAATATAGGGCTTGCAAACTAAATTCTCTGGACTTTATGCTTCGGTTGTCAGGCAGGGCCCTCAAGTTACAATCAAAATTACATATATATATATATATGGCTGGGCCTGTAGTTGTGGGAGTTGGTTTCCCTTTCATCAGATCTCTCCCCATTACCGTTACTGATCTGACGATATGCATACCATGACTTCCGGTCAGAGCAAATCGCTATTTACTTACCTTCACCTCGTGGAAACTTTTAGACTACAAAATTGTTGCAGTTTCTTCTGTCTGTGGTCTGGGTCATATCGTGTCTGGGACTCATAGATGAGGCCTCTTTCTACAGTTATGTTGTTGTTATAAAAGGTCATTGGCCCTCTAGACCAAGCATGTCAAACTCATGGCCCGCATTGCAGGTGCCTAGTCTACTACAATTTACCAGGTCGGGGAGGAGATGTTGCTGGTGGCAGCGAGGTAGCTTAGTCTTCCTGCTCCTCACTGCTCCTCGCGGGCCCTCTGTAGTGATGCCGGAATATGATGTAATTCCAGCATCACTAAACTGAGCGTGTGAGGAGCAGTGAGGAGCAGGAAGACTGAGCTCCCGGGAGAAGATCCCCACTGGACCCCTGGGAGAGGCCCCACACCAGCTCCCAAAGGTAGGGAGCAATAAAGAAAATGATGTGAGTGTGTGCAAGAATGTGGAAATATGTGAAATATGTGTGTGTGTCTGTCAGTGTGTGTGCATGTGTCTGTCAGTGTGTGTATGTGTCTGTCAGTGTGTGAGTGAGTGTGTGTCTGTCAGTAAGTGTGTGTCTGTCAGTGAGTGAGTGTGTCTTTCAGTGAATTTGTGTCTGTCAGGGAGTGTGTGTATGTGTGTCTGTCAGTGTGTGTGTGTTTGTGTGTCTGTCAGAGAGTGAGTGTGTGTGTCTGTCAGAGAGTGTGTCTGTTTGAGTGTGTGTCTGTCAGTGTGTGTTGGTCAGTGTTGCGATGGCCGGGGCTGGACAGTGGAGGACCTGGAGATGCACGGAGGCACACAACGGCACTTTACATTCCGACATGACGTCAACATGCTCCACCTTCACAGGTTTTCAAGGAGTTGCAGTAGATCCGCTTTGGCACAGGGTGTGGTGTGACGGTACAATCCGTTATCCCATCAAGCATCCCTTCTTCCCATAAAATAAAATCACCAAGTAATCCACAGAGTAATAAATCGCTGGTATCGCCGAATAATCCACACATGAGCCAAAGCTTAATGCTGGAACAAGACCTTACTGGAAGTAACAACAGGTATTCAAGCTACAGTTTCTTTTATGCCCTGCTCCCATGCAGGGGAGGGACACACACATTATCTACAGTAGCAAATAAAACAGAGGTTACAGCCCACATAAAATCCTCCCCTCTGCCTGTGATTCAATTATCTTCTACAATAGAAGATCAATTATCACAGGTAGCAAAAATACAGTTTTTACAGCATATTCATAACTTCTAAAATATACATCACATTCACATAAAAATTACATATTCACAATCAATCCATTCAGGGAAACAACATATCAAAAAATGGCATGAATCAGACCAGGGGTTCAGAAGTTAGTAAAGTATCTTTTGGGGCCTGGCTGGCAGCATGACTATCTGGCCCAAACTGGTTTTACAGAGCCCTCTATCCTGGAGACAATGGGGAACATAATCCAATTATATCAAGGGACAGAGGCAGACTCCATTGAGCACATGTTCCCAGTAAAACACAAAAGGATACAAAAATACATAACTCCTATCATACTGAATTGAACGGGCCAAATCTCCCAGGGTCCATAGTCACAGGGCAAGAGGCGGGCAAGCAGTCCTCTCCAGGCACAAGTGGCGAAGGGCACTTCGTCACAGTAATAAATCCATGGATAAAGTAGCAGGGAGGGAAAGTACCGAATGAATGGAGGGGGATTCTTCACATGTGGGTATACCAGAGGCTGGATTCCAGAGGCGAATATTGGCAGCAGCAATGTGAATGGAGTCTGCTTGTTGGCTAATATTGTTGTTTTTTTTTCTTAAAACAAGGGCTTTAGTAAAGGGCGTGCTGGGATTTAGTAGAGAGGGGTTACTGAAATTTAGTGCAGAGGGGGGGCCTGGGATTTTGAACACGAGGGGGGACTGGGATTAAGTAGAGGGAGGGCTGGGGTTTAGTAGAGAGGGATGCTTTTTTTTATACTGTACTTTTTAAAACATACATTTCTATGAAAATTTAAGTTTTTTTTTTTTTTTGCAGCCCACATAAACTTAAACCTTGTTTATTTGACCTGTGCTAGCCATTGAGTTTGACATGCTTGCTCTAGACAATCTGAGGAGTAAATTACTCTTTATACTTTCTTACAGGTACCATATTCTGGATTCCTGCTCAGAGCTCCTCTGATCCACAACCATTTAGGTGGGTCTATATGTACTAGGTCATGGATGATTTTATTGATGGTAGCAGGATTCTGAATGCTATTTATTATGTTACAGGTTACGAAGTGCTCAGCATTTGGGCAACAATTGAGCAGCAATTGATTCACTCCTCTGACACTACTGTTTATTTAGGTTAGTGATTCATGATACTTAGGTAGGTCCAAGGTCTGGCCCTTACGATTCGCTTTTAAACCTTATACATTCACTTTTTTTCATGTTATTAGGTACTAGGTCTCAAATAATTCAACGACCTCTTGCAATTATTACCATTTCTACATAGGCCAAGTCTTAGACTGATAGGTATATATACATAGTGGACCTGCAAGGCAAACACCCATCCTCATACTCAGAGGTATTTCGTCCATCGGCCCAACTCATAGTTATGCGCCTCGCTTGGTTGTATAGTGAGGGTCTCACCTGTCACTCCCATTCTATCTTATGCTGTACAAGTCACGAGAGGCCGACACCCCACCACTGCATTAAGTTGCCTCAAATCCCCTCTGGCAAATGCATAGATAGAGCCTCTCAAACCACTTGGCAATGAGCATATCAGTAACCACGAAATCCAAATAACTAGTGCAACGCTCCATGGTAAACCAAAGACCACAACAGGGCACTGAGGCAAGGGAGATGTTAGCTTATATACACAGGGTGTGTCTGATTGGCTAATTTCCAATTGGTGTAAAAGCACTACACATGGGAGGAGTTTCTTCCCTCCCTTCTGGTCTCTGAGGTCATCACTGTGTGCCGGGTCACATGACCGGGTGCAGCACACATAAAAGGAAGCTGCTATGGAGCGTGCAGCGTCAAACACACTGCCAGTCTTGAGATAGGGACCAGATGATGCCACTTGCTGTGATGCGGTACGCAAGGTCGTCGCGAGAGGAGCAGGGGCAGATGGCCTGACACTCTGTGTACCGTGATCGTAGAGAGGACCTGTACCTACACAAGCTGGTGGACTTGGGGCACAGGTATGGATGTACATCTTTTTTATGATTACCACAGATAACTTTGCACAAAGGCGTCTGTAGCTCTGGCAGGGGCATATTAGCCGCGAGGCAAACAAGGCATTTGCCTTGGGCAGCATTTTTCAGGGGGCGGCAAAAAAGCCGCCCCCAAATGCCCAGGGCAAATGCCTAGTTAGCCTCGCAGCTAACAGACATGCCGGGCGGGCGGCTGGCGAGGGAGCATTTCCTCTGAGCTGTCCGCTCAGCTCCCTCGCACGCCGCAGAGTGAGGCCGGGAGCCGGAATATGACGTCCAGCCCGACTGGCAGCCACTGGACCCCTGGACCCCAGGGAGAGGAAGAACCCCCCCCAGCATTCCCAAAGGTAAAAAAAACACAAGTGAGTGTGTGTGTGTATGTTAGTGTGTGTATGTTAGTGTTAGTGTGTGTGTCTGTTAGTGTGTGTGTGTGTGTGTGTCTGTCTGTTTGTGTGTGTGTCTGTCTGTTAGTGTGTGTGTTTGCCTGCTAGTGTGTGTGTGTGTGTTTGCCTGTGAGTGAGTGTGTGTCTGTGAGTGAGTGTGTGTTTCTGTTAGCTAGTGAATGCGTATCTGTCAGTGAATGTGTGTGTGTGTATTTAGAAGGTGGAGCAGGGGGGAAGGGTTGGGTGACGGTTGCGCAGGTGGGGGTAGCGCGGGGGGTGCCTGAGTTTTGTCCTGCCTAGGGCAGCACAAAACCAGGATACACCACTGAACTCTGGCACAGTTTAATTTTCAGTCAGACTGGAGTCAGCTGGATACAGAGCTCTTTTGCAGACATTTTGCGGGCCTCAAGACACCAGTTTTAATACCCCAGAGGTTTGTTCTAACTTTTCCACCCCTGTCACCACATCAAAGCCTAAGAGAATAGTCAAGGACAAACTGGGATGAAATATTGTTTTCCTGGGAAAATCCCTGATATGTAATAATTTTAACGCAGGCACTTGCGGTTTCAGTGTCTGCAGGTTGTTGCATGTTTGTTCGCTATGTTTCAGAGCACATGCCAAAACAATGTTCCCCAATAAAATGTACCCCAAAACGTATCTGGCATCGTTCAATGTGTTTTTTCTTGCTAAGTGCATGACTTTTATACTTCCTCTTTCAATTCCATTCTCCACTATTGTTTTATATATAGGTTTGACTCACTTAACTTCCTGTAATGTTACTAACTGCAACAAGCTACATAGAATTTTTTATCTTTTTTTTTTTTTAAAGAGCTTTTGTCTGGATACCCATATTAAAGGGCAGACAATAGCAATAGTCAGGACATCTGTTGACAATATTGGATTAGTTGCTTAATTTTATTTTTGACCTCCATCATTTATGGATTAACCATAACAGTATACCCCCAGGTGAATTTAAGGTACAGCTGTATATGATGCCTAATACTCGCATGCTCCCAGTAATATTAGAGACACCATCCTTTTGCTAATGTGATTGGGCCTTTTGCAAATGGAGTGACATAGCTGCACAATTTCTATTTGGTATAAAATCCCAGCTGCCCTCCCAAAGATTAGGGATGTAGTTTTCCAGGTTGAGCAGCTGATCGCTGCCCACTGTTTAGGGGACATACTAAGACCCGATGGGCCCCCCTAATGTGCGGGCCAGTGTGTTTGTACCGCCGAAAGTTCCACCACTGCCATTGTGCAATCCTGCCTGGTAAGCAGCAGGGGTTGGACAGAGCAACAAAGTGATGGACCCAGTCGCAGCTGAGACCCCTTTGACTGTGTTACATACTCCACTGCCCTTGCATTACCAATGAGCTTTTTACCAGTGCTCAAATAGTCAAATAGTCAAATAGTCAGCCAGAATGGTCTACATTCAAACAAGTTCAGAAGGCACTTTGCAAAATCTGGACAATAATAAATCTTGACTAAAAAATGTTTGTGTCTGAATTCTCCTGGATAGACCCAGAATTTCTTGTTTTGTTTTTGCTAATCCTGATCGGGGCATTCATACTTTGGAGAATAATCCTGCATAGATTCTGACAATTCACACATTAGCAAATAACTACCAGACATGCAATCCCTGATTTACATCCAAAGATATAAAAGTAAATACCTCAATTTGAGCTTTAACTTATTTTCATCCAAAATTGGTAACTGGTTTTGTTGAATAAACATTGCCATTCATGCATTACTTTTTTTTAATTCTAAAATGAATTTTGTTTAAACAAATTTCTCTTCTCACAATACATTCCGCCCTTATTCACAAAGTTGTCTGTTTTAGTATTGTGACCCTTCGAAGTCATGAATGCGGCTTTGCCTGAATGTAACTAGTAATTATCACAGAGTTTAATTGCATATAAGGTTGGAGCAGAAGAGCTGTTGTTGCACTGGATGAATGAAACAACAATGACTTTAAAAACCCAGAAATCAGACGGAGAATAATATTAAAGGGACACTCCAGGCACCAAAACAACTTAATCTAAATAAAGTAGTTATAGTGTCAGGTGGCCCCAAGAGACACTCTTACCTCAAGGGGTTAAAGCGTTCAAGATCGGTTGAACCCCTTTAGGTAAGAGTGCCTCTAGGGGCCTCCTGGCACAAAAACAACTTCATTTAATTAAAGTTGTTTTGGTGCCTTGAGTATCCCTTTAACTCTTTTACTCCAAAACACTTGTTGTGATATTTTTTTTATATATATCTAATGCTACATAGAATTGCATTACAGAGAAGAAATTAAATATTTAAACAATCACAGTTGGTGGACGAGAGGTTCGAAGGATGGACAAGGTGAGCATCAAGTGAGTCACTTTGCTTTCTGTGGACACATGACTCTTGTGCTGGAAGGGACTAATAACCCATTTGATTTCAAGCAGTTTACCAAAACAAACATGCCACCATAATATTTATTTTTATGTTGTGTACCCTGCGGGTGCCAGGCATAGTCAATGGGGTCATATATACATAAGATGTATAAATAGCACATTAGATAGAGAAGAACAAACATTTTGGTTGGACAGACAAATGCTTAAATATAATTTATCAAATAATGAATTTGCAAATAAAAAAACCTACATAAATTAAATTTCTGAATTTATTACATAGACTTTTTCTCCCCAATTTTTTTTTTTTCATTTTATCTATTTTGGCCTAAAATTTTAAATTCTCTTTGAATTAATGTTAAATTTTTGTCAATTCACACTTACTAGGGAAGCAAAAAACGATCCAGGCACTAAAGGGTAATTAGGTGTCAGGTTTAATGAAGATCAGTTTACAAAGCAACAGCAAACTTTTTAATTTAAAATTAGATCTTTTTCAAGCTTGATGAATACCTCATTTCAGGTCAAAACGTTGCTGCTGTTACGTTCTACACTGATCTTGATTAAACCTGCCACCTAATTACCCTTAAATGCCTGGAACATTTTTGCCTTACTACTTATGTATTGGGGTTTTCCAGTTCTAGATTTGCACTTTGGATTGGTCCTTAAAAAGAGTGTGGGTGTCTTCTTTTTCTAACACAATTGAAGATTATGCTAGCTTTAGTGTACTAAAAATCTTAATTTTAATAAGGACTGGGCCGAGTATTTTGCATAACTCTCTTTACTAAACTCCATAGCAGTAAAGAAAAGGATAATAAGAACCAATCAAAAAACAGTAGGAGGTATAGTATTCGCAGTGAACAGGCTTCTCCTCCTCTTTCAACTAGCGACATCGCAGACGGACAAAGTTCAAAAAATTCTGAATTAAAGCCAGTCTTGGGTCTGTAACTGGAGAAACAATCCAAAAAAATAGGATAATCTATTGGGAACGTAGGATAAACTTGGGATAATCCACATAGAGGTAATCGTACGTCCAAGTGGAATTACGCTGAAACGAGAATGTGGAATAGGTTAGGTACTAGTCGTAAGACCATGAAAAACATGGAAGGCATCTGGCTAGACTATTTTAGTAAGACTATAATACTATAATGACAGTATACTATTAATCGATACTTCTCTCCCTACGGTACAACAAGGTATAAGTATCATGACATATGAGAGATACACAATATACGTTGGAATATTGGACTGATGAAGGGAGAGATAGAAAAGCTAGCTTCTTAAAGGAGGATAGAGGAATCTGAAGAAGGATAAGCATAGATATACTTGAAGACCGAAAGGGGTGGGTATGGGTGGGAAAATACTCGCCTCCTGTCCTTATTAAAATTAAGATTATTAGTACACTAAAGCTAGCATAATCTTCAATTTTATTACATGACAGGAGGCTTCGTATTTTGCATTTTTAACACTGATGTAACAAATAAAACGCCGCGCAGGAGTTCAGTCTAAAGTAGAAGGTCCAAAAAGTGGATTCAAGGGACCAGTCAGCCGTGCGAAGGACGTCTGATAGTGATGCTCCGGCTGCATAGGCTGAAGAAGCAGCAGCACATCTCACCGAATGAGCCCCTGCCAGTGACAAAATCCAATGTACCCATCTAGCGAGGGAAGTAGAGGAAACTGGATTGTGTGGTTTGACGTAGGAAATCAGAAGTTGGCCGGAGGAAGTCGGGCAGAGAGAGGCGGTAGCTGCGTAAGGATGCGACCACACATAATTGAGGTTCTGCGATGAAAAAGGGATAAAAAATGGTGGTGGAGTTTGATTTGGTGCGTCGGGAGATATGGAAGGTGACTTCTTCGGGACCTATCAAAAAGGCATCGACTTCAAAGGCCCTAACGTCAGATACCTGGCGAAATGAGACTAGTCAGAGTAAAATCGTCATCTTGGCCGAAAGTTGGCAGAGCGAAAGTCTGTCGTTAGACGGCCATCCTCTTAAGAAGGTGAGGACGAGGTCCACGTTTGAGCCATATGCCCCTCAGTAATTGACATACCATAGGGTCCTTACTCGCCGGAAGCCCTTGGATAGGAATATGGGCCGCTGAGATCGCTGATCGAACTACGTTGATCATTCTATCTGATTTCCCAGTTGCAAAAAGCGACAACAGGAAATTCAAGATGGCGGGAATAGGTGCCGTAAGTGGATCGAGGTTCCATTCCATGCACCAAGAGGACCAGGAGGTCCAAGCAGAGAGGTAGCATAATCTCGTCCCCGGTGCCCACGAATCCCATAAGAGGTCCCTAGCAGTCTGCAATAGTTCACCGACTTGCCAGGTGCCCCGGAAAGAGTCCAAGCCACCAGGGATAGTCTCTCATCCAGCATTAGCGGGTAAGGGTTCCTCTTCAGGTCCGTGAGGAGAGTCGGGAGGGATGGCAGCAAGAGCAGGTCTGCGTAAGATAGTGCTAGAAGATCCGGGAACCACGGTTGACTCTGCCATAGGGGGTAATTAGGAAATCTGCTGTACCTTCAGATAATGGAGAGTCCTCGCTATCATAGCGAATGGGCAAAATGTGTAGGCATCGAAGGGCGGCCAGGTCTGTAGGAAAGCGTCCACTGCTTTGCATTCCGGGTCCGGGAGCCAACTGAAGAAGTCTGGGGTTTGTCTGTTGTTGCGGGAAGCGAAGAGATCCAGATGGAAGGGTCCTCTCATTTGCGAGAGGACAATGAATATCTCTGGGTCCAGCTTCCAATTGCTGCCATCTCTCCAATGGCGAGAGAACCAGTCGTCTGTGAGATTCGTCTCCCCTGGTAGATATTCCGCCTTGAGGGAGATGTTGCGTGGAAGGCAGAAGTCGAACACTTCTTTCGTGAGTTTGTGTAGGAGTCATGAGTGAGCTCCGCCTAGGCGATTAACATAGCGGACGGCCGAGATGTTGTCCATCCTGAGGAGTATGCAACAATCGGATTTGTCCCTTGCCAGGCTGAGTATGGTGAAGGAACCTGCCAGGAGTTTGAGACAGTTGATATGCAGGTTGAGTTCCTGTGAAGTCCAGGCTCCCCCTGTCGATACTCCCTCACTCGTGACTCCAACCCCAAAGGCTTGAGTCCGATTCCAGCACGAAATCTGGGGTTTCGCCGAATATAGCACGGCCGTTCCAGGCCTGCATGCTGTCCAGCCACCATTGAAGTTCCTCCCTGACCTCTGCCGTAATCGGTACTGGTTGGTCGTAGGTGGGATTTCGGCAGGGGAAGGATGCATTGAGGCGTTGCATCGCCCTGTAGTGGAGTGGTCCCAGGAAGATGGCTTGGATGGATGCCGATAGGAGGCCCACAATCCGAGCGAGATTGCGTAGAGGAACCGATTGGCACAGGAGTGTTTTGCGGATTTTCTTCCGAATAGCAGCGATCTTGGCTGTCGGGAGGCGGAGTGTGCTGGAGACTGAGTCGCTTTCGAACCCCAGGAATTGTATGGTTTGGGAAGGAGTTGTAGCCGATTTCTGATCGTTTACCATAAACCCTAGGGACTCTAGGAGATCCACGGCAAAACGTGTGTGTAGTCTGTGTCTTGACTTTTCGGAGCAGAAGAGCAGGAGGTTGTCCAGGTATATAATGCAGTGAATTCCTCTTGCATCCGGTAACCACCGGCTTCAGCAGTTTGGTGAAACACCATGGGGCCGAACTGAGGCCGAAAAGGAGGCAACTGATTTGCCATGGTCGATCGTACCACATGAAGCGGAGAAAACGTCTGCTGTTGGCGTGAACAGGTACTGCAAAGTAGGCGTCTTTGAGGTCCAATCTTGTGAACCAATCGCCGTCCTGCAGGAGGTCCCGTGAGAGGTGAATTCCCTCCATTTTGAACCACGTGGGCGTTGAGTGTATGGAGGTTTATGACCGGCCGGAAGTCTCCTGTTTTCTTTTTTACTAAGAAGATGTTGATGAAGAACCCTCCAGAGTCTGGGGCGAGTTCTATCCCGCCCTTGTTGCGGAGTTCCCGAAGTTCAACTTGGATGAGTCTGGTGTCCTCTGCCAAACGGTTGAGCGTCATGGTGAGAATTCTTGATAAGGTGTGTTGACGAAATCTATGTGTTACGGTACCTCCAGTAATAAATGCACAAACCGCCGTTTAGTGAATGCTCCCCGTTCGCAATAATGTGGTCTGGTAGCGTATACAGTATAACCATGCGAACCGCCAGCCAGGGAACACTCCAACCTCCCGAACGGTACCTGTACGGCTCCTTCCCTTCACGAGCTCCAAATACACGAATCGCCAATAGCAGCCGAACGGCAATAGTTTCCAAGCGGCAAATAATCCCAATAAGCAGTCTCTAGTCGCCGGTAATAAAATCCCCCCAATAACGAGACCAAGCTCCGCTTTGAGGGTAAAACACGAACTGAGTTTACTGTGGGCTACCTGCCCGTATTTATGCAGGTCTCCAACTTGGTGGACACTCCCCTAGGGGACCAAATGGGAGACTGGAATAACAGAAGGACATGGGGACATTTCAGACATACATCCCCACAATATTCCCAGCATGCAACACAGTTTCCTCCCCTCTGCTCGGGAGATAATTGAGAAGTAATTCAATTATCTCCCAGAGCAGAGGCAAATCGCCATTTTAACTGCAAGTCACAAAACACATTAAAATACATAACTTTATAACTGTCGAACGTATTGCATTCGTATCACACATCCCCAGATAGCCTGGATATGAGTGGATATTATAGGCGAATAGCGCTCAGATCCCACACACATAGTTCAATCGCCATGGAGTCAAAGTCTATTACAGTTCTTCGGTATGCGATTGACTCCATGGGAAGGCTATCTGGGGTAAGTCCATTCGTGCCTTTAAATCTCTCGAACGGCCGGTATTCGTATACTTTCGTCGATTGAGAAGGGGAGGTCGACGGCTTCAGCGGTGTTCGGTTGAAAAAGTGTCAGTTTTTAGTTCCATGGAATAACCATCAAACACCGCTGGGATTTTGCATAGTTAAAATGGCCGCCGCCTCGTGGTCGACATACGAACGACGACCAACCTGTATTCGGTTTTAATTGAGAAGTGCCTGTGGTTAACCGCAACAGTCTAACTGGGGTCAATAGATTAACCAGCAGCACACTTCTCTTCTGGGTGGCCGTCCGTTCGGTAGTTCCGTTCGACAAAAAAAATACATTCCCTTAAACAAGGCATACAAATGGGGAAATTCATACAAACGGCAAAACAGACGAACACAGCAATTCTAGTTCATACAGATGGGTCTGTCACACTATGACATATCCTTGTACCGTCTGGAGGATCCAAGCGTCTGACGAAATGGTCGTCCAGTTCTGAAAGAAAAGAGAAAGACGACCTGCATGCAAGGTGGTCAGAGGTAGATAGTAGCTTACCTGGTGCGAAGCGGGATCTGCCACATCCACGGGTACTGTGTGCTCTGTCCGAACCTCTAGGGTAGGTGAAAGGTTGGCGGTATCCCACTTCTGGGTAGAAGGGTTGAGGTCTTGAGGATCGGGGGCCTGATGGCCAGAAATGGCTGGCAGCACGGCCCCTGTGGCGGCCAGCCCATTCAAAACACCCCTGGAGGGGTATTGTCTGAAGACTCTCCTCATTGATGTTTGAGCTTTACTTAGTGAGGTAAAGACATTCACATGGCGATTCAACTCCTTAAGGAATGGGTCTCCAAATAATTTACCCTGTTCCAGAGGTCCGAATTCTTTGGTGCCCAATTCTACCAACTTCCTGTCTATGCGGAGAAGTGCTGCCTTATGCCTCTCAGATGAGAGGGCCACATTTGCGTTTCCAAGGAAACAGAAACTGCGTTGAGTCCATTTGCGGACATCGTGAGTCCATTCCCTGACCATGTCGGCATCGAACTGGTCTGCTCGTTGGAAGGCATCATCTGCCAGGTACATGATGTGGGAGAGGGGTCCAGAGGTATCTAGTAGCTTGTCTTGGACTCCTTTGAATCCCATCTCCATCCCACAGCGGGGGTTGTGACCACCTCTACTCATGAAGGTAGTGATTACCTGGTCAAATTCAGGTGTCAGGGCTACTTGATCTGGTAGGGAACAGCAGAGGGCTCCGCCACGCTACAGGGAGGTAGAGGGAGAAATTGACATAGGGGGTGAATGGACAGGTGGTGGGGAATTGACAGGGAGAATTGGGGGAAAGAGGTGGGAAATTGACAGGGGGGTGAAGTGACAGAGAGGGGTGGTGACAGGGAGGGGTGACAGGGGAATGACACAGAGAGGGGGGAAATTGACAGTGACAGAGGGGGAAAGGGAGGGGGAAATTGACAGGGGGGGGGAAGAAATTGACAGGGAGGGGAATTGATGGGGGAATGAGAGTGGGGAGGGGAGAAGAGAGTGACAACGGGGGAGAAGAGAGTGACAAGGGAGGGGGGAGAAGAGAGGGACAAGCAGGGGAGAAGAGAGTGACAGGGGGGAGAAGAGAGGGACAAGGGGGGGAGAAGAGAGGGACAAGGGAGGGAGAGGGGGGAGAAGAGATTGACATCCATCACACACACACACAATGCACCCCTTACACACAAAGACAATGCAACCCTTGCACACAGAAAAACACACAATGCATTACACACACAGACACACACACACAAGCAATGCAACCATTACACACACAGAAACACACATTGCATTCCTTACACACACTCAATGCACCCCTTACAGATGCACACACTCAATGCATCCCGTACATACACAGAAACACACCTTGCAGCCCTTACACATACAAACAAAGATTCACACAATGCATTCCTTACACACATATCCGGACATCCCCCTACTCCACCCCCTGTAAACAAACTCATTGGTGGAACATGAAAGTGGACCCTGGGACCCAGACCTTGAGCTGTGTAAAGGGCCTTAAAAAAATGGAGCTGCTTCCCATTCTCCCAGAACATTGATTTTTGTGACCACGGTTACAAACAGCCTCCAGGGAGCCTGTTCTACACCAGACCAGTGGAGCCAGACTGCAGCTAGAGCCCATCATCATCCTCATCTGGTTGTAAGTAGGCAATCTAGTATATTATTCATGGCACTAGTCTCTAGTCCCCAGAACCACTTCAGCTTAATGTAGTGGTTCTGGTGTCCATTACCTGTCCCTGCAGGCCTTTTAATGTAAACACGGCGGCACTGCAGCACTGGCTTTAGTTAACATGGCAGATCATATGGGTGGGGCATTGTGATGTCACATGGGGGGGAAGGGGTGGCGGCAAAAATCCCTGCACCGGCCCTGCATTTGTTAGCCTGGGTGTTGTCCTTGGTCTGGATTTCAGGGTCCTCAGACTCAGTATCGTGGCATGTGCGGCGTGGATTGGATGGCCTGGAGTGTTCAGGTTGAGTAGTCATTATGTGGGATAGGGCCTTCTCCATAGAAGCGGCCACTGCTGCATTAACCATGGACTGAAAGTCCACTGGAGTTGGTTGAGATTCTTCCATGATGTAGGCAAGGACTTGGCACTGATAAGAGGGCAGTTGAGGCAGGGGTCAATAGTAGGAGAGGATCCTACAGTAGTTATGGTACCAGCAGTACCAGATATAATCCCAGCAGGGTAATGTTCCAAGAATAGTACCAGCAGTACTAATGACCCAAGCAGGGTAGAATAGCTCAGGAACAATAAGTACCAGCAGTACTGTATATATATAAATATATATATATATATATATATATATATATATATATCACCCCAGCAGGGTGTAAATAATGTATTGGGATTTTAGTATGGGCAGCACCCAGTATGCAGAGATTACAACAGTAAAGCTTTGATAGGCAGTACCTTTATGGGGCCTCACCCCAGAGTGCACAGGGTATTGAGCCCTATAGTGCACATATACCACAGCAGTTGCAGAGACTGTCTGTGGGGACCCCTGCCTGGATGAGGATAATGGGAGTGGAAAGTTGAATCTGAAACAGTAAGGGGATATAAGTGACCAATTGGTTGTGGTACAGATAAATAAACATAAGATAGATATGCAAGCAGGACATAAAGAAGAAATGCTTACCTTGGTTGTTGTAATGAATGAAGTATCGAAAGGCACTTTGTGCAGAGGAGAAATGCGCTGTAGACCTCCAGAACTGAGGCAGACCGAGTGGGTGATGCCACAAGATGGCGGCCACAGGTCTCGCGAGCCGCGAGATCCAAGATGGCCGCCGCCACACTGAAAGTGTGGGAGATAGATCCGGCCAACGGCCGGTGCGTGTAAATGCACGGTTAGGCAGCCGGGAGGTGATAGGGCCCTGCAGGGACTAAATCCCAAACGGTAGGGGGGAAAAAAATGGCGGAATCGCTCGGCGGAAATCTAAACAGGAGGGGGAAAGGCAGAGTGTCCAGTGCACAGTCTGAGGAAGGCTGTGGTGAAGGGAGCCCCAGAAAGTATCCTGAGTAGGATAGAAATTATAAGGGGCAGAAAAGGAGGGAAAGATGAACAATAAAAGCTTAATAAAAACATACAATATAATACAAGGAATATAGATATGATAAATACCAGAAAACATGAATAAACATAAGGAGCTCAATATTCTGACCTGTCTGCTGATGGAGCAGTAAAGAAAGAGGAGGAGGAGCTTGTTCACTGGGAATACTATACCTCCTACTGTTTTTTGATTGGTTCTTATTATCCTTCTCTTTACTGCTATGGAGTTTAGTAAAGAGTGTTATGCAAAATACAAAGCCTCCTGTCATGTAATAAAATTCACACTTACTAAACAGATACGTTTTATACATTAGGGTACAATAGCTGACTTGGAAAAAATCCCATTTAATTATTGTTCAAACTTTTTTATAATATACTTAATTTTGTAATTCACTTTTCCATTTACTTCACAGTTTCTGTGTGTGTATTCAAGCAAATATCGAACAAACATCAAGAGAGGAAAAATATTTATAATATATCTCTTAAATGAAACAGTACTGTTACTGCCAAGTCAAATATTAAACCATTCAAAAAGTAAGCCTAAAACTGAAGGAAACATTCATGGGAGAATCGTGTCATAACATGAATTGGAAATTGTCCCTATCAACTATTTACCTAAACATTGTACTTTGTTTTACTTAAAGCAATTTCCTCCTGCACCTGTGTCTTTCTTAACTCCCCAAGGAATAGCCCTGGTGTGTCTGTGTCTTGCTGATGACAGTGCATTGTCACCTGTCCTCCAGTCACCAGAGCCAGCCTCAGGATGAAGGTCTTAATGCTTCTTGCACTCATTCCTGCTGCTCTCTCGTATTCAGGTAGAGATAATATGAATAAATCATATGTTACTCACTTTTTCTAACTTAAATTTTTCAAATGTTATGCCTAGTGAGAGAAAGATTGCCTACATTGTAATTGTAATGATTTATTTTTAAAAAGTTGACTGCAGTAAATTTGTGTTGGATATGCTATTTGGCTGCTGACAGACATCATATGTAGGCAGACAGACAGAAAAAGGGATGGATGGACAGATGGATTTAAATGTCTTACACTTGTATATTTAACGGGACACTATAGTCACAGGAACTACTACAGCTTATTGTATTTGTTCTGGTGAGTAAAATGCAGTGTTCACATTACAGCATCGTGGTACCTCCACTGGACACTCCTCAGATGATTATTAGAGGTGATTCCTGGGGCAGTGCTGCACACTGTGCAGTACTGCCATGCAGTGTCTCCACCCTCTGCATAGAGACACTGAACTTTCTCATAGAGATGCTTTGATTCAATTCATCTCTATGATGAGATGCTGATTGGCCAGGCTATGTTTGGGTTGTGCTGACTCTGCCCCTGATCTGCCTCCTTGACAGTCTCACCCAATCCTTTGGGGAAGCCTTGTGATTGGCTCACACCACCACTGCTGATGATATCAGAGACAGTTTAGAGATAGACAGACGCAGAGGCAGCAGCTGCAGACTTGAATACAAGTAAGAGTTTTACTATATTTAGGGAGGCAAGAGGGGACCAGGGGGGCTAGATGGTGGTTTTAACTTTATAGGGTCAAAAATACATGGTTGTGTTCCTGACCCTATAGTGTTAATTTAAATACAAACAAGCTTTCCTGCATACAGTAAGATTTGTAATAAATATCATATTGTAAAACAATTAGAGATTCACTGGTATTTTTCTGAATGTATTCAAATATTTTTAATCTAGAGTCTGTTATATTTATCTTACCAAAAAATAAAAAATAGCTATAGCACTCTAAGGGTACTCTTATTAGTTCCTATACATCAAACAGTGAACAACACAAAGCGATTTATAGGATTTAGGTGAAATCACCCTCCTCTTCACAAAACACAACAGTGTACAGTGCAGTGCTAATGCATAAGTATACAAAAACTTGGAGCCAGCATCTTATAGGTTTCTAAATAATGAGAGCAGTCCACTATATGCACAGATTGTATACTTGATATTTGGATATCCTGCACTATTTTTCTGCACCTTATGTCTCCTATTTTATATATATTCCACTGGAGTTCTTAAAGGGATATACAGAAGAAGGTTGCTGCAGCCACCATAAAGCACAGAAAGCTCGCAGGTTGAGAGCAAAAACGTTTAAAAGGCTCTAAAATTGTGAGCATTCCATATTTATATTACTTTCCCCATTCATCTAAACAATATTTTGCCATTATATATTATTATATTTTTTCACACATACGAAACTACTCATGCTGCATAACTCTATGGGTAAGCTCTGGTCTGTTTGCATGAAATACGTCTCTACATTAGCACTGCTCTGTACACTTTGGTGTTTTGTAGAAAGGAGGGTGATATCATCTAAACTCTATAAAGCACTTTGTGTTGTTCATTACATTTATCTTACTGCTCTGTGTTCCTGAGGTAGAAAAAAATAATAATATTTATCTATAATTTATTATTTTAATTTTTAATAAAAGATCTACTGATAGATGAATGTCAATGAAGTAATTCAAATTTTCTTTAGTTTATTTCAGCTTTTAGGTTAGATGAATATAATTACAGACACGTTTGACATTTTATGTAAAAATATTTTTCATACTGTGAAGGGTAAACAGTAGTGATGTCCCGAACGGTTCGCCGAACGGTTCGCGAATGGTTCGCCACGAACGGTTCGCCACGGACTCATCATTGAGTAAACTTTGACCCTGTACCTCACAGTCAGCAGACACATTCCAGCCAATCAGCAGCAGACCCTCCCTCCCAGACCCTCCAACTTCCTGGACAGCTCACTAAGAATGCAGCTTCAAAATGGATGCTGTCCAGGAGGTGGGAGGGTCTGGGAGGGAGGGTCTGCTGCTGATTGGCTGGAATGTGTCTGCTAACTGTGAGGTACAGGGTCAAAGTTTACTCAATGATGAGACCGTGGCGAACTGTTCGTGGCGAACCGTTTGCGACATCACTAGTAAACAGATCAAATCATTCAACAAATACATTTAACTGAAATGGTCCTTCCACCCCACTGTAGTGGTTATAATACTAGGAGTAGCCTGGCTCTGTTTTCATACAATGGTGCAAACCATTTTACAACGGTTTGTCTTCTTACCTGGATCCCACAGGACTCCAAGGCTCCTGTTCTGACAACCAGCTTCTGCAGACCTACAGATGCTGATCCTGCCTTTCATTGGTTGCCTGAGAGTGTCAGGTGATTGCTCTCAGCAAATGAATGAGGGAAATGCTGTACATGTAGGCTCCATGCAGCATGACCTCTTCAAATCACTGAAGTAGTGATGGTGATTGGAGCAACCCATTAAACCCTGAAGAAATGTATTTATTGTGTTTTATAATAGTTATGTTAGTGATCTGTTTTTCTTAGGTAAGAAAAGTTGAAAATAATAAACTCTCCTCCAAAAGTCCATGTCCAAGAATTTACACAAAAAGGGCTATTTAATATTTGTGGATATGCTTTCAATTCTAATCATTATTGTTATTTTTAAGGTGCTGTTCCCCGACGCTCCCTTTTTTTCTTGTGTGTTTGTTATTAAGTTATTTTATGTAACTCTGTAAAAATAGAGCTATATACGGTTTCAATAAAAATGTTTTACATATTAAAAAATGTAAAAAATGTCATATATAAAAAATATAAAAATATATCAAATACACTATAGGTATCAACTAAAACTTTAGCTTAATAATGCCATTTTAGTGTATAGATTATGCCCCTGCAGTCCCACTGTTCAATTCACTGGCATATAGGAGTTAAATCACCTTTGTCCATTTTTGCTTACCTAGCCTCATCATCCCTGGCTGTGACTGACACAGCCTGCATGAAAAAAAATGTTTCGTTTTTTTTATCATTCTAATGCATCCCAGTCAAAAGACATGGGGGATTGCCCAAGCTCTAAAATTAGGTTATGTAGTATAGGGTGAGGGAAAGTAGTTTCTTCAGTAGAGGTCACCTAACAGGGTGACTCAGACTTCGGCTGCGAAGTGCACCATTTAAAATGGGAATAAAGAGCTGAACAGTGGCTCAGAGGAGAAACAGCAGGCCTAAGACTGCAACATACCCAGGTTCAAATCCCCTGTTGGGCACCCATGGGTTGACCGTGTTTGGACATCTGGTCACAGTGAGAACTGTGACAAAAACTTACTAAAATGGGAATAAAATTTAACATGGGATTCAAGCGGCATCAAATTCACTAAGAAGACTCATGAGCAGTTATCTGCAAGCTTTTTGCAGCAATCATTTGCATATATCTTGCCATAGGATTCTCCTTAATATATACTGAAGAAAAATTGTTATTTTAAATGTCTGCCTTTTCCTGGACTTCATTAGCTAACAGACCCATCTCTGTTTTCAGTGTACCTACACTTGCATATTATTACCTATACTTGCATATATTAATGAGGATCCTATGGCAAGAGATATGCAAATTTTTCCTGCAAAAAACTTGCAGATAACTTGTGATTGGATGACTTGAGACAAGGTGCTACAGCAGTTAAAGAAAATAATTAAGTGTTCTTGCATAGCAAGACCACTTAATGTTATCTCACATATATATTATTTTGTAATATATAATCTTTATTCGGAGACATCAACTCCGCTTTTTTTCTTTTTTAAACACAATAGACTTAACAACAGAGAAAAATACAAATAACAAAACATCCCATATAAAACATGTACAGTAAGATACACATAACATCCTTAACATCATTACTTTTTCCATAAAAGTTTGAAGTAGTATAGTTACGTTTAGTAAAACACCTATGTTGTTTAAAAATCTCACTGTAAACAACTCACATACAAAAGGACATGACAGGACAAAACATCAAATGGTCATATGAGGTCACTCTTAATATAGTATCAATATCAACTTAGGCCCAGAGAAATTTAGGACATATATCTGTAAGTCAACAACAGCCTCCAACTTCGCCAACCAGGAGTTATAGCGTTCTTGATATTTTATATTTAACCCAGCTTCCATTTTCAATTGATATTTAATTTGTTCCTTAACTATGGGCCAGGAGGGCACTAACTCCATTTTCCAATACCTTGCAATAGAAAGTTTCGCGGCTAGTAGTATATGCAAGATAACCGGCAATGAACTACCACTAACCTGGTGGATATCTAATTGCAAAAGGCATATCTGTGGTACCAAAGGTAAATCAATCAAAGTAATAAGTTTTATCCTAGATAAGATCATTTTCCAAAACTTCTGTATATACCTACAGTCCCACCATATATGTAGATAGTTCCCAAATTCCACATTGCATCTCCAGCAATTGGCGTTACCTGAATTACTAAACTTCTTGATTTTACTGGGGACCATATACCACCTATTTATGATTTTAAAATGGCATTCCACCAGATTAAGACAGTGGATATGTTTATAGGTAAGATTTAAAGCTTCTCTCCATTGGTTACAAGTAATCTGATTTCCCAAATCCCTTTGCCAAGAATTAATTATAGCTTCTAAGGGTTCATCTGAGTTTTTTTGTAATAGGTTTAATCCCATAGATAGTAGTTTTTTTGGAGAATCCCTATCGAGGATGTTTCCCATGTCCCTTAAGCGATCACACCTTTCTGTGGTAACATATTGGTGACAAAAGCCTTTTAGTCTAAGGTAATTGAAAATCTCCTTTTTGTCTATTTTATATGTTTGTTTTAAAGTTTGGAAATCCATCCATCCGTTTCTATCCCTTAAATCTTGAAATTTGTATATGCCTTTTTCAATCCAGCTTTTTACGTTAAAATTAGTCATATAGTTAGCTATATTTCTTAAAGAAAGGGAAGGGATTAACTTATTATAAAGACCTAGTGAATTTTTTGTTTTTTTCCACCCCCTTAGAACATTGTTCAGAATAACACTTGATGAAATGGGGCTTACTCTATGATCGGTTTGTAATTTTAGGGGCCAAAAGAGCACAGACAACTCTATCGGTGGACCCTCAGTTGAAATAAGATCTTGTTCTATTTTGTACCATATCTCATTCTTGCTATCATTTAGTTGAGTAATGATTGCGTGTGTAAAGGTCGCAGCATTTTGGAAGTCTTTTAGAATAGGGACCCCCAGGCCCCCCTTTTTCACTTTTAAGGCTAAGCGTTTTTGGGATATTCTTGGAGGCTTATGTAACCATATAAATTTATTCAATAGGGATTGAGCTAGGGTCAACCAGCTGTCCGGGCACGGTAATGCCACCATTCTAAATAGATAAACCCATTTTGGGATAATATAAGATTTAACTACATTGATACGGCCCCACCATGAGATCTCTAAATTTTTCCAATTTTTTAGTTTCTTTGCCGTAGTTCTAAGAAGAGATAGGAAATTGAGTTCCATGATAATATTAACGTCATTTGCTATATCAATTCCCAAATAATTAAAAGAAACCTCCGCCCAATTAAATTCATATCTCTGCTTAAGTATTGCCCTTGTATTCTGAGGGGTATTCATTAGTAATGCAGTCGACTTATTGACATTAATTTTATAGCGTAAAGCGTATTCATCTAAGGTATTAAAGAAAGCTATAGAGGAGTTTAAAGGATCTGCTAGAGTTAATACAATATCGTCAGCATACATTGTTAATTTAATGCAGTCATTTTTAAAATTAAGGCCCTTTATTGCCTCGTTTTTCCTTATTGCTACCGCTAGAACTTCTATTGTCAATAAGTAGAGAAGAGGTGAGAGCGGGCAGCCCTGTCTCGTCCCGTTTTTCAACGAGAAAAAATCTGAGCTAAATCCCGCTCCCACAACTCTTGCAGAAGGAGTTGAATACAAGGCCAGTATTGCTTTTCTTATATTCCCAAAAAAGCCAAAAGTTTGTAGGACCGCATCGAGGAAGTCCCACCTGACCCTGTCGAATGCTTTCTCAGCATCTAAAGACAGGATCAGGAGGGTGGATTTCCTCGATTGGGCCCAATCTACTACATCTATGAGACGTCTGACATTATATGCCGAGGAGCGTTTGGAGATAAAGCCCACTTGGTCCCACATATATATTATTATTATTATTATTATTAAGTGTTCTTGCATAGCAAGACCACTTATTGTTATCTCACATATATTATTATTAAGTGTTCTTGCAAGAACACTTATTGTTATCTCACATATATATTATTATTAAGTGTTCTTGCATAGCAAGACCACTTAATGTTATCTCACATATATATTATTATTATTATTCTTATTATAGCCAAATTTGCCACCCTAACTCCTCCCACAGTTTTTACACTACATAGACAAAAATTTACCAAAACGTGCAGATTGTTCCCGATCGGATTGCTATTACTTTGTGGAACGTTTCGCCGAATGGTTCACGGAATATCGTCGTTTTTGTGGCGCAATTTGTCCCATAGGAATGAATGGCAAAGCTAGAGTGGGAGCTGGCAAAAGCTGAAAAATCAGGACATGATTTCTAAACTGCCACCACTCCCTTATTTTCAGGCCCACCTACACAAATCTTATATCAAAACGTTCAGCTATCCCTGCTGCCACTAGAAATGTCCACGGCTAAGCCGTAGTCCTGATAGATTTCACAATATGACCATTTGTTTGCAACTCACGCCTTCCATTGACATTCATTGAAACTTCACTCAAGCCAGCTCAAACTTGAAGGGCAATTTCTAAACTGCGACTGTGCCTTCATTTTTAATACTTCAGAGACATACTATGCATCAAAATGTAGGTCTGGGTCTTGTGATTCTCACAATATAAAGCTCTTCGCTGTAGGATTTATAGTTTTTAAAATATGACCGCTTGAAGATGGCAACCACCAAAATACTCTGACCTGCCAAGGCTGCAGCAGCAAGTGATGTCATAGACAGGGCCTTTTGAACACCTGCTAATGTTTTTATAAATGTATGGTTTAATGTAACTGTGCAACAACGTTGCAATTAAATGTGCTATATAAATGATAACAGTTACTCCGCCCACTCCAGTTGTAGACTACTGGTGGAGGCAAGAACACTTCACACAATTTCCCCAGAAATTGTAGCTTTTCTAGTTCTTATTCTTATTATAGCCAAATTTGCCACCCTAACTCCTCCCACAGTTTTTACACTACATAGACCAAAATTTACCAAAACGTGCAGATTGTTCCCGATCGGATTGCTATTACTTTGTGGAACGTTTCGCCGAATGGTTCACGGAATATCGTCGTTCTTGTGGCGAAATTTGTCCCATAGGAATGAATGACAAAGCTAGAGTGGGAGCTGGCAAAAGCTGAAAAATCAGGACATGATTTCTAAACTGCCACCACTCCCTTATTTTCAGGCCCACCTACACAAATCTTATATCAAAACGTTCAGCTATCCCTTCTGCCACTAAACATGTCAACGGCTAAGCCATAGTCCTGATAGTTTTCACAATATAATCATTTGTTTGCAACTAACGCCGTCCATTGACTTTCATTGAAACTTCACTCTGCAAAGCTCAAATTTGAAGTGCAATTTCTAAACTGCGACTGTGCCTTCAATTTTAATACTTCAGAGACATAATATGCATCAAAATGTAGGTCTGGGTCTTGTGATTCTCACAATATAAAGCTCTTCGCTGTAGGTTTTATAGTTTTTAAAATATGACCGTTTGAAGATAGCAACCGCCAAAATACTCTGATCTGTGCCAGGCTGCAGCAGCAAGTGATGTCATAGACAGGGCCTTTTGAACACCTGCTAATGTTTTTATAAATGTATGGTTTAATGTAACTGTGCAACAACGTTGCAATTAAATGTGCTATATAAATAACAGTTACTCTGCCCACTCCAGTTGTAGACTACTGGTGGAGGCAAGAACACTTCACACAATTTCCCCAGAAATTGTAGCTTTTCTAGTTGTAAATAAAGCTCCGGGGTCTGACGGTATTCACCCACGAGTACTTAAGGAGCTAAGTAGGGTAATAAGTGAACCTCTGTATTTAATTTTTCAAGATTCTTTTGTTTCAGGTATTGTACCGGAGGATTGGAGGAAGGCAGATGTTGTTTCTATATTTAAAAAGGGTTTAAAATCCTTGCCTGGAGATTATAGACCTGTGAGCTTAACTTCTGTGACTGGAAAAATATTTGAAGGGCTATTAAGGGATAATATTCAGGAATTAATTGGGAAGAACTTTGGTATTAGCAATAATCAGCATGGTTTTATGAAACATAGGTCATGTCAAACTAACCTAATTGCATTCTATGAAGAAGTAAGTAGAAGCATAGATCAGGGGTGTTGCAGTGGATGTGATCTACTTGGATTTTGCCAAGGCATTTGATACGGTTCCTCACAATAGGTTAGTATTCAAATTAAAATAAATTGGTCTAGATGAATATTCTTGTTCTTGGGTAGAACATTGGCTTAAGGATAGAATACAATGAGTTGTCATTAATGGTAAATTTTCAGGCTGGACAAAAGTGGTAAGTGGTGTCCCTCAAGGTTCTGTTTTGGGACCGCTTCTATTCAATATAAATGATCTTGAAATGGACAATGAAAGCCATGTATCAGTGTTTGCAGATGACACAAAACTTTGTAAAGTAATAAAATGTGAGCAGGATATTGCTTTGATGCAGAGGCATTTGGATAGATTGGGGGACTGGGCACTAAATTGGCAGATGAAATTTAACATAGAGATATGCAAAATTTTGCACTTCGGGGTCAAGAATGCACAATCAACTTACACCTTAAATGGTAGTGAATTAGGGATAACCACACACGAGAAGGATTTGGGAATTGTTATAGACAACAAATTAGGCAGCAATATGCAATGTCAATCTGCAGCTGCTAAGGCCAGTAAGGTTTTGTCATGTATAAATAGGGGCATAAATTCTCGGGATGAAAATATAATTATGCCTCTTTATAAATCGCTGGTAAGACCACACCTTGAATATGCTGTGCAATTTTAGGCACCTGTTCTAAAGAAAGATATCATGGCACTACAAGAAGTGCAGAGACAAGCTACAAAATTGATAAAAGGAATGGAGCATTTTAGTTATGAAGAAAAGTAAAAAAAATTAAATCTCTTTAGTTTGGAAAAACGGTGCCTTAGAGGGGATATGATAACATTATACAAATATATTTGGCGCCAGTACAAACCATTATCTGGAAATCTATTCATAAACAGGGCTGTACATAGGACACGAGGTCACACATTTAGGCTGGAAGAAAGGAGACTTCATCTTAGGCAAAGAAAACATTTTTTTTTTTTACAGTAAGAGCAATAAGGCTATGGAATTCTCTGTCTGAAGAGGTGGTTTTATCAGAGTCCATACAGATGTTTAAACTGCATTAGAATAAATACTTGCAAAAACATAACATACAGGGAAATAATTTCTAATTAGTGGGGTAATAGCTGCTTGATCCAAGACATCTGACTGCTATTTTGGGTATTTTTTCTTAGTTTCTTTAAAATTGGAAGTGCTTCAGACTAGGTTTTTTGCCTTTTTTTTGGATCAACAGCAAAAACATATGTGAGGAAGGCTGAACTTGATGGACGCAAGTCTCTTTTTAGCT
Source organism: Pelobates cultripes (assembly GCA_933207985.1). Classification (NCBI taxonomy): domain Eukaryota; kingdom Metazoa; phylum Chordata; class Amphibia; order Anura; family Pelobatidae; genus Pelobates; species Pelobates cultripes. Next base: position 19,670,394 of record OW240921.1, on the reverse strand, counting down.
ATGTAACTATGTAAGATAGTGTGCTTCCAGCTCCAACAAAAAAACGACTTATGTTCATGCCATGCTGATATAAAATGTATAAATAATATTACCAAAATGTCTTTCTCCTAGGAAATCTCCGTTCATGCATGTCATTCATTACTTCTGAAATTGATAAGGCCATGAGCTTCAGATCCTTTTTTCAATGTAAGAAAACGGATGAAGTATGTGCTTTTGTAATTATCAAAACAATCTCAGGTAAGCTCACTTTTCTCGAAACATGACTTGAAATTTTGATTTTCACATCTATCCAATGCTGATTACAATAATTGCTCTAAGTGAAAGTAAAAATTTGATTCATGTAATTTGAAGCAATCTGTGACATGAAACTTCAAATGTACATTCATTAATTGAGGACAAAAAAGAGTCTGCATGTTGTATTTGCTTACTTGAAAGTGTTCTGTCTTAGAATTACCATATGATTTTAGTTGCTATGGCTCATTACAACTTGTGTTTATGAGATCTGCACCATTTAACTGTTTAGAATATCGTGTGAGGTCTGCTAGAAGTACCTGAGAGAAGGACAACAAAGCATTTTGAAATATTTGTTCAATATAGCCTGATTTTTTATTTAGTTACACATGTTTATCTAACGGTGTGCACTATATAGTTTTGCTTTTGGTTCCATAGTCGCACAGAGAGAAACTGAACCATCCACATATCCGGAGTGGGAATCATACCACTCTAGGCTACATTACAAGAGCTATTTTAGGGCTCCAATAAATGTGAGTGTACATTCATCTATCTACCTATACAGTGTTCTATAACCTAAATATACTTCACTATATCAACCCATTTTAGTTTTTTATTATTCTATGTACCCTTTTGCTGTATGTTTCATGTAATAACCAATTTTGAAGCAAAAAGTACAGTCATGTCCACAAGTGGGGATTTTAACACTCAGGCACATCAGAAGGAGCTACATCATAGCTCCACGAAGTGTAAGTGCACTCCTTTCTCCTTATCCTTCCAGTGACCACAACATTCTACACCACGGGTGTCAAACACAAGGCCCGCGGGCCGAATCCGGCCCGCCAGACCTCGTCATGTGGCCCGTGTAGCCGCCGCCGGCCGCCAGCCCAGTGGCGGATCTGGGGGGGGCAACGGGGCAATTGCCCCCCCCGAGAATACCGACGGTCTCCCTCTCCTGCCAGCCCAGTAATGTGCTTCCGGACCGGAGGGGAGATCACAGATCTCCCTCCCCGGTCCGCAGGCACAGTGCTGACAGCCGGCGGGGGAGGGAGGGATAGAGGACCCGGAGCTCAGGCTGCAGCTCCTCCAGGTCCTCCACGGCAACGCTCCAAATCTCGTGAGAGTGAACTCTAGCCCTGGAGCGTGGGCTAGAGTTCACTCTCCCCACTGGGACCACCAATGAATTCCCCACCGGACCACCAGGGAAATGTACCCCCTCCCCCCAGTAAAGGTAAGAAGGGAGGGGGGACATAAATATATATTTTAATTAAAATTATATATATATAATATATAAAAGCCCCCCTACCCTTATATCACACACACACACTCTACACCCACACACTGCCCCCCATACACACACACTGCCCCATACACCCACACTGCCCCCATACACACACTGCCCCCCATACACCCATACTGCCCCCATACACCCACACACACTGCCCTCTATACCCCCCATACACACACACACTGCCCCCATACACACACACTGCACACTGCCCATACACTACACATACACACTGCCCCCATACACACATACACATACCCCCCATACACACACACTGCCCCATACACTCACACTGCCCCTATACACACACACTGCCCCCATACACACACACTGCCCCCTATACACACACATACTGCCCCCATACACACACATTGCCCCCATACTGCCCCCATACACACAGACACTGCCCCCATACACACACATACTGCCCCCATACACACACACTGCCCCCATACACACACATAAACCCGCTCTGCCCCCATACACACATACTGCCCCCCATACACACGTACTGCCCCCCATACACCGTACTGCCCCCCATACACCCGTTCTGCCCATGTAATAATTGAATGCAGTGACAATAATTTATGATAATAAAGAGTGGACACATAGTCCTACAGATACAACCGGCCCTTTGAGGGTGACCAAACTGCTGATGCGGCCCCCGATGAATTTGAGTTTGACACCCCTGTTCTACACTATCCGATTTTGCTAACTACCATTCTTTTCATTTCAAATACCACAACTCATTTAAGGCACTGCAAACACCTTTGCATATCTTTATCTCTATCAACCAGGGAATAGAGACCCCATATTGAGTTGATGTGTTGCATATTAGAATCACAACAGTATACACTGATTGTTTAATTTACCATTTCGCATTTTCCTTTCTGCTATGTACTAAACTGGGCTGGCTATAGGAAATAATATCATCTCCCCAAATGCCCTATGACTGAAAGGGAAACAGTCACTTTCCAAGATTTTCAATATAATTTCTAATTATTCCCTATATTTAATAATATTTAGAATTCCATGAAACTGTAATCATCTCAAACCTGGGTCTGAGCCTCTCCATCTTGGGTCTCTGTTAATCATTGCTAATAACATCTACCCTTTGAACTTGTCACTTAGCATAGAGAAAGGAGGAGAAATAGAAATAATTAGAAGACCTTTGTCATGACAAAGTCCATTCGTGGGTGAAATGTTTTTCTTTATAAGTTCCATGCAATACTATAAAGTGCTTACAAGGTGATGCAGTGCTGTGCAGAAGTCTATAGACTATCAAAGGATATTTGTCTTAATTGGAAGAAATATTGTTTTTCAAGAACCTGCAACGAGAGGTGACAAGACCAGTTTTCTGCATATGTATATGCCTTGGGCTGGGGCTCCTTTGCATACTTATTCTCCTGCCTTATATTACTTCTCTGATAGCAATCATTTCTTGTAGGGACAGGAGTATGTGCCTTCTAGCTCAATCCTGCTTAATTGAAATAAAATATTCAGGAGCCTTTTGAAAACAGAGCTTTGATGTTAAAATCCCACCTACTGTATGTGATAAGGGAATAAGCATAAGAACAAGCCAAGACAGGCAAGGATCTAGGGATCTATTCTCCACCAGCCAGGTACCGCTGTGCATTATCTTATCCTACATTAGGGTCAATTGAGAATAAGGACATATCAGTGGAGGTGAGAGACATATAAATGTAAAAGGGTCAAAAATAGGGAACATCAGTGGTAATGAGTAATTGCAAGCCAGACGAACGTGAGTATAATTTGGGAAGATAGAAAATGGGAATGTCAATTGTGCAGTGTGATGGTTGGCACCATTACTGGGAGCAGAAGAATACTTTACAATGGTTTCCAAATGGCTCCTATGTCTTAGTGCCAATTATAGGTGCAGGGTGTTTATAATGTGTTTGTATACTGTTAATTGTTTAATGTTAAATGTTAGTGTGTGCTTGCAATAAACTAGGTAGATTTGGCTATGGAGGATCTAGCAACAGCTGTATGCACTACCTTAATAGCAAGGATTGCCTATTTGCATATTCAGGTAGATTTGCATATTGCTAATTCTGCAGGCAGGAGAGTTGTTTTGTTTTTATTATTGTCTTCCCAACCCCTTTATTATTATACACAAAAAGATGGCCACCGTATCCTCTGAACCCAAAACAAAACCCTTAGGTTAAAGTGTTCCCTAGAGACACTCAAAATACAAGTAATACAAAGAAAAAAAACAAAAGGAAAAATTCTGTGTGTAATCACCAAAGGTGATAGTAATAAATACAACCTGTACAGTAGTCGGTACAATCTACCATAAGCACAGTATAACTGGTGGAATAAAACACAAATATAGTGCAATACAATAAGCACAGGCAGGGGGTGTGTGGTGGTAGAAAACTCACTAGAAATTAGTAGATTCAGGCATGTCTCCCTCAATATTAGGGTAATTGTATAATTGCAGGAAATCTTGATATCTTCTTGATAATAACCTACGTAATCTACTAATTCATAGTCATCTTGAACCAAAACCATCACCTAAGACATGGCTAAAGAAACAAAGGGAATTTTTAGATGTGGGAAGTGTAAGGCATGTTGGTTTATTAAACCATCAAAATCAGTCTTATGTACCAATACGCAGAAAACACATCTGATTAATGATTTTGTCAACTGCAGTACTACAAGTAGTTTACATCATCACTTGAGAAGGAGAATCCTACGACATGAATTCAGTCTCTAACTTAAACATTTCCACTCCTGTCTCTAATCATATAAGGAATTTCCATTACTCGGATGCTTCTCATCTTATGTTTCAGGTTTTAGAACGTATCCACCTGAATACTAGAAAGGGTAATTTTAATCTTACCCTATTAAGAAAAGAATCTAGATGGATACATGAATGTAAGACCTTATCCCCTTTGGGATTAAATGAAGAGTTTAACTTTACCCCCTTCATTCACAAATAAGTGTATAATTAGTCATTATTATAATTACCAATATTCTCTGTTACACTTTAATGTTGATAATAGTAAATGTTTAAGTTTTGGAATCCATTAATATATCTGTACTAATCAGTAAATTGTGTAGCAGATAAATGTTGCTACATTCGTTCCACTAATTATGTTACCGTTGTTATTTACATGTAAGTTATAATAATGACTTTATTGTCATCTTATAATCATTGTTACTTATATATTTATTTACTTATTACTTTTTTTCCTTTTTTTACATTTATTCAGCGATAAAACAGAAAATTCAGGAAAACATAGGGTTAATTGACCAATTTTTCTGTAAGGGTTGAGATTCCCTCCCCAAGCTACCATTGGTAAGAATCCTGAAAAGCTTCCAATCAAATAAGAGCTTATGATTTAAATACTCATATACTTACCTGTATCTGGTTCCCCTCTGATGAACCTCACTGGCGAAACGCGCGTGTCAGGGGTTCTGGACACATACTGACACATTATTGGTGTCGGCATCTAACTTTCAGCGTATCAATTGCGATAATACCGACATCAAGTGCATTTAAGTCCAGGAGTTCAGGAGTGTGTATTGGAGACTTCTTACACTGTATAACTGCACTCTGTGTATATACTTTATTTCTCTTTCTTTTTCTTTATTACACTTTATGGGGAGAAATTGAATAGACCAGGCATTTGATTAAGGGTGCCCTTGAAGGCATAAGACTCAGGAATTTTATTCTATACGCCGTCCTCTGTCACCTACTATATTATTATATTTTTTCTATCACTCAGGCAGCCTGTTTGTAAACGGTCTATAAATCTTCTTTTTTTCTTTACACTTGGATTTATCATCTTAATGCAGTTATCATTTAGGCAATGTTTGTGACTATCAACGGGTTAATGAAGTGGTCTGGGTGCCAGGTCCAGCTAGGGTTAACCCTTTTTTCTATAAACATTGCAGTTCTAGAGAAACTGCTATGTTTATATTAGGGTTAATCCAGCCTCTAGTGGCTGTCTCATTGACAGCCGCTAGAGGCGCTTGCGTGCTTCTCACTGTGAAAATCACAGTGAGAAGACGCCAGCGAATGCTTTCCTATGAGACTGGCTGAATACGCGCACGACTCTTGAGAAAGAGGTAAGTTTAACCCCTTCCTCACCCTAGAGCCCGGCGGGAGGAGGGACCCTGAGGGGGGGGGGGCACCCTCAGGGCACTATAGTGCCAGGAAAATGAGTATGTTTTCCTGGCATTATAGTGGTCCTTTAACTGCTGCTTGTCAGCAGTTCTTCATAGCTGAACTACAAATTTTTGTTCCGCTGTGGTCAATATAATATTATCTAGTACAGACAGCTGTTGCTATACTATTGGCAACCCCTTATCTCATACTTTACTGCCTGATAGCAACCTTTAATTTATCATCCACACGCTGCTATGTTCTTTCGTTACATTTAACTAGCTAATTGCCGTCTGAGTGTCAGCAGCATATCTCTGCTGAACACTAATGACAGCACTGTTTTAGCAGTCTTTGATTCTCCCCCCTTTGCTACAGTTAGTAGTGATACATTACAAAGTATCACTTGTATAACATGTATGGGTTTTTGCATTATAATTTTTACAGTTCATATTAATAGCCACTGAGCTTTACACGCTGGATTGTCTCCACTTACTCTTGTTGCTTTTATAATTCTTTCTTTTTCACATTTATTTTAGATTAATTTATTAAAAGTTACCCTTTAAAGCTTACAATTCTTTCAGCAAACTATACACAGGTAGAATGGCACTTTTTTATATAGCAGCATTCAGAAGCACAAAGCAATAATAGAAATTCAGCTGGATGGCAATGGAATTACACATAGCAATTCGTGATGGAAAAGGTTTGAGAGGCAGGGAAATGATGAGTATATTTTGTGAACAGTGAAGAGATTTTTCAGATGGTAGGGCAGAGATGAGAAGATATCAGTGGAGGAGAGTGTCAGTGAAAGAAGGAATATCACCTTGTTGGAAAGCCATGGAAACTATAAACCGAGGAGCAGTGCATATCAGGTAGGGAGCACTATACATGAAAGGTTTACTTTTCGGCCTAATTTTTTGTATAAGTGTCTCAGTAGCTCACATCATATCTACTGTTTTCTTTACAGTAAGAACAAAAAAGATGTGGAGTATTCTGCCTAAAGGCCTGTTTTTTTTTTTGCATAAACAGAATTTTCAAAGATATCATTGGTATGTATGTATGTGAACAGGTTGTTGATCCAAGGAGAAATCAGATTGCCATTATGAAGTCAAGAAGGAATTATTCCCTTATTGTGGCATAATTTGAAATGGCAACAACTGGTTTTGTTTGCCTTCTTTTGGATCAACAGCATAAAAGAATGGGCTTCAGGGTTGAACTTGACGGACTATAGTCTTTTTTCAAGCTAGATTGCTATGTAATTTTACTGAATGTAAAAAAGACTTTCAATTCACAGAAAAAATGAATTAACGATGCTTTCTAATTCATTAGGGCCTACAATAGTTTGAAATGAAACACTTTTTCATATTACTAACACATGTAGTGATACTTTGTCTGCTTATTTCCCTTTCTTAGTTAACGACTATGTCTCCTCTTACTTCTTCAAAGGACAATGCATGGACTATCATCTTTGCAATCGTGGAGGCAAAATATCAGTCCCACATTATTATAAAGTGACTTATACTACCAGTTGTTGTTATGAAGACCGCTGTGTACCTCATTTTCCCACTGGTAAGTTTTTTTTTTTTTGTTTGTTTTTTTATATTGGTTGTATCCCTCCACAAACCTTTTCTTGCTCACATCCCAGCAAGTACCTCATGGTCCAATTCTCAAAGTTTTTCTTAACTCCCCTAGATCTCAGCCCTGATTTCCAACTGTCTATCACAGCTCTTGTTTTCTACCCTCCAATTTGGTTCCTATTCCTTACCATTCATCTTAGCTCCCATTTTCCACCCAATATCTTAGCTCCTATTTCCCACCCTATATTGCATCTAAAGTTCCATTTCCCACCTTTATATCAGCTCTCATTCTCCCTCCTCTAAATAAGCTCCATTATCGTATGAAAGGTATAGTGAATGAACGTGAAAGGTATAGTCAGGAATGCCAAATGTAGCTAAGGTTTCGTTTTAAATATGAAATTCACTCTCTTCATGAGGTCACTTGGCACCCTCATCACCATTTTAGTGTAGTTCTGTGTAGTTGACATAGATACTCTGCATAAAAATTATGCTCCCTTCTCTGCAGCTCTTGGAACAATCCATTTAATGCCAATGCCAGGTAAAGCCCAGATAATAACAAACTTTCTCTTTTTTATACCTTGGAGAGTATTTTGTCTCTTTAGAATCTAAAGATCGCCATAAGTGTGTCTCTCCATTTCAGAAAAGATTTTGAAAGCATTATGGAGCATTTTTTTCCACCAGTTGTTATTGCCACTCCTCTTTGATGCATGTTTGCAGCATAATGGTCAATAGGGGCTGGAAGACAAGATGTCTTGTTGTTATCTGGTCTTTGTGACGTTAGCTATGATAAGTGGGGATTATTGTAGGTAACCCTAAGGTTAAAGCATAAGAAAATGTGTAAAACAGAACTGGAGTGGGTGGTACTTGACTAGTGATTTGTGTTACAATAACCATAATTCTGTTTTCATTTGAACACATGCAGGCTGTTTTTTTAATGGCATGAAGGCGACAAAAGGTCACATGGCATCTCTACATGCAGATCACGGCTGTGGCTTAGTTGCAATTTTATGATTGTTTTGAGGTTACTGGGGGCCAGAAGATCCCCTTTATGGCACATACTCTTCAGAGCATGGAAGCAGGTTCTGGGATGAATACATTTTATCTAGCTGTTCTTGATAAAGTCCCACACATGATTGAAACAGGTAGCCCATTGAACGCATCATGCTGGAGGCATCCCTTCTGATTCATTGCTTATTGGATTGACTGCCTTTTCACACTGTGCATGCAAATCTATTCTGTGTATATTGCTGCACTGATGTGATATAGGGTATCCTTTGGAAGCCTATATACACCAGCTTAAAGGGACACTGTAGGCACCCAGGCCTCTTCAGCTCATTGAAGTGGTCTGGGTGCACTGTCCCTTTTGCATTTAGTGCTGCAATTTAAAAGATTGCAGTTCCTAAGAACTGATTGTCCTTATGATCTGCATGAGGACACTCAGCGTTAGATGTTTCCCCATAGGAAAGCATTGACTCGATGCTTTCCTATGGGGAGGTCTAATGCGCTCATCGCAGTGAGTCAGAAGGGGCAGAGATAGGAGTAAATAAAGGGTTTTCTAACCCTTTATTCACTGGGTGTGAGGGGACACACGAGGGATGGGGGAGGCAGAGGGAGCTACAGTGCCAGAAATACATTTTTGTATTCCTGGCACTATAGTATCCCTTTAACTACATCAGCGATGTTTTTTTAAAAAGATTTATTTTTCTTTTCTGGGTACTCTGGGTGAGCCTAAACGCTCTCATCAGATTACTAATATGGGAACACATACACTTGGATCAGCCACAGCTGTGAGAAACTCCCTGTTCTGGTTACCGTTTTACCTCGAACTGCCTAGATATTTTTACTCTGTTCCACAGTGGTAACAACAATTTGCTACTTTGAATATTCACTATGATATCATATTGCTGTCCCAAATTAGCTGCAAATAATTATTTGTTCTAATCTTAAATGTTTTTATGTGCTTTATATTTAGTACCACTTTGTTTATATTAGGATTGTAAAGAGCCTCAATTGATGTAGGGAGATATGCCAAGGCGGGCAAGTATTCAGTGATATGTCTATAATGCATCTATAGTGTTTACATATATTTTAAATGCCTGCTCCACCAATCAATATAAATGTGCTGCATAAAGAGGTAAAGAAAATCATTCTCACAGAAACATCACACTAAAGGCTCACTCATGACAGTAACAAAGTAAATAAATATGTGGCACATACTTCTAGTACTTCTATGTGATCCATACTTGTGAGATTTAAGCCAGACCAGTTATTCAATTCCTTTGTATACTTGTTCATTTTGAACTCTTTGACTGAAATTTAGCAATAATTTCATACCACATTTAATTTCTATTTTACCTTTCAGTTCCTGCTGAAAATAATTCTTTCAATGGACTGGTTTGCCCATATTGTCATTCATCATCAACAGGGAAATGTACTCCAAAAACATCAATGAAATGTACAGGCGATGAGAATATGTGTTTCATGCACAACTCTGGTAACTCTAATTCAATTTCATAAGTACTCTTTTTTGCCACCTTGTGGGTAAAACCAATGTGTAGGTAAAACAAATCCATTTGCAACCCTGTTTGAAGGGCCGTTTTTTTTGCTGTGGGGAACAACAGTTTTTGGACAGTTTTTTCTACCTCATGGTAGATCATGTAATCTTTTCCATTGCATTATATAGATAATGCATTCGTAAATATTAAAAGGAAAAAAAAAAAACATATTTCAGAATGCTTCTAATATTGAAGAAAACTCTTTCACAGTTACACACACACACACACTCTCACATTCACAGACAGACACACATTCACTGACAGACACATACACACTCACTGACAAGACACACGTACAAATTAACTGAGAGTCACACACACACATTGACATAAATGCACACACTCTGACTGACAGACGCACACTCACTAAGTGTCAGACACACACACACACTGAGACACACATATACTCACTGACAGATACACACTGACAAACACACATATCCACTCACTGACAGACATATATACACTCTGTGTCAGACACACACATTCACTGACAGACACACATAGATTAGCTGACAGACACACATACACTAGCTGACATACACACTGACAGACATTCATACATACACTGACAGACACACATACACTAGCTGACATACACACACTGACAGACATTCATACATACACTGACAGACACGCATACATACACTGACAGACACACATACATACACTGACACATGCATACACACTGACAAACACTCTCAGTGACAGATACACACACACTGACATACACATATACACTCTCACTGACAAACACACATACATTCTGACTGGCAAACACACATACACATTCACTGACAGACACACACACTCTTTGACAGACACACACACTAAGAGATATACACACTTACTAAGAGACACACACACTCTCACTAACAGACACACTAACACACTCACTAACAGACACACACACTAACACACTCACAATTTTTACATTTCAATCGACCTAGCCTACCTTTGGGAGTGCTGGAGTGGATTTTTCCCTGGGGTCCAGTGGGCTGGCAAGGCATGCAGGTATAGGCGGTCGAGCAGGCACGGGCAGTCTGTCAATGCAGGTGGCGAGGGAGCTCTGATTTCCCTGCTCAGCTCCCTCGCGCACCTCTTAGCGATGCTGAAGCAGGGATGACGTCATATTCCTGCTCCGGCATCAGTGCGTGGCACGCAAGGGAGCTGAGCAGCGACAGCTCAGGGGAGAGTGCTCCCTCGCCGCCTGCCTCCTGCATCAGCACATGCCAGTCTCAGGGGGGGGGGGTTGGGGAGACTGAGGTGAACAGCTGGCCAGCTCCTGGGCCCCTCAGGACAAGAGGCTGGCAAGGCATTTGCCAGGGCGTTTGGGGGGGAAGCGGCTTTTTTGCTGTTCCCCTAAAAGTGCCGCCCAAGGCAAATGTCTTGCCAACCTCACGCTAAATACAGCACTGATAAATATATATATATATATATATATATATATATATAAAACAGTCACCCAAGTGTATTTACAGAAGTAAATGTACATCCACAAAGTGAACATGTATACCAGGGATATTTTATATTAGAGTACTGTTATAACTGTTTGTTACACATTCCTAGTAGTAAAACAAGGAAAGTTGAAATATTCCTACAAATTTGCCAGCCAAAAAGCACTGAATGGTTGGTGTATCAAAATGGTAAAAAGTACAAAGCAGGGAAAATGGTTACTTGGTCATGATAAATATTAATGAAAGAAAAGGGGTGTGAGGGGGCAGGGGGGGACAGCGCACTCAAGGGGCTTTTCATCGGCTATGCCAGAATGATCAGTAGTGCCAGAAAAGCTGAGATAGAGAATGTTTTCAAATAAACTATTTTCCATTTTGTCGTTCGGATGTAATTGGCAGTACTAGCGCTACAGTGTCTTAGACCCCATTCAAAGCTCCCCTTATGAGCTGTAAAAAAAAAAAAAGTATTTTATTTACCTATTTTCCACTTGTGAGACTCACTATGTGCTGCTACCTGCTTCTCTTTAAGGCATTGTTTCCTCGATGATCATTCAATCCAAGTGTGTGTACAGTCAAATGCTTCTCGTAGGAAAGTATCGAATCCAATGCTTCCTTAAGAGCTAAATTTGATGACAAAGTGCCTCTAGTGGCTGTCAGCTGCTAGAGGTCTGTTTAATACACCAATTTCTACAAAACATCAATGTTTATATTGCAAGTTTAAAAAGACAGGGGCACTGCCTTTTATTTTAAGCTTACTGAGCAAGCCTAAACCGTGATTATTGCTTGAATTAGGAACTAGCTGATAAATCTCTGTCAATCCTTCATTCAACATAGCTATCAGTGGGAGAATCAATGCACACGTGCATATGTATGATGTCACATGATCAATTACTTCTTTACTAGAATAGAAAATTAACCCCATAAGGACACATGACATGTGTGACATGTCACGATTCCCTATAATTCCAGAAGTCTGGTCCTTAAGGGGTTAAAGAGCATGTGTCAAATGTAGTTGAGATTCTTGCAATACCTTGAAATTTCTTGTTAGATAGAGACTTTTGGCTATGGTACACTGGTTTTATTTATTTTTGATTGATGCAGTAAATAATACAATGGAGAAAATTCACAATGATTTCATTGCATGATCAACTACACACATGGTTGCAGGGTTTGTGTCCGCAGGGTCTCTTCAAAGATGCCCCAATATATTTTTCATAATTTCTTTGTATTTAATTTTTAAATTTTACATTACAATACCACGAAGTGCATGTTTTTTTATTAAAGGGACAATGCCCAAATTAAAATGAATAAATAACAATCACTATTTAATACATATCCCCCAAATGAAAACATTTAATATTTATTATTATTATCATTATCATTATTATTATTTTTTATTTTTTTATTGGGGTAAATCTAAAACAGTTTGCAAATGTTGCAGTTCTGATTTTGCAATTCTTATCCTAACTCCGCCCAGACTTTCTGTGGCTGTCTAATCACAGATTCCCAATGCAGCCAATTGAGAAGTCTTTGCAGAGCACGTGTTCTGGGCAAATGCTATCTCTGGAGTTTAGCTCCACTAAGCTTGGGAAACAATAAGTAACAAGACCTGTTGTAAGCTTGAAAGGCAGTGTAACAAGGTTCATTTATAAAATTCTCAATTTCTATCGAAAACTGCAGTTTTTGTAAAAATAAATAAAAAGAGGATACACTCTTTACCCTTAACCCCTTAATGACCAAACTTCTGGAATAAAAGGGAATCGTGACATGTCACACGTCATGTGTCCTTAAGGGGTTAAAGGTCTCTAGGAGTCCGACGTGACCCTTCAATGTCATTAATATATTATTACTCTTGTATGATATGCTTAAATATTATTTTTGTTACATGAAACTGTATTTAATTCAGTTATAGGGAATATGGCTGGCTGTTCATCACGAAATTATTATATTTTGAAAAATGTAGTTGGAATAATATCAACAGGTGAAAATGAAGCCCTTATATACATTGAATGCCAAGCTGCCAACAGAGCCAGTCTTCTTCCAGTGGGTAAGTTATTTTGTTTCAAACATTATTCACTAACCATTGTGCAGTGAGCCAACAATCGACTCGCAAAATTTAAAGAGGAACAATTTTGGAAATTTTAGAATTAAATATAAAAAAATAGAATTCCCTAAACTTGTGTCAACCTTCATTTTCATGAGATGTTCTGTTCTCTTTGGAATGTGTGTTAAAGGAACACTATAGGGTCAGGAACCCAAACATGTATTCCTGACGCCATTGTGTTAAAGCCACCATTTAAGTAGCTTGCCTGACCTTAACCCCTTTATAAGCTGTTAAAACGTACCTTATTTCCATTTCCGCCAATGAAGAAAGCATTGAAATGGCATAAATCGGCAAGGAGGCGGGATGGGTTGGGGCCAAACACCAGCTTTTCCAAACAACACCTCCACATAAAGATGCATTGAATCAATTCATCTCTATGATGAAAATTCACACTCTGAACGGCAGCACTGCCCCAAGAAGCATCTCCAGTGACCATCTGAGGAGTGGCCACAGAATGTGTCCCTAGGGGGCAATGTAAACACTGCCTTTTCTCTGAAAAAGAGAAGCTTGTAAGCTTGTTGTGGCAGACTGCTTGCAGATCATTTGTCACATGATTAAATTAAGCCATGCCTATCATAACTAATTGTATCCAAACCTCAACATTAGTGGCACAAAATAATAATAGTAATTATAATGTTATCTACAATGCAGAGGTTAGGATACCGTTAGTTATGATGGGCATGGTGCAATTTAATCATGTGACAAATGAACTGCAAACATTCTGCCCCATCACCCAGTGTCAGTATGACTGTTGTAAAATGCAGCATGAACACATGTTTAAACTCAGACAATTAGTCTGAAGAAGGCCTTGACAGATGTGCTAAGCAAGGCTGTAACGATTGGTGGCTATAGAAAAGGGGAGAACATTGGGGCCAGGGGCATGTATAGGCTGATGTAACATTCACACTCCAGCCATTTTAGCTGTGCAACTGTACCCTCCTGTACATTGTAGGGGATGTAGCTGAGAAGCTTCTAAAACAGGATGGAGAGGCAGAGCTAAGTACGAGCCTGAATACCATGGGACACATTACCCTCCCTGCAAGCAGACCTGATGTAAGCCTTTAGTGAGTGCACTGATAACATCCAAGCAGTACACTAATATTTAAGTGCTGTGTGCGACGAACGCAGGATGGTGCTGTGTGCAGAGAGTGGAAAACACAAAAACTTTTACACTTGAAAAAGCCTCTTTTGGTAAAACGAGTGTGCTGTTTGTGTTCAAATGCAATTTGCATCTATGTCATTTATTTACGTAGCCATTTCATTGCCCATCTCTGCTAAATATTGGAGTAAAATTTTGTTTTTTCTCTATTTTGGCATATACACATTTAACAAGGTTTTTGTAATGTGAATTTCGTAAAGCTAGTGTGTGCTTTTTCTGCACAGAACCCCATATTGTGTTCAGCTATATCTTCTGAGTATAATGATACCCTCATTGTATATTCTGTGAAGCTACAAGAGACAAGGCTATTTCAGTTTCTCTAGTTAGAATTTTCGCAGATGGATTTGACGGGCCAATGTCTCATTTTGGGGTATTATAGCAGTTTGACTGTTCAAATAACCCAACAAAAGGCTTCCATTTGATAAAGCAGACACCCCAGGGTATCTTATATGACATATATTGTGCCTTAACTTGTCAACATTTTGTCACCAATTTATGCAAATGTTTATGGTGAGGGGGGAAAAAAATCAAATGTTTACATATATTTATTGATATGTGCCACTGTCATAACTCCCCTCTCCCCCCCATATTATGCTCAATTACACCTTCTGAGTTAAACAATATGACCAATATATGACCTAAACACTATTTTGTGAAGTTACACTGCTGTAAAAGAGACATGACAAGTTCAGGTTTTTAAGTGTGAATTTTCATGGAGGGTTTTGATGCGTCCATGTCCCACTTTGGAGCACTACATATTTCAACTACACCATAAAGGCATACCATTTCTTAGAGAAGACATCCCAGGCATATTTTGAACCTTAGCGTGGGATAATTTTTTCGCTAGCTTGTATCAAGTGTAGTGGTAATAAGTATTTTTTCTGCCGTTTTGACACACAAAGTGAGTTTGCACAGTATATTTTGCAAACCTTATGTGTACTACAGCTGCATAATACTTTATATGTTGCTCAACTATGTCGTCTGAGTACAGTAATAGCAATACAAAAAGATAGAGTCGGGCTGCGCCAACAGAAAATGAAATAACGTAAAATAGTCACAAAAATTCTCACTAGAGCAACTGGAAGAATATTTTGGAGAAAGAAGCACTGGAAGAATATTTTGGAGAAAGAAGCATTTACAGCACAAATGAACCAGGTACTAGCAACAGGTTCCCACCCCTGACTGGCTAATACAAGGCAGAACAATACTGGTCATGAAGGACCCTCACAAGGGAAAGACACCATCCAACTACCGACCAATAACCCGCCTCCCCACAACATGGAAACTCCTTTCAGGCATCATAGCCTCCAAGATCCGATTGTATATGAGTCAATATATGAGCAATACTCAGAGGAGGATTGTAAACAACACCAGAGGATCAAAACACCAACTACTGGTAGACCAAGCAGTCACAAGGGATTTTAAGACCAGACAGACCAATCTGTGTATGGCCTGGATTTACTACAAGAAAGACTATAACACAATGCCACACAAATGGATACTGGAATGCTTGGTTCTCTACAAAGTCAGCAAGACAAGAACTTGATGGGCAAGTGGAAAACAACTCTAGAAGCCAATTCCAGGACAAAAACTCAAGTAAAGATTAAATGTGCCATATACCAAGGTGATGCACTATCCCCAATGCTGTTCTGCATAGGCTCAACCCCCTTAGCCAGATTATCAAGAAGAGTGGATACGGATACAAGTTAAAGAGTAGAGCTACCATCAGCCACCTACGCTACATGGACGACATCAAGCTGTATGCCAAGAATGAGAGAGACATTGACACACAGATGCACCTAACTAGGATATACAGCAAGGACATCAGAATGTCACTTGAACTAGAGAAATGCTAGCGGATGACAGCAAAAAGAGGGAAGTTGATTAGGACAGAAGGAGTTGAAGTTCCAGAAGGCCAAATAGAAGATGTATAGAACAGCTACAAGTACCTTGGGGTATCACAAATGCATGGCAACCATGAGGAAGAGGCAAGGAGGATAGCAACATCCAAGTACCTCCAAAGAGTCAGACAGGTCCTGAAGTCCCAGTTCAATGGCAAGAGCAAGATCCAATCCATCAACACATATGCCCTACCGGTTATCAGCTGGTCATCAGCTGGAGTAATAACCTGGCCAAGAGAAGAACTAGTCACCATGGATGTCAAGACCAGGAAACTACTCACTATGAATAGAGGATTCCACCCGAAATCCAGCACCCATAGATTGTACACCTGCCAGAGGGAAGGAGGTCGGGGGCCTTATGAGTGTCAAGACCACAGTCCTGGATGAAACACAGATCATCCACAAGTACATCAAGATGGCTCCCAAAGATGAACTGCTAAGGGAATGCATGAGACTTCCACAGATCGAGGATGCAGAAAAAGAGGAGGTTCCTTGGCAAGACAAACCTCTCCATGGGTTTTACCACCGGCAGATAGTAGATGTGGCTCCCATGACAAAATCCTACCAGTGGTTGGAAAAGGCAGGACTGAAAGACAGCACTGAGGCACTAATCCTAGCAGCACAGGAGCAGGCACTCAGCACCAGATCAATATGGAGTCTACCATACCAGGTAAGACCCAATGTGCATACTGTGAAAAGAGGCCTCTGAGACAGTTCAGCACCTAGTAGCAGGATGCAAGATGTTAGCAGGAACAGCATACACGGAGACACAACCAAGTTGCTGGGATTGTCTACCAAAACATCTGCACTGAATATGGATTGTATTTCTAGCCCTGTTCTACCTGGCTTATCTGCAGCACTGGGGGCTGGACTGGGTATATAAGCACTGCCTCACACTGGGATCCTTATCAAGTCTTTGATCCTGTTGTGTGTGTTCAGTTCCTGTGTTCCAGTCTCTTGATATTAATCTCCATATTGACCCTGGCTTCTATCTTTATTTATCCTGATCTCTGGCATCCCTTGACTTTGGCTACACTTCATTAATCCTGACCTCTGGCATCCTTTGACTTTGGCTATCCCTTGACTATCCTGCTGATTGTGTCCTTGTCGGTACTGCATTGGAATCATCTTTCCTGCACAGCCCCTATGTACAGATTCACAGTCCAGGTGGCTTCTTATCTGGCTAACCTTGGACTGTGTCTATCTGCAAGGGTGAGCAACATATCTGTGCTACAGACTCTCATCTCGGGTAAGAACCCTGACAAAGATCCAGACAGACAAGCAAGTGCTGGCCAACCAACCAGACATTGTGGTGGTAGACAAGGTATGAAAGACTGTAGTTGTGGTGGATGTGGCAATACCCAGTGACTATCACATCAGGAAGAAAGAACATGAGAAGGTGGACAAATACCAAGGACTGAAAGAAGAACTAGAAAAGATGTGGAAAGTGAAGGCAGTAGTAGTCCCAGTTGTGATAGGAGCACTCGGGGCTGTGATTCCCAAGTTGGGGGATTGGCTTCAACAGATTATAGGTGGGACATCTGAGATTGCTGTCCAGAAGAGTGCAGTTCTAGGACCAGCTAAAATACTGCGCAGAACCCTACAACTCCCAGGCCTATGGTAGAGGACCCGAGAATGAGAAATAAACATACCTCCCAGGAGTGGTGAGAAAATACTTTTTTTTTTCTTTTTTATATATATTTCCATTCTAAGTGTATTTTGATATTAAAATATGCATTAATGGGGGCGGGGCCTGACCTTCATGGCGGCCAGACGTGCTTTGGGAGAGCTCCTCACCTGTCTGGTACAAATACCTAAATATTCGCCTACCACTGCTCTCTTTTCGATACTACCGGCATCCCACCTGGTCCACTCTCCAAGGGCCCTGGCGCTATACAAATACTGCAGGCCTGCTCTAAAATGGCCAAAGCCACGTGTCCCACTGATCCTGATGGGGAGCAAGCTAACCGCGTCTCCAACCTAGACAAAATATTTGAGGCATTCTGGCAGAAGCTACACCAATATCTGCAGGACTCTGCCTCATGTGCACACTCACCTCGGAGAGCACAAAGGAAGATCCAGCGCAAACTGCCCACTCCATCACCTGTTTGGGCTCGACGGAGACCTCACCACAAAATGGCAAAAGCTAACCCTTGCCCACTGCCGGTCTCTGTGGCTCGGAGAATACACCTCAGAAATCCCAGAAGAGCAACAAAAAGCTCACCAAGCTGATACCACCATCCAGCTCGAAGGATACTCCTCCTGATCCCTGGACTCTCCAGCCCACAAGCTTGTAAGAGAACGCAGGACCCATATTTTCCCCTGAAGGGGTCGGCTGAGCAGGAGACCCGTGGAGAGAACAGGCAGCATGGCCTTGTCTTACACTAGTCTCACACTGTGGCAGGGACCTATTAGCCTGAAACAATTCATTAGCATGTTAAGTGAAAGCATACTTATTCGTGTCTAAAAAGTCTTCTCTGTTATTTAGCTCATCTCACACTGTATATCTTGTCCACATAGACGTGCTAAATTGTGTATTAACCTTATCTTTAACATAGTTAGACCTAATTGATTAGCCTGTTCCTACCCTTATATAAACAAAAAATGTGCAGCTACTCTAAACACCATGTCACTGTCTTATAACTTTTCTGACTATTCTGCTTGATTGAGTTGTCATGGCCTTACAAGCTTGGTTGTTTTCACATGCATGACAAAAATAAGGAATTGAAAAAAATATGCATTAATATCAAAATAAACTAAGAATGAGAATATATATATATATATATATATATATATATATATAATTTAATTATTTTTATTAAATAAAATTGTGTTTACAATTGAGGACTAAAAGTGGTAAATGTAGTAAGTGCGTAGTAAAAGTAGTAAAAGCGAAAATGTTGGGAAATCGCAAAAAACTTTTTTGCACATATCTGGCACTTATAACATTTACGATTTTACACTCTCTTTTGAAGTACTTAGAGGACTGCAAGACACTTTTCACATTTACCACATTATAAAGCATGGCTCATTTGACACTGAAACGTGGAAAATGGTGTTTGAAATGTTCAATTGGTACTTAAATCGTTTGCCACTTTTAGTCTTTAATTTGTGCAATGATTTCTTGTAACTTTATTTACAGCAGTAGGGGGACTGTCTGACAACCCAGGCAGTCCCCGTGCAGGCAGCTGTCCGGATGGTTATTCTGTCCATGTGATTGTGAATAAATTGTAACTTGCTTTATGTATGTTTTTGATTTGCACTGTTAGGCACGTATGTGTAAAATAATTGCAAATACAAACACATTTCTATGTTTATGTTGTCTCGTTTTGAGCATATTTTCTGTAGTTCTAAAATTAAGGAAATGTTAATGCAAGAAAACATTATAGGAAAGACGTCACAGTTTAGGAATGTAAGAGACTTTTCAGAATAAAAAATAAATAGATTAATTTAAATATTTCCAGTTAAATTATCTATATTTTAGTAAATTTAAACACACTGTAAATCATGCATGTTAGAGTATTATTTATTTTCCTTTTCTTAAATCTTTTTTTTTTTTTTTTTTATCTTCTAGTAAATTATTTATTATGCTTTGAATGTCATGAATTGACTGAAGAAGACTGCATGAACGTTCCGGTCAAGTGTTCTCCTGAGCACGATGCGTGCCTTTCTATAGCCACGCAGACCACCTATGGTATATTCCAAATATATATATATATTTCTATTAATGTATAGATGGTGCTTAGAAATATTTGTGAGTATGTGTGCTTATGTATTCAGGTATGCAAAAAGTATAAATTCGTATTGATGCAAAGTAAATTCTGGTCCAAAAGTTTTGTATACAATAGTGTGATATTGCTATCGATTGATAAACATAAAAAAAAATCAGTTTAAATACCACAATTTGGAGACTATAAGTTTTCTGCCAAAATGCCACAGCAATATTCAAATAATAATATAAAGCACAGAGTGCTGCTTTAATTTCAGTCTTTTTTTTATATGTTTACCCTATGCGATGACCTTCTGTTTTATATACAGATTTTGGACTAAATATTGTAGTACAGGATACCCCAACATGAATCCAAACTGTCTATATACAGAAAGGATAGAGGAGTATTACTGGTCCTTATGGTTGCTGGACTTAACGCACCCAGAGTCGTAATAAAAGACATGCCAGGGTCATGGAATACCAGAAAACAGACAGAATGATAAACCAAGCCAGGTCAAAGGATACCAGAGATCAGAAAAGTCAGGAAAAGCCAAGTCAATAACCAGATAAACCAATTCACTAAAAACACACTAAGGAACCACAGGAGGACAATATGCTCCAGGGACTGAATAGTTTATATAATGATTGGAAGACAGACAGGGATTTAATGTCCATTGGGACTTGGCTTGGCTTCAACGGTTCCCCTAGTAACATTTGCCTTAGGATATGCAGAGAAACTAATCCATACCAAATAACATTCTATTTCTTACAGGAGGCAAAAATTATACAGAGATTACACGGAGATGTGGAAAATCCATTGAGTGCAACATTGATGGTTCCACCAGAAGTAATAATAGAATCATAATAAAAAACATCACTTGCTGTTACACTGACACATGTGAACCTTCGATACCCACAAGTGAGTAGTTAGTATTATTTTAATCCCTTAGGTTTAGAAAGTAACAATGGGTCGCTCCTTCTCTGCCATACTATATGTGAGAAAGCTAACATCAATTCAGTGTCTGTCTAATGGCACTGTTGCACTATACACCTACCCTTTTCTGACCAGCTTTTAGTCAAATTTAATTTTCGCTAATCTCCCTTTTTTTCTTTGCAATTCATACACCTTGGTTATTAAAGAACAACAGTTGTATCCATATATGTTAACTTATTTGCTAATATGTATTATTACATTATTATTGTTATATCTTATTTTTCAGTTCATGAGCAACCAGTCAATCTAAAAAAAAATGGTTTGATTTGTCCTTCCTGTGACATCAAAACATACGGCATATGTCACCCTAATGTGTACGTTGAATGTTTTGGGAATGAAACAAAGTGTATCAAACACTTTACAGAGTTTTCAAAAGGTAAAATATATTGCAATACAATATTAAAAATTCTCTATAGAACAAAGACAACAATGTTTAAGGAAACTGCAAAGCAACATGACTTACCTTTCCGGTTTCGTGCATACCATATGTTGTGTAAATCCTTGTTATATAAGTATTCTATATTATCTTAGATATTCTGAGTTAAAATAACTGATCAAAGTTGGTAAATACAACAACTTCAATATCTAATTAAATAATACATTGGCAGTTTCAATTAGGGACAACCCAATCCATTCGAGATTTCCATTTTTTTTTCTAAGGTTGTAAAATATATTATTGGCCTATAATAAATATAAACACCTTATCTATCCATCTATTATATAATTCAGGATAGTGCAAATATTAATTATCATTGTCTCAATCCTAACACAGGAATTTTCTCAAATTAACTAAATTAAAACTCTGCTCAAGCAAAAGTGAAAGAGCATACAATTCAGCAGGAGTGTGAATGAAAGTGATGGTGAATAGATGTGACTATTAAGAGTGTGTGCAGGTTACATAAAGTTAGTGAACCATATATTAACATATGGAGAGCCAGCACCATATACAGTGAGAGTTTGGTACAAAAGGCAAATGAAAGGGAGAGCTATGATACAGCATTTTTAACTCAAATCATGCCTTTGTTCCCTGATCCCAAAAATCCAAAAGCTGTAAATGATATGGTCTATTCGATCCCACCCACTCACCCATAAAGAGTAACTACCCCCACAAACATACAAAACAAAAACAAAGAAAAGTTAACCGCTTAGGGACTGGGGCAATTTTACAAGTTCTAATCAAAACAAAATCTAAACAAAACCTGAATTTTTACTACATGTCTGTTCAACCATAATGTATCTCTTCCATACCAAGTGCATCCACACTTATTGTATATAACGGTGTTCAGGAAAAAACAGGGATTTCATTTCAAATCAAATGTTTATATAAGAAATATAATTTTATATTAATCAAATTCAAAAAGGTATGAAAAATTAAGACATTTTTGTAATTTCTTTTGCATGGCATTTTAACTGTGAATGTCATAACACTGTTAACTTTAACTGCACTAAAATACACATATTTGTGTTCAGAGATGTCTAACAGTTACAACAGTATCAACTTTTGTACTAGTTGTATGGAGTTTTGGAAACTTACAGTGTCAAATATAGGGCTTTCCCCTTTTCAGTTTTTACACATTGAAATTTGCCAGAATGGTTATGTTGCCTTTGATATAAAAATGAAACCCACCATGACATACTATTTGCAAAAGTAGACAACCCAGTGTATTCAAAATAGAGTATGTACAGGCTTGTTTAGTAGCTACTTAGTTACAAACCCTGGTCACAGTTAGCATTCATATTTGTTTTTCAAATTTTCACAAAAAAACTCCCCTTTCACTGATGATATAATCAGCACTATATGTTTTACTGCTCTAAAACAGTCATATTTATGTTCAGCGATGTTTCACGAGTACAACAGTGTTTTAAAGTTACAGGTTAGGGGGAACTATTTGAAGCATTTGTTGTGCTGAGCTATTTCAATTGCTTTTGTTTAATCTGGTAATTGCAAACAGCTGAAAGTTTGTAAATCTTTACAATAAACTTAAATACATTTCAGACATTTCGAAATGTTGGCACTGACTTTGAAAATATGACTGATCATGCAAAAAGATTTTATTTATAAGCATTTTATTGAAGGATAGTGATCATATGAAACCATTTATTATCACATGGTTGTTTGGCTCCCTTTTAAATTGTAACAATAACAGAAATCACCCAAATGGCCCTGATCCAAAGTTTACATACCCTTGAATGTTTGGACTTGTTAAAGGGACACTATAGTCACCAAAACAACTGTAGCTTATTGTATTTGTTCTGGTGACTAGAATCATTCCCTTCAGGCTTTTTGCAGTAAACAGTGTATTTTCAGAGAAAATGCAGTGTTTACTTTACAGCCTAGGGGTAGGCTACAAGAGGTGTTTCCTGGGGCAGTATTCAGTATTCAGTGCACCCTCTGCATGCAGACACTGAACTTTCCTCATAGAGATACATTGATTCAATGAATATCTATGAGGTGATGATGATCAGGGCTGTTTAACTAGTTCTGGCTCTGCCCCTGATCTGCCTCATTGACAATATCAGCCATTCCTATGGGAAAGCATTCTGATTGACTCAGAATAACACTTCTAAACATGTCAGCCAAGCAGGCAGATCAGGGGCAGAGTTATCATCAGCATACTTGAACAAAAGTACGATTTTACTATATTTAGTGGTGTAGGGGGGCAAGGGAGCTAGATGGTGGTTTTAACACAATAGGGTCCGGAATATATGTTTGTGACACATACACAGGTTAAAATGGCAATTAAAGTTAATTTCCCACACCTGTTGCTTTTTAAATTGAAGCTAGTGTTTGTGTATAAATAGTCAATGAGTTTGTTAGCTCTAATGTGGATGTACTGAGCAGGCTAGCAAGCTAGATACTGAGCCATGAGGAGCAGAAAATAACAGTCAAAATACCTGCATAACAAGGTAATGAAAATTTATAAAGATTGAAAAGGATATAAAAAGATATTCAAAGCCTTGAAAATACCAGTCAGCAGAGTGACGTATGACGTAGTTACTTTGACATCGGAGGCGGGGCTATCAGGAGGCGAGACCTATGATCATCGCTGTACATGTGGAACGCTGTCAGCTCCTGCACTGAGAGACGAGGAAAAGCTAGCTGTACCCGGGTCGATGGAAGCAGCCTTTGAGGTGAAGTTGAAGCAGAAAACGGAGAGCATTCATTCTGAGTGCTTTCTTTTTTTTTTTTGAAGATTAGGAAGGGGACTTGTGATGGAGTTAAGCCAAGTGGAAGGAACAATATTGGAAGGGAAGAACGTCCTCAAACGACCGGAAAAGATAAGTAAATCTATTTTTGTAATCTATGTACAATTTATGCATTTGGATCCCTCTACTGGATTTGCCCCAGTAAAGAGGTTAAAAAGTAAATCAAGGCATATTGATAGACCTGCAGCAATTCTATACAATCATTTAATAAGCGCAGGCTAACTACATAAGAATACTGGATTAAGCAAAACCATTAAGGGTTGTGTGGTCCAAAAAGTATAAAGATATAAAGACAGAAGGAAAGATGGGAAGAGGAAAGAAGAAGGAAAAATAAAAAGGACACAAGAAAAAGTGATTATAGAGCCTTTAAGCAATAAAGATGGCTTCAAAAAAGGTACAGGAAGACAAGAAGAAAAAAGATAAAAAGGAACAGCTACCAGAGAAAAGATTATCAGGTTTTTTTTCTCCTTCCCAAAATAAATCCCAAATATCCCCATATAATGGGGATGCAATAACTCTGCAAAAACACAATCCCCCTTGGGACGCCCAGGGGCTTAGGCCTTTAACAGAAGAGATTGTGACCAGTTATCTGGAAAAATGATCTAACAGTATAAAAGGTGACATCACGACCAGCACTATGGAATTAGATCAAGAATTAAAAACCATGCAGGAAAAACTTGCTACGGTAGAAGTCAATTTCTCACAGATTGATACAAAATGTAATCAATTACAGATGATATTCTGAGACATGAAGATAAAATTTGCTCAACTGGAAGTCAAGATAAACTTTATGGAGGATTGTTCAAGAATATCAAACATCAGAATTTGCAATATCCCGGAAGCTATTTCTAACACTATTCTGAAGGACTTTCTCACTGAATATTATATAAGCTTAATACCTGAAGAAGGGATTTTCTTTTGGACCGTTTTTACCATTTACCAAGAGCTCAAAAAATATCAGATTCTCTCCCTCGAGATGTCATTGTCAAATTCCATTCTTACCACACTAAGTTCAGAATCATGGCCTCATTGAGAAGCAAACCGGCATTGGAAGATAAATTCAAAAATCTAATTATATTCCCAGATCTATCATTTCATATGAGAGTGTGGCGAAAAAATTTGTTTACATCTGAACATTCTGAGACAAAGAAATGTGAAATATATCTAGGGTTTCCCAACTTCACTTAGATTATACTTGATGGATAGGATGGAAATGTTTGACACTCCTGAGACGCTTGCCAAATGGATGGAAAAAAACCAAATAATTGGCTAATAATACCAAACAAGATAGGGTTAAACGGTTGAAGAATAATTTAACTGGTCAATTATATAAGTAACATATAAGTAAATTTATTATTTTTATTTATTTTTGCAAATTTTTTCATAATCTTCCACCCTTTGAATCAAACGATAGAAGTAAAGTAAAAAATAATATTGGTTTTTGAATAGATGGTATAAATAAGGGAATGCTGGATAACAGGGGTACACGAACTATGGGGGTGAGCAAGAAGTATTTAGAAAAAAGGGGTTGAAGCAGTAAGATTTGGATAATTAAGAAACATAATTAGAGGTATATAAGTTGATAGCACTCATGTTAGCACTTTAATTATTAATCTTTGAAAATAAAACAAAATTATATTAATAATGAAAATTGCACAGAGTGAATAAGTATATGGGGAATTAACAATAAAAACACTATAGAGTTTTTTTTCTGTTAGAAGCAATAATAGGTTAAGCTGTGCGGTCTAGTATTAAATGCTGTTGTATTATAGGAAGGGGAGTTGGAGTCTCGCAATACCTCATGCCTCTCTGAGTGTCTAATTTATGGGCACAAAAACAGAGGAGTTCACGCACTCCATGTAGGATTGACTCATTCTCGGAGGGACGGGGGAATGACAAAAAATAGCTTATTTTAGTTTGTTTCTTTTGGTTTTGGGATACTGTGGCTCCCTCTTCTCCCTGAGAAGGATGTCGATCCAGGCCAGTCTGGATGATTTGATCAGGTGGCCAAGTTTTGTATGTTTTCTATGTTATATATATATGGTATGTTAGTAATTATGTACATACCTTTGGGGATGGGGGGGAGGCTTATCTTATACAGGACAATGGTTAAAATTATATCTGTGAATGTTCAGGGCCTAAACTCTCCCCATAAGAAATCTACATTATTTAATTATATGCTTAAAAACAAAGTGGAGGTAGGTTTCTTACAGGAAACACACTGGAGGGAAGTTGATAAAGTCAGATGGGTAGGTACTAGATTACCCATCCTATTTCAAACTTCAGTTAAAGATAAAAAAGAAACAAGGGGTAGCTATAATATTTTCCCAATCACTACAAGTGGACATATTATATTGATTTAAAGACCCGGAGAGTAGATTTTTAATTATTATTTGCAAGCTAAATGAGATTAACTACACTCTGATTAACATCAATCTACCAAATGACTCTCCGGTTTTAGTTTTGAAAACAATTCTGGAACAGGTGGAATTATTAATAAACAGGAATCTGTTTAATAGCAGCGGACTTTAACTGTGTGTTGAACCCAAAAATAGACAAAATATTCTCTAAGAAAGAACCGACAAATTATAGATTAGTTAAACTGGCTAAATCATTGAGTAGTATTACGGTTACCTCCAGGCTAGCTGAAAGTTGGACCGCTTGGACATCCTGGTTCCCGATCTTGGAGAGTGAGAGCGCTGCTCCGATCAGCATCCAACAATAATTCCTGGAAATGTAGAAAATCCCACAAGCTATTAGCAAAGCTGGGATAACACCTTTTCCTACAACACGAGTCGAGGCTGCGAGTTGAGGGTAAAACAAACTGGTTTAATTGGTGGTCATGCACAGTAATTTATACAAGTTTTCAGGCCAGAGGACAACCCCCTGGACCTGATGGTACACTGGACAATGCAATGTCCCAACCAATAAGAGTAAAGTGCATTTTCTGAAACACTTCCCCCTACCCTGGAGATAATTGGTCTCAACGGTTACAGTAACTCAATTATCTCCAGGTACATGAAAATACCCACGTTTTATTCAACACACGAAAACAGCATAAAAATACATAACTTTCACATTATTTTACTGAAATATTCTATCTGACCCCTCTCCAGACAGCTTGGATCTAAGCGCACAAAATATACAAATTGTGCTCAGATCTCATGAATGATGTATGAAAGTCACGGAAATAAAGTGTGTCTATATGGCTTTCGTGTTTCTTTGCCCGAACTGATGAGACAACTGAAAACTCAGTGGGATTCGTGCAACCCAGTGTCCGATAATAGTTCCAGGGTTTTGATGATCAAGTCCCGCTGGGTGTTCAATGACAAAAGATGGGCGTCACCTCGTTTTCGGCATACGAAAGGCGACCACCTTGGTGATAAGTGATTATGTTGCGTTTAACCACAGAAAACGCAGCTTCATGGTGGTTAAGTGAAGACACACGCCAGTGTCTAGGTGGTCTTCGGTCGGTAGTTATTTCGGTATTTTGTTTGTCACCCCGTTTGGTCCTTTATGTACGAACGGTGACCACCCTGATGCCAGCCGATTAGTCTGTGGTTAACCACAACCCGCAGCTCCAGGGTGGTTATTGTCAACACACTTCTCAGGTAGGGTGGTCTGCCATTCATCAGTTTATTCAGTGTTTTAAAGGTGAACAGGGTTAACTAGCGGCACACACTAAGGGCTGGGTGGTCGGTCATTCGTGCATATGAATGGCCTACAAAGGATGTTCGCATAAGAACAAAGTATCCAAATTGAAACTAAAGTATCCGTTTGTAGCAGACAGATTACAGATTACTTGTTACAGATC
Source organism: Pelobates cultripes (assembly GCA_933207985.1). Lineage (NCBI taxonomy): Eukaryota > Metazoa > Chordata > Amphibia > Anura > Pelobatidae > Pelobates > Pelobates cultripes. The sequence goes on along the minus strand of OW240921.1, from coordinate 19,642,272 downwards.
TCTGTAACAAGTAGTAATATGAATAAGTTTGATTATTTTGATTTGTGGAGAACTTCATATCCTGGAAAGTCTCATATTATGTTTTTTTTCTAGAGTACATTTGTCATACTCGCGAATTTGAGGCAACCTTGCCTCTCTGGAAAACTTAGAAGATATAAAAATTCTGGATAATTCTTGTTCAGACCATAGCATTAACATGTGGTCAATGAAGGAGAAATGGAACAAAATTAACAGAGATACCTGGCGGTTAAACAATCACCTACTGTACAATAAAACATATCTTGAGATATTTAAAAAACAGATAATTTGTTTGTTTGCAGAAAATTATCCTAGAGACATCTCATACACTAACAATTGGTGTGCTTTTAAGTCTACCATGAGAGGGAACTTCATAAGTCTGTATGCAAAGTTTTAAACAGAAAGTAGTGCAGAAATGGTAACTCTGCAAACGAAATTAATAAAAGCTTCTAATAAAAATAAACAAACTCCCTCTAGAGAGAACTCACAGACTTTGCATAAGATACAGAATCAAATTAACTTAAAACCTCTAGAAAATAATGTAAAAATTCTAAACAAACTAAGATGCAAGTATTATAGTAAAGGAAACCAAGCAGACAGGTTACTGACAAAAAAATTGAGAGGCAGTAGAAGTAGAATCGTAAGGCTGACAGATGAGGAAAGGGAATTGGAGATTGCTTCAATTTATATTATAGCATAATAATCTTCCAATTATTAATAAAAAATATGAAGGACTACTTTGAGAATAATAACACCCCTAAGATCTCGGATAGCCAAAAAACTAGTTTAAACTGCCCAATAACTGCCCAAGAGGTGGAGAAGATAATTCTTAACCTTAAGTCTACAAAAATCCAGGACCAGATGATTTTTCAAATTTGTTTTACAGTTCCTTTGTAGACTTGATTAGCACTCATCTAGCTTGCACGTTTAACTATATTATCACAAGGGGGGTTTCCCTAGACAAATGCTTAGAGCCAACATTCTTCCAATACTAAAGCAGGATAAAGATCCATCAAAAGTGGAAAGCTACAGACCAATGTATTTGATAAATACTGATGTAAAGATCTTCTCGGCAATATTAGAAAAACAGACTGAAAGATACCTTAAATAACATCATTAATAAGGACCAAATAGGTTCTGTCCCGGAACGAGTATAATACGAGGCATATAATAGATATATTAGATGACGCTAATAAGAAAAAAGTCCCATTGTTGATTTTAGCAGTGGATGCTGAGAAGGCATTCAACAGGGTCAGTTGGGAGTTCTTGCACAACACGCTGGAGAAATTTGGTATTCATGACTGGATGTACCGGGCAATCCTGTCAGTATACGACAGCCCTACAGCAAGAACAGTGGGACCTAACATCTGTGCGGACTGGTTCACATTACACAATGGAACCAGACAGGAATGCCCGTTATCCCTAATCTTGTATGTTATGACAATGGAAATATTGGCAAATAATATTAGAAACAACTCTTTACTAAAAGGATTCTCTACTAAACAGAAAGATCTTAAGCTGAACCTTTATTCAGATGTCCTGATCGTGACTCTAACCGACCCTGTCGAATTGCTAAAAGTTCTAATTAAGGACTTGGAAGCATACAGTTTTATATCAAACTATAAAATGAATGTGCATAAATCAATATCAATGACCATCAATATAGATAGAAGCGGCAGGTCCCATTTGGAAGAGTGGTACAAATTTAAATAGTCTAGAAATACCTTACCATATTTGGGCATAATAATAACTAAAAATATAGCGGAGGTAATGCAGTCAAATTTTTTAAGTATGTTCAGATATACTCATAGCTCCCTGAAAAAAATGGAGGCATGTCGAGTTATCTTGGTGGGGGAGAATTAACCTAATTAATGCCTATCTGATGCCTAAATGGTCTTATTTATTCTGTTTGCTTCCCTTAAGAATGACTCAACCTTGGCTTCATTTGGTAGGAGAAAAAGCCAACAATTAACAAAAACAATTGATGCAGAAAAGTAAGGATGGTGGGATATACTTTCCTAATATGTATTATACATATTTTTCAAATATTGTTTTCCATTTGTATAGGACACAACTATACAGTAGTAAAGAAGACTGATGGCATATATTAGAAACGGAAATGAGTGGGGTAGAAGATTTGAGTCATTTGGTGTGGTTGGGGAAAAAGGATGAACGGGTTTAAATGGCTGGCGCTTCTAACACCTGTTTGGATTCACTGCTCTATGAATGGGGTAAAATGAAACACATGAGTGGGCTAGGAAATAAAGTACAGAGAAGCTTCAAATGATCTGATATTCAATTATTTGTAATGGATTTACATATTGAAGAGTAGACCCGAAAGGGCATAAAGCAAATTAATCAATTATTGTTAAATGACAACATTAAACCATTCGCAAAATTATTCAAGAGTTTCAGCTATTGACAAAATAATTGTACAACTATTTCAGGATTACAAATTTTATAAAACAAAATGTTCTTTCTAACTCTTCAGAGGGCATAGAAATTTTAAGTGCAATACTAAATAATGAGGCGGTATTACAAGTAGCTTCTAAAGCCAGAAGAGGTTTGCTAAATATTAAAGCTCCTACTAATAATTTGATAGTCCAAAAATGAAAGACCTTAAAATCTAAATTTCATGGGAGGAGTGGTGTCGGGTGCTATCTCAAACAAGTAAAAATATACACTGTTTGTATATCATAGTAATGGTATTCAAGGTACTGAACAGGTGGTATATGGTACCATCTAAGATGGCTAAAATGTAAAATCCTAGTTTCCTGATCTGCTGGAGATGTAACAAACACTATGGCTCTTTTTTACATATACGGTGGGAGTGTGATTTGGTGAAAGAGTTATGGTCAATGTTTTTTTTGTGGGCTAGAAAGGTTAATGGGGAAATGAATCCCCAGAGGTCCAGAAAACATATTATTACAGCTCAATATTCAAAATGCACAGTTTAAAAATGTGTATGTATATATATATATATATATATATATATGTACGTTATATGGGGCAGCCAAACTAATTGTTGCACAAAATTGGAAGAGCTTGGCAAACTTTAGATTTGAGCACTTTAAAATACAAGTCCTATACCAATTAAGGATGGATTCTTTATTTTCCAAGCCATATCAAAAAATCAGGAGATAGGTAAGCATTGGTTTGAAAAAATGGAGAGTGAGGGTAGTAATACCTGAACAAAATATTTGTATCAAAACTATTGTTGCTAGGAAAAATATTGGTAGGAGTCCCACCCAACATTCCCCATGGTGTTGTTGTAAGTGTTGTAATACATTGATGATTGCCGTAGAGCTGGATTTAAGGTGTTCAGTGTAGGGCAATTGCCCTGGATATGTCTTTTGTATGGAAAACCAAATAAAAAAGTTATTAAAAAAAATGCCAGTCAGCACTGTTCAGTCACTTATTAACAAGTGGAAAATCTAAGGATCTCTTGATACCAAGCCATGGTCAGGTAGACCAAAAAAGATTTCAGCTACAACTGCCAGAGGAATTGTTCGGGATACAAAGAAAAACCCACAAGTAACCTCAGGAGAAATACAAGCTGCTTTGGAAAAAGACAGTGTGGTTGTTTCAAGGAGCACAAAATGACGATACTTGAACAAAAATGAGCTGCATGGTCGAGTTGCCAGAAAGAAACTTTAACTGTGCCAATGCCAAAAAAAAGTCCGGTTACAATATGCTCAACACCACCTTGACATGCTTCACAGCTTCTCGCACAAATTTGGAGTGACGAGACCAAAAAAGAGCTTTATGGTCACAACCATAAGCGCTATGTTTGAAGAGGGGTCAAACAACTGCACTCTTCTGGACAGTGATCTCAGATGTCCCACCTGGAATCTTTTTAAGTCACTCCCCCAACTTGGGAGTCACAGCCCAGAGTGCTTCTATCACAACTGGGACTACTACTGCCTTCACTTTCCACATCTTTTCTTGTTCTTCTTTCAGTCCTTGGTATTTGTCCACCTTCTCATGTTCTTTCTTCCTGATTTTATAGTCACTGGGTATTGCCACATCCACCATGACTGCAGTCTTTCGTTACTTGTCTACCACCACGATGTCTGGTTGGTTGACCAGCACTTGCTTGTCTGTCTGGATCTTGAAGTCCCATAGGATCTTAGCCCTGTCATATATATATTTTTCAAATATTGTTTTCCATTTGTATAGGACACAACTATACAGTAGTAAAGAAGACTGATGGCATATATTAGAAACGGAAAAGAGTGGGGTAGAAGATTTGAGTCATTTGGTGTGGTTGGGGAAAAAGGATGAACGGGTTTAAATGGCTGGCGCTTCTAACACCTGTTTGGATTCACTGCTCTATGAATGGGGTAAAATGAAACACATGAGTGGGCTAGGAAATAAAGTACAGAGAAGCTTCAAATGATCTGATATTCAATTATTTGTAATGGATTTACATATTGAAGAGTAGACCCGAAAGGGCATAAGCATTTTACTTCAAGACCGTGAGTGCTAGCCAATACTTACACTTTGTATATATTTATTGCACCCTGCAATGATATTTGCAGAATACTGCTGTGTATATATCTGAGTGCAAGGACTGGACATTTTTGTTATATATATATATATATATTATACAAAACAAAAGTACATTGTGTAGTATGTCAAGGTACAGAAGATAATATAAACATATGGTAAAACACATTCACATACTGCTGAGTCAATCAAAAGCTAACTCAGTCTTTAGAACTATGTGTAAGTATCCTTCGATATGGATCGAATTTCTCCACTTAGATTTAATGTTCCAACTGCTCTTATTGGCAAGAATCCAGACTTTATTAAATTGACAGTAAAAATTACAAAAATAAAAAATAAACTAATAAAATTTGAATAGTAGAGAATCGCTGTTCCTATTTAGGAGGGACAGACCCTATTTTGGCCCCCAAATTACTCTGTTCCTCTCTTCTATTCTAATGTCCCTATTTTCTAGGAGGTCCATCTCGTAGGTGTGTCTGAATGTATAATAAGTTCCACAGCAATAATACTCCCATTAATGTGTCCTGAAACTACTGTAAATATGTTTAGAAATCAGACTGTGGGAATAAAATACACTGTCCTTGTTATAAATTAAATTAAATTATATGTAGTTGAATAAATTAGTAAGTTAACTAGAATGTCTCCAAATAGACCTGCCCGTGACCACAGCTCCATTAACATTCTTAAACTAGTGTCCCTATGTGTCAATTTAAAGAGTTGAGAGATAGGGTTAATGAAAATATAATTTATGATGATGTTTACATGTTAATTGAGGAAACTGTATTTTCAAAAGAAACTCAAACGTGAAGTTTAAAAGTCCTTCTTTTATATTTTCAGGACACCTGATCAACAGACTAACCACCCATGGCTGTGCCTCTCCTAAGATCTGTGGTAGCCTTAATCGAACAGTCACCAAAGATTTCAAAACCTTTAAAGAAGTGAAAACCTGCACAATTGCCAAAAACTGTAGCTGCCATCTTTGGCAAACTGCATTCATGTTTTTCTTTATCTTTGTACATGTTTTAAACAGCTTTAGCTGTAGCTAATACAATAGAAATGATAAAGCCTTGTTTTGTAATGCAATCTGTTTGCTTCTATAATTAGGTAATTCATGGTAGAATACGGGGTTTATTCACTAAACAGGGACTTTTCAACTCAGATAGCTTTACAGATCACTTACATAGAAACATAGAAACATAGAATGTGACGGCAGATAAGAACCATTCGGCCCATCTAGTCTGCCCAATTTTCTAAATACTTTCATTAGTCCCTGGTCTTATCTTATAGTTAGGATAGCCTTATGCCTATCCCACGCATGCTTAAACTCCTTTACTGTGTTAACCTCTACCACTTCAGCTGGAAGGCTATTCCATGCATCCACTACCCTCTCAGTAAAGTAATACTTCCTGATATTATTTTTAAACCTTTGTCCCTCTAATTTAAGACTATGTCCTCTTGTTGTGGTAGTTTATAGAAACATAGAATGGTAACTTAATGGCCTTAAGTGTGGAACAGCCTTGTAAATTCTTCGTTTACTGTATGAACCCTAAAAATAACATATTAAGGGATTATGGAAAACTGACAAAGGGACTGCAAAAAAAATAAATATCCAAATTATAAAAATAGCACAGACATATTCACTTTTCCAGTAATTATAGGGGACTGAGCAGGGGAACAAAATAGCATAATTACAAAACAATCTTGTGTGGGTTTTTTTTTTTTTAACTGGTAAAAAAAATAAACTGTTTAATGTTAACATTTGGAAACTTTAGTTACCATGATTTCTTGATTTAGTGATTAACCTTGAGCCGACAAATTTCCCCTCCATTACTTTGTCTTAAAATCCTTATTTTAAATGGCCACTATAGGCACCCAGATCACTTCATCTTAATTAAGTGGTCTGGGTGCCACGTCCTTGTAGTTTTAACCATGCAACTCAGAGCCCATTCTTAAGTAACATCAATGTTAAATTGATGGGTTAATATGCCTCTAATGGCTGTCACACTGAAAGCCATTGGAGGTGTCTCTGTTGAAATAGCTGAGTGACAGATTTGATTGCCAGAGGGAGGAGTTTTGCATGTGCACTAGTCTCCCAATGCTTTCTTATGGGAAAGCATTGAATTGAATGACATAATCAAGAGTGATGATCTCAGCCAAAGAGCTACAGAGAGAGCACTGTGACAAGTTAGAAAAGGTACGTAAACTCACCTTTCTCCTTCACACAGGGGGGCAGTACTCTAACTAGTTAGCAAGTCGCTATAGCATTAGCAATACATGTTTGTGTTCCTATGATAATGAACCTTATAATTTTGTCTCAAGCATATCTAACAGCTTCTAGTTTGCTTGTATATTTGAATTATTTAAAGTATAAAGGCAACATTCCAAATTATTTTGCGTGTATGTAATACATGTATCAGTCTTACAACACCAAATAATACGTTGTGCACTTTAAAATGTATTTTCAGAGAACACTAGATTCCTCTGCCATATTCCTACATCTGACCGTTCGGCTCCTGCTTCACTCCCTGCTCTGAACTGTATGTCATCAGTCCTCACTCTGTGTGCTCTCCTTAACAGGTCAGAGTTGCTGCAATGCAAGGTCTGAATTCTGGTTGAATTCCGACCACATTGGTAATTCTCATATTTAATAAATCTAAATGTGGTTAGATTTCTGTCGGTCCGACTGATACGGTAAGATTTTTTTGAGGTGGGAAATCACAGATTTTTCCTAACTTATCCAAATCAATCTACAGCACCGGAATTGCAAATTATTATTCACTTGCTATTTGCAAGTGCATGATAATTTGAAGCCCACTGATGGTGCTAACAGTCAGCAGGCAAATAGTTAAAAACTCTTGGCAGTGAGGGGGTAAATTATGTGGTGGCTGGCCAGTTCTTGCTAGCCTGCCACCACATGAATATACATTTTAAAAAAAAAATTGTAAATAAAACCTTTGGGCAGGTGGGGAGGAATGTCTACTAAAGATTCAGGGCTGGCGCTTCCTATGAAGGGTTATGTGGCTCTTTGCTCTTCTTTGGGGGCGTTCGTATAATTACAACCGAATGCCCTATTATAGTAATAGGTTTTCTCTGGGTCTATGTGATCATTCACACATGTATATGCCTAAAAGGCTGCTGGCCTCTACAGGCTATAGGGGAGTACTGCACGTTTAAAATTTCTGATCAAATGCTTCACTGTTTCAATTTAATTAAGCAACGCGTTGTTGCTGATTTTGTTCTGCCTATTAGATATGTTGTAACAAGATGTTTTTTATAGGTTGCTGGGCTTGAATGTTTCTTTTGGCTGTGCCTCTGAGGGTTTTTTAAGTTTCAGAGGTTCTGGTTGGCTCATTTTCAATTATCCCACTCGCTTTAGGTGGGTCTTTTTTATTTCTGTCAATTTGTAGTTAGTTATGCTTTCTTGGAGGTTCTGATGTTGGTTGTATTATATTACAGATTGAAGTCACTCTACTATTAAACTATCATCTCCTCTTTTTTCGATTTCTACGATTTCACATCGATTAGGATTTTTTAAATTTGTCTTGGGATCCACAATCTGACCCTCACTGCCTAGATAACCTAATTTGTTTCTTTCTATGTTATTAGGTACTAGGCCCTTCTGGTTCTACTACCACTTACGTTTTGCTGGTTTGTTTTAGGCGTAGTCTATTGGCTGGTAGGTATCTCTTATTATTTTGTTTTTAGGCTATTTAACAGTCGCGATCCAGGTACTACAACATTGCTATTACTCTCACAGGTATTGCTCGGGTTCCAACTACTCTGTCCTACTCTATACAAATCAGATATAACAGATATATAAATCCAGTGGTCGTTACACCTTCCCCCCATCCCCATCCTGCAACTGGTAATAGGGTAAGATAGGTTTCAGAGTCCACTTATTTAGTTTTTCTGGCCTTCTTGCCTTTACTTAGTGGTCCCGAGAGGCCAACACCCATCCTCAAACTCGGAGGTACTTACGCCTAATGGCCACTTCATCGTTAGTTTCCTTGCATGATGGTATAGAGAGGGCCTCCCCTGTCACTCCCATGCTATCTTTTGCTTTACTGGTCACAAAGAGGCTGACACATTTTTTGGTGGCCATAAAATCCCCTCGGGCAAACACATAGCTAGAGCCTCTCATGTCACTTGGCAATTAGTAGGGCTCCCCTCTCTATTGTTAGATAATTTCAATGCCACTTGACATTCGGTAGCTAGCCAGTATGATATTATCACTTTGTCCTATCCTAGCATGTCTGAACTGCCAGAAGCTTTTGAGGATTTTTCAATTCCCAGCACTCCTGCAAGGTCCATCTCTCCATCTCACAGAGGGGACAACACCAGCCCGTCTTCCCTCAGGTCTTGGATCATTCCTAGGATCACAGCCGAATTAAGGAGTAGGAACATTCCCTACCCTGCCACTGCCAGGAAGGCTGAACTTTATAGACTGCTCAACACCAACACGGATAACACCAGGGCTGGTGAGGGCCCCAGTGGTGCCCAGTCATCCAACCTCCAGGCCTTCCTATCATCAGTCTTGTCCTCATTGTAATGGATTACTGATAGGCTGGACCGTTTGGATGCTAGTGATAAGCCAGTGGCACCATCTGGATTAGTTACTCCAGAGCCTACTGGTCTCTGCGGCACCCTAACTGGTAAATTCATTGGTCCACTACAGAACCCAAACATTATGAACCCAGCTCACATGGTGCCAGCTAAAATTAAAAAGGGTATCTTGGAGGGCAAGGATGTCAATCTAGTTTCGCTGCTGATTGCCTCCCAAGATATTCTTGAGAACAAGACGTATTCCGATGGCGATGTCAGGTTGAATAGGTAGTTGTAAATTCCTGAGTTCGACCTGGCCTCTGGTATTGATAAGGATGTGATGTGCTCGGTATATCCTGAGCGCAGAGAGGAATTCGATCTATATTTACACAAGCTGGTGAACCTGGAGCATAAGTATGGAGGTACATAATTTTATGATTACCATAGATCATTCTCTTTGAAGGTGTATGCAGCTCTGGCTCAGTTGAATTTTCAGACAGACTGGAGCCAGTTGGACACGGAGCTGTTTTGCAGGCACTTTGCGGCCCTCAGGTCCCCAGTTTGTGGTGTTTGCTCTTCATCCTCACATGCCACCAACCTATGTCCTAATACCCTGGAGCTGGGTACTACCTTTCCTTTCCCGACCTTCTCAGCTAAACCTGAGAAGGTGATTAAGGACAAGCTTGGGTGTTATATTGTTTTTCTGGGTAAATCTCAGATTTGCAAAAACTGTAATGCAGGTTCCTGTGGATTTAGTGCTTGCCGGTTGTTGCATGTGTGTTCTCTTTGTTTTAGGGCACATGCCAATACAATGTGTCCAATTAAAATGTTTCCCAAACCCTACATGGCCTCAATCAATGTGACTTGTTTCGCCGACTTATTGCATAACCATCCCTCACCCCACTTGGTGGAGTTTTTGGTGACTGGGTTCACGGAAGGATTTCATACTGGAATCATTTACATGCCATACAGCATTATAGGATGCAAGAACCTGCTGTCCACCCTTGCCTATCCAGTAGCTGTTAACGCTCTGTTACATATTGAATTGCATCAAGGTTTCCTACTTTGGCCCTTTAGTTCCCCACCTTTCTCAGTATGGAGAACTAACCCTATAGTGGTGGTCTCTGGTAAAAGTTCATCCAAGCAAAGGTTGATTGTTCACCTCTCTGCTCCCCACTCTTCCACGACCCCTAGTCTGAACTTTCTCATTCCTTCAGAGGAATTCTCCCTTCAGTATCCCACCATTGATAACGCCATTGACTCAATTATGAATGCAGGGACGGGGGAATGGCTCAGTAAGACTGACATCATTAACGCCTTCAAGCTCCTTCCAATTCATCCTTCTTTGTGGCATCTACACGGTGTTGAGTGGCAGGGTTCTTACTATTTTTTAATTCGTCTCACTTTTGGTGCAAAAAGTAGTCCCAGGATTTTCGATACCTTGGCTGAGACCTTATGCTGGCTACTGTTTAACATCTGTAGATGCCCCACAGTTATTCACTATTTAGATGACATCTTGACTACTGAGAGTAACATATTTCCACCCAGTAGCCCGAGAGCCACGATCCAGCTTTTCCAATACCTGGGGGTCCCCGTCTCCCCTAAAAAGACAGAAGGGCCCGACACATTGATAAATTTCCTGGGTATCACGCTAGATTCAATTAATATTCAAGCCAGTTTGCCGAGAGACAAGATTGATCGCATTCTATCCAGCATTTATATATATCTCCCTGCGGGATCTTGTAATCGTACAGAATTACAGTCTCTACTAGGCTCCCTCAACTTTGCAATGAGAATTATCCCGCAGGGCTTTTATATCCAGAGTGCTCAATCTGTTTCCCTGCTTTCATCTGCTTTTTCCCAAATTTCACTGGACGTTGTTTTACAAAGATACTCTTATAGTGTATCAATCCTTAAAAAGGTCATATAGTGGTATCATAACCAGAATGGATCTATACACTTAATTGTTTTATACACAGAGTCCTATGTGATAGATGTAGTGCCTAAATATACACTGTTCTTCCTGTGATGAATATGCAGGGTTAAAAAGTTAACAATTTATTATCTAATCCAAACAGAATAAAAAACAGACATAACAAGAGATATATAAAATAGTGAGAAGCTCTGCCTCTTACTAAAACAGATGGTGAGCTAATCCCGCATACGCCGTTACTCACTAAGCAAGCTCAATGTGGGTGGTCTGCAGGTATCACCACGAGCAGAATAGAGTTCCTGTACTGCTGCGAGCAGCAGTGTTTCTCTGTGTCCTGTTGCTTCGTTTGTCACCATGGATTCCAAAGTCCGCAAGCTTCTCCCTTCTGTGTGACGTCAACGCGTTTTACCGTGTTACGGCTTCTTCAGGACGTGCTGTCGACTCCATGTCGGATGTGGGTATATGAGGGCAAGTGCTTTGGTCCCTATAGGTAGTCCCAAAATGCCCTATTTACATATTATTAATGTGATCTGCTTTTGCTCTTATATATCATAATGAAATTGGATAAATTGTACAATAAAGCATATTGTAGCATATAACTTATAAATAAACAATTCCTATAAATAAGCAGATTCCTATAAATTAAAAATTTATCAGAATCATGCTTTCAAACAACTTCAACAGCATACATTTTTTCCACTTTTAACTTTTTACATAATTAGCTAGAAACCGTCAACAGGTAAGGAAGGATCATCAAATAACATAATGAGTAATATCACAGTTGTAATAGACCTGAACACTCTATTATCATCAAGTGTAGATTTAAAGAGACAGTACCTATTGTATTCAATCTGTATATACCAGTCAGTGACATTTTGAAATACGGATATACACTTAAATGACAACCCGGATCATATGTATGGATTCTGTAAAGTGTATATAACTCCTCCAACATGGCATATAACATACTGGATTTTAACATAGACAACTAAAAACTATACACCCTCAAACAAATATCGAAAGGTCATCTTATAACATAGTAAAGAAAATCGCAGTTAGTATAATGAACCTAAAAGTTCTATAAACCTCAATCTTACATTTAAAAAGACACAATATTACATTTAAAAAGACAGTACTTGTTGAAATGAATTTAACCATTAATAATTGAAAGCAGGTATATGCACATAGAAAACATATAAAATGTATACAACCCATAGAGTAAATACATGGGTTCTATAGAGTGCATATAGCTCCCTATAATAGGGCATATAACATATCAGCTGCTTAAGAAGGACAAAAGAGAGAAATAAAATAAGTATGGTTATAAAATAATTATGGTTATAAGATAATACAGAGTGTGGCAATGTACACAATATATATAAGTGGTGTCCAAATTGAATAGAGAGAATATAAGGTGCAGCGAGTGGAGAACGGTGGAGTTCCAAAATATAAAATGACTTATTGTAGGTCAATATATCGCCTAATTCATAAATGTATAAAAATCTTTATAAAAAGCATATATATATATATATATATATATATATATATATATATATATATATATATAGGTATAGTGGCACTCTTCAATGAATCAATAAAAGACTGCCTTGGTGCAATCCCACGCTGGATATGTAAAGCAAAAGGGAAAGAGATGCACTCTCAGGTCTTTGTAGAAAATAACTCGATATTATTTAATAACAGGTAACATATATCTGATCGACGTTTCAACCTCTTCAGGTCTTCCTCAAGATCAATATACAAACATATACAACACAAATATATAAGCAACATAGGAGGAGTTACTCACCAAACAAACAGTGCACACCGGTTTCCATTAGTTCGAACCCGGAAGTGTAAGTGAAGCGTCATGTGACACATGTCATGTGATGTATGGGCATGACCATTACCATGATGTGGTTGCTAAGAAACGGGTAAACTAAACCCGAGCAAATATGTAGTGAACATGAAACAGCTCGGATTAGGCAGAGAATTATCTGTGCAATGGAGTGAAAGGGCATAAAGCTCTGTGAAATATACAGAACTATAATACCTACCAAATAGCATAATATAAACGCAATACAGTGATCACCACTAATAGTGAGGACTCAAAGGTCCATTTCTACGAAAAAAGACTATATTAATATTGGTCCAGTATCTGACATACACCAATTAAAGTGACCATATGTATGTGAATCTGAAGTAGTGTAAACATGCACCCAGTAAAAACAATACAAAAAAAAATGTATAATGCATAACACATACAATTAAATCAAGCATAACATGGACACAAAGTATACAGAGTATTAAAATGGGAATACTATATGAGGACTTTAATTAGAGAATCCTACAAAATAGATGAAGATTAGGACAAAAGCTTATAGCATCTGAGGCTACTAGTTGGTCTCCCATACAAGTACTAGCCAGGCCTGAGTCTGAATAGCTTCTGAGATCTGGCGAGATCAAGCATTTTCAGACTACAATGGCCATAGGTTCTAGGCAAGAGAGTATGGACACTGGGTATTCAATGATAAGCTATAGGTAGTGGACTAAAACCACATTCAAGACAGAACAGAAGAAAAAAAAGAAGGAACAGGGAAAAAAGGACTAATCCATATGCTCTGTATATCATGTAAATACACGAAAATAAATACTTCAAATAAAAACTGCAGAGTCTATAGTAGCAATAAAAAGGATGTAGAGATGTCAGTTAGGCTAAATAATCGCTAAAAGTGATTGGAATACAGCCATATGCAGTAATACTGAAAATCTATTGCAATATCAGTCACTGACCATGTGAGGGAAAAAAGTAAAAAATTTGCATACAAAAATATACATACACACACTATACAGAAAAATGTATACAAAAAATAAAATAGAATTACAAAACTACACTGCCAAAATGGTATATGCCAGTGTCGAAGGACTTACACTTCCGGGTTAGGACTAACGGAAACCGGTGTGCACTGTTTGTTTGGTGAGTAACTCCTCCTATGTTGCTTATATATTTGTGTTGTATATGTTTGTATATTGATCTTGAGGAAGACCTGAAGAGGTCGAAACGTCGATCAGATATATGTTACCTGTTATTAAATAATATCGAGTTTTTTTCTACAAAGACCTGAGAGTGCATTTTATATATAAAATTCTTATAAAATATTAATTGTTTTTACTGTGTATTATTTTAAAAAATGACAAATTTCTAAATCATTATTTAGGCTCTGTGGGATCAAGGTGTTTAAATTACAGATCCATTTTATCTTGGCCCGTCCAATCTTTACATTAAAAATGTAAACACCATGATCCCACATGGCCCCTCATTCAACTGATACAGACCCTTGCTCTGCAATATGTAATTCTCTAATTTTTTGCAACCTCCAGTGTGGCACCCCTACATATCAATAGACTATATCATGTGTGTTTAGGACCAACATCAGAAGCTTTTCAGTCTGGAGTACAACAATTGATAAATCCAATTAGCTTAATGTTCTCATTAGTAGTCGATTATATATGGAGTGGGAATTAACTTGCTCAGTTTCAATGTTTCCTTTGTTGCCAATCTTTAATATACTGTCTATCTAGTATTATTTTAAGGGCTAAATTATTTTAGCTCTATATTTACCTCTTTTGCACAAAATAGGGTACTTTTTAACCCCTTAAGGACTGGACTGTTTTTGCGATGTTGTACATTTGCGACCAGGAATATTTTTACACTTTTGTGGTGTTTGTGTTTGGCTGTAATTTTCCGCTTTCTCATTTACTGTTCCCATACAAATTATATATTTTTTTTTTCAGGACAAAAGGGGCTTTCTTTACATACCATTATTTATATAATCCCATGTATTTTAATTTAAAAAAAATACAAAAATCTGATGAAAAATTGAAAAAAATACATGTTTTTTGACTTTTACTTGAAAAATCTTTTACTCATCTACAAAAGCGAATGAAAAAAACTGCCAAATAGATTCAAAATTTTGTCCTGAGTTTAAAAATACCTAGTGTTTACGTGCTTTTTTGCTTTTTTTTGCATGTTATAGGGCTATAGGTACAAGTAGGATATTGCGGTTTCAAAACATACATTTTAAAATTTATCAATAGTGACATTGTAACACTATTATCTGTCATAAATCTCTGAATAACACCCCACATGTACATATTTTTTTTAAAGTAGACAACCCAGGGTATTCAATATGGGGTATGTCCAGTCTTTTTTAGTAGCCACTTAGTCGAAAACACTGGCCAAAGTAAGCATTCATATTTGCTTGTGTGTGAAAAAAGTAAAAAAACTAAATTGAACGCTAATTTTGGCCAGTGTTTGTGACCAAGTGGTTACTAAAAAAGACTGGACATACCCCATTTGCAATACCTTGGGTTGTCTTCTTTTGCAAATGGTATGCCATCATGGGGGTAATTATCATTCCTGGGCTACCATACGCTCTCAAAGGCAACGTAAACAACCTGGCCATTTTCAATGTAAAAATATTTGACCCATATATTTGACCTTGTAACTTTCAAAAATGCTATAAAACCTGTACATGGGGGGTACTGTTTTACTCGGGAGACATCGCTGAACACAAATATTAGTGTTTAAAAACTGGAAAACGTATCACAACAATTATATCATCAGTAAAAGTGCTGTTTGTGTGTGAAAAATGCAAAACAAGTCACTTTCACTGACAATATCATCGCTGTGATATGTTTTACTGTTTTGAATCACTAATATTTGTGTTCAGCGAAGTCTCCCGAGTAAAACAGTACCCCCCATGTACAGGTTTTAGGGTGTCGTAGAACGTTACAGGGTAAAATACAGTGCTAGCAAATTAAATTCTCTGGAATTTCGGCCTGGGTTGGCAGGCAGGTCCCTCAAATTACAATCAATAAAATTACTGAATTATGTAAAAATATTACATAAATACGCACGTAGAATTTAAATATATATGCATATTTATATATTTGAAGTCTACGTGTATATTTCTATAATTATTTATGTAATTTTGTATATAGACGTATGTATATTTCTTATTATTTTTATTTATTTTTATATACATAGATATATATACAAATTCATTCTAAGTGTATTTTGATATAAATATATATATATTAATTTTAAAATACAGTTAGAATAAAATTTCATATAGCTATATAATTTTTTTTGAATTTTTTATTATTATTTAAAAAATTTTTTATTTAATTTAAATTACTTATTATTTATATTTTATAATAATATATATATACAATATATATAGTTATTATATATATTATATATATACGTGTGTAATTTAATTATAAGTGTATTTTATATTAATATAAGTACATATTAATATAAAAATACACTTAGTATGACATTATATATATATATATATGATATATAGACATATATTATATAGATATAATATATGTCTATATATCATATATACACATATATAATTATTTTATTTATTTTTTATTAACATTAACTTTATTTTTTTTTAATGATTTTACACTAGCAGGGAGACTGTCTGTCAGCACAGGCAGTCCCCCTGCAGGCAGACACATGGACACCTATTGTGACCATGTGATCGCCACAGGGGTCCTAATCTGCCGTGGGGAGACTGTCTGGGCTGCAGGCAGTCTCCCCACAACCGGAGGAACACTGATCGCCGCCGGGGGAACGACGGCGATCAGGTAAGTACCCCCAGACCGTTAGGACGGTTCAGGACCGTCATCGGTCGGCAAGGCAAAAATGCCGATGACGGTCCTGAACCGTCCTCGGTCCTTAAGGGGTTAAATCTCTAGATGAGCCACATATAAACGATTGTGTGTATCGAAAAGTTTAATTATGACACAAGAGCGCCATCTGCTGAACTTAAGAGCTATTATTTTTCCATCACCTACCCTACAGCTATCAGCACGTACTTTCAAAATGACTTAATATTATTAATATTTTAATCTTGTAACATTTATATTTTTTTTATATATATATATTTTTTTTATAAATTTGATATATGTTTGATATGTATATCTAAAGATATATAGCATGTGTGCTCCACAAATAAATAAAGGAAACAAAAGAAAGTTCCTATAAAATATATACCTTTAATACAAAAATATCAGCAAAAACAATGAAAAACAATTGACCTAAATGTAATTAATAACTCTTAAGTGGGACATATAACACAATAAATAAACGATGTATCCAATTCGAACATTGGTTCATATCATATGCTTCCCAAAAACTGCAACAGTTTCAATTAATACAGAAGCAGCATGTTGCAGTACATAGGGAAAGTAGATAAACACAAAGGGGGTTGAGCAACTACGTGTTGCAAATCTTTGTGAAAAACCCTTTTATAAAATAGCATGTAAATTGTATATAAACAGTAGGAAATATACTGGATTAATACTCCACTTTAAGAGAAAAATATGTATGTTTGATATGTTAATATTTTTTTTTTTTTAAATAATGTAAAAGTGTATCCATAATATTAATTTAAAATGCTTTTCCAACAATATTAAACAGAATAAGTTATCTTGCTTCTTTTTTATTTTTTATTTTTTTATTTTAGATACAGTGAGACCTTGGTTTACAAACGCCTCGGTTAACATAATTTTCGGTTTACAAATGAAAATCCATTGAAAATAATGCCTCGGTTTACAATTTTTTTTCGCAATACAAAGCAAATTTCCCCAGAATGCATTGCACCTGGGAGGTCTATAGCACCGCCCCCCACATACTGGAGTCTGTGGGTAGCAGGTGGCGTCGAGTGTGGAGGTGTTGGAGTGGCTTTTGCATCGAGTTTTGGAGCCATTCTGGAAATTGTTTGCAGTTGTTTTGGGACTTTTTGGTGCAAAAATATTTGTTTCTGTAACATGATGCAAATCAAGTTTTGACAGGTGTCTAGAAAACAATTAAGCTTTGTTCTCCCTGTTTTGTGCCTGTACACAATTTATTTCTTCCCTCTGTGCATTTTATTAAGCATACAGTTTGAGTATACAACGCAAATACGTGAGCACTGGCAGATATCCCAAAATACCTTTATCACAAGACCCCCCTCCATGAAGTTTGAAACCTGGTTTTCAATGTGATTTAAGAATATTCACAATTTCAAATTAGTATTTTATTGAACTTATAATCTTTGAGATATATCACTCTTCCACAGACCTCATCATCTTTACATTGGACAGATTGACCAACACAGTTAAATTCTTGATGACCTTAACATACAAAGCATCTCATTATAGCATAAATCTCATAACCCAGATAATGTTCACAGTTGTCCCTATATAGCATAGATAAATTATGGAGTCATTCTTTTGTATTGCTCTAAATTGCACAAATTCATTATTTATTTTTAGAAGTAAGAAAATAAAGAACAAAATCTATAACAGAAGATAATTTGCACCCAATATAAAATCCATTCTAGTATTTGAAATATAGTTATGATGTATATTTACTCAATATAAAAAAAAAACTGCTTCTAGAAAACATTGTTTTCTAAGTATTTATTGTGTGTTGACATATAATGTACTCACATTCGTAAAAAAATGCAAAAACATACACACAAAGACTTACCTGTAACTAGCAGACTTGTTAAGACACACACTGCACTCAGTATATTGGCCATACTGGAAGAAACTTGCGGTGATAGATTTTGGAATTATTAATACAATTTAAAGAGTTATTTTAAGAACACATTGATTTAAAAAAAGTCAGGGTGGAGGAAAAATTAACATTAAATAATAATAAATGCATATGCATTTCCTTCTCCTTCATAATCTCACTGCATAAGAATCCAATATAATGAGTGGGTTTGTTGTAGTTTGTTAGATAATTGTTACAAAATTCACTAACTCCAGCCATTGGAAAAAAGAGTATCTCTCTGGTATTGGCGTACTAAAGGGAGGGCGTGGAGCGGTTTGCTCCGGGTGACAGGTGGTGAAACACCGCTTCCCACCTAAGCACCTTCCTACCAGCATGTTGATTTTGGAGGTACCTAGGGCAGGTACCTGCTCTGAGACTCTTGAACTGATTTCCCAGCTCCCTCACGTATCTTGTATTACTGATGAAGCCAGAATACGATGTTATCCCACCTTTGGCAACAGTACAAAGCAGCGTGGAGCTTGGCAGTCAATGAGAGAGATCCCTACAGCTCCCACTGGACACCAGGGATGAGGTTTCACTCCAGCTCTCCCTGCCAAGGTAAGAACATAGAGGCTCTGTGGACAAACAAACAAACAAACTATTATTTATTAAAATAAAAATAAATAGTGCATGGGTGTAATTATGAGTTTTTCTTTAATTGTCTCTGTCTGTGTATGAGTCAGTGTTTGTGCATGACTCCGTGTGTGTATGGGCCTGTGTGTGTGTATGAATGTGTTTGTGTGTGTGTGTGTCTGTGTGTGTTTGTTATTGTGTATGAGCCACTGTGTATGTATATACATTTGTGTAAAAGTGTGTATGTGTCTATGTGTGTATATTAATGTCTGTTTGTGTATGTGTGTATATGTCTGGAGCCAGTATATAATATTATCCCAGCCCTGGCAACAGTATAGAGCAGCAAGGAGCTGGACAGTCAGTGAGAGAAATCCCATCAGCTCCCAACTGGAAAACAAGGATGAGGGTCCACTCCAACGTTTCCTGTCAAGGAAAGAACAAACAGTGAGGGAAAAAAAGTATTTGATCCCTTGTTGATTTTGAACGTTTGTCCACTGACAAAGAAATGATCAGTCTATCATTTTAATGGTAGGTGTATTTAAACAGGGAGAGACAGATTAACCCCAAAAAATCCAGAAAAATGCATGTCAAGGTATACATGGATGTGCATGTCAATGAGTGAAATATCCTTGTATAAATATCTTCCAATAAAAAGGGCCTGACCCTGTCTGCTAAACAATGATAAATGTTCCCAAAGGGAGCCAAAATATTGGAATGACTGTTATATACAGTAACAGCTTGTAATACTCAATCTGTCTTTGTTGTGTATTTGCAGACACAGACAAGAGTTGAAGCCAGACCAATGTATTGGGAGTGTGGGTGCAATGTTATTTATTAATTAATGAGTTTACATCATAAAGAAAGCATTGTTAGTGTAATGCTTTGGAGGCACCACTAGGGGCAGTGTGTAGGAATCCATGTGCTTCTGCCAGTGACATAACAGGCCAGCTACTTACACTGAATAAAAACCAGATTGCAGGAGGCATTGGGGTCTCTTTTGAAACAGTCTGTCTCTCTCTTTGGTTCTGCCCTTAACTGCCTAAGAATGTAGCAGCTGACGGCCCCAGCTCCACAAGCTGGGCCTGTATAAGTTTGTTCATGTTTTGTATTGTACCATGTGAAACCATTATAACATTTAGCAACTGTTATAGCCTTTTGTAAGTAATATGTTGTAGTTTTGTATTGTATAATTATTGTAGTAAATTAACATTCTGCTAGCATCTGTTTATTTATTATATTTATATTAAATATACATTTAATATTGCAAAGTTTTGTGTATTTTCTATCCTCATATTTGACCATAATACCACATACTATAAAAAATATTAATGTTGTTCCTTATTGCTTAATTATTATATATTAAAAGATTATTATTCATATTTAAGTCACGACCACAACAGTGGGAAAATTCAACTTTATTGAGGATGAAGCGCACACATTTAAAACAAAAAGTAGATGTTAGTTTCCTTTGTTTATTTTTCAACGATAAGGGAGATATTGTGCTTTGAAACACAGAGCAAAAGCCAGTGCGATGATCGTATAACATTGATGTCAATCCAGACAGAAATGAACAGAAAAGGGCTGGGCAATGTTAAGATATAATGTTAAACCACTCCACTGATGTTAACTCTTGAAACTTGGGAATGGGCACAGAAATATGTAACAATCAGTTGACACTGGTAAAACTAGATGGACATTTGGAAAACAATGAGAGCAACTAAAATCATTAAGTGATAACATATATTGCTGTATAGTGCAAAATATAAAATGGTGGTGAGAGCACTCAAATCATGCAAATACAATATTTTACCAGAACTTTGTTTGTTGGAATATCTAAAAAAAACATAAAACACAGAAACATAGTATAATACTGTTTAAAATATGTGCAAAATGTTGTATGTGACTGGTTAAACTCACATATTTCTGAGTCACTTTAAAAGCTGACTCAGACTTAGGGCTTGTATGGAGATGAGAAATCTCTATTCTGGACGTCCTGTATCACACCTTGTGGATCCGCGCTGATAGTATCCTCTAAAATTACTCCAGGATGCAGAAATCGAATCCAAATTGATTTATTATTAAAATACTTCACAAAATTAAAAATTAATAGTAAATACAGGTAAAATGTCCTTTGTGTATACCACAACGCGTTTCGGCACTCACAGCCTTTCTCAAGTGGTCTGTTTCTCATCTCTCTATTTGCTCCTTTATACCTTCAAATTTCAGCGCCATTTCTCCGGCGTCCTGTGTGCCTTCCGTTTTCGTCATCACTCTGCGACTTCCGGTTACATTACGTGATGACGTTTTTGTTTACATCATCTTTCCTTAGCCAAACGGCTACGTCATGACGTCTTCCTGGCGCCGAACCCGGAAGCACTAACCGCGCCATTTTAGAAAGTCTTTCGACATGAAAAATTTGCCAGTCTTTTATCCATTTCCAAATACTTAATATATACATCTATATACGAGGAAAACCCACATTAACAGACAATTTATCAACAAAATGCATAAAATAGTCATAAGAAGAGGTATTATTGTCCTAAAAAAGGGGAAAAAATATATATCATTGAAAAAGAAGAACGGGGGGAAAACCATTTTTAACGTATAGATTAAATTAAAATAATATAATATATAAAATAGTTTTAAAAAAGTCATTTAAAACACTTAATACTATATACATAAATTAATCTCAAAATCTATGTTTAAACCATAGGGGGACAGTGATTCCATATTAAAAATCCACTTCATCTCTTTTTTACTAAGGAGGCGTTCTATATCTCCTCCTCTCCAGTGGGTTTTTACAGCCTCTATTCCTATAAATTCAAATCCACTGATATTCCCTCCATGTACTTCCAAAAAATGTTTAGAAACATTGTGTAGGGTAAACTTTCTATTTATATTATAAATATGCTCCCTTATCCTTATCTTCAATGTTCTTGATGTCTTCCCAATATACTGTAAGCCACAGGGACAGACTATCATATAAATTATATTTTTTGAGTTGCATGTTATAAAGGATTTTATTTCATGTGTTTTTTTGTTCTTAAAAGAGATAAAATTGGTAACTTTTTTATGTTTATTCTTTCTTAAACTACAGCCTCTACATGTTCCACAGTAATAAAAACCTTTTTCTTTCTTGAACATAGATGTAGTTTGGGGGTTTTTTTCTTTGTCTAAAAAACTCGAGGTTAAAACTTGCTTGATATTTTTCGCTCCTCTAAAAACCACTTTAGGTTGTGCTCCCAAATATTGATGTATCTCCTGATCTTGTTCTAAGATGTGCCAATTTTTCTTCATAATTTTTTGCAACTGATTACCGTGAGAACTGTAATTAAAAATAATCGGTACAATTTTATCATTTTCTTTTTGTTCTTTTGTTCTATATTTTAAGGTATTAGTTCTTAATTCCTGTCCTACTTCATTTTTTATATTGGTTAGAGAATCATAGTTATACCCTTTTTCTACTAATTGACCAATTAACACTTTTGTCTGTTCCTCATATAGTTCAGGCTCTGTACAGTTACGCTTTATTCTTAAAAACTGTCCCTTTGGTATATTAGTTAGCCAGGGTCTAAAATGACAACTTTTTAAATTAATAAAACTATTAACGTCTACAGTTTTAAAAAAGGTTTTACTTTTTATCATATTATCTTCTATATAAATAGTCAGATCTAAAAAATTAATAGTCTGTGTGCTAATTTCCCAGGTCAGATTAATATTCCAATTGTTTTTATTTAAATTATTTAAAAAACATTTCAGAGATTCTTGCGTACCTCTCCATATTAAAAAAATATAATCTATGTATCTCTTGTAGAGGACCAGATTTGTCCCGAGCTCTGGCCTTGAGAAAATCTCAGATTCCTCCCAATGGGCCATAAATAAATTTGCATAGCTCGGGGCAAATCTGGTCCCCATAGCTGTCCCCTTGGTCTGCAGATAAAAATTATTCTCAAACCAAAAAAAATTATTAAAAAGGATCAATTGGATACCCTCTATAATAAAATCTGTTTGTTCGGGGTTCAAATCTGTATCATTTTTTAAAAAATGTCTAGCAGCCTCGCAGCCTCTTCTATGATCAATAATGGTATAGAGGCTGCTGACATCACAAGTGACCATAGTAAAACCTTCCTCCCAAGTGAAACTATTTAAAATTTGTAAAAGTGACATGGTATCTTTAAGATATGAAGGACATCTTTTAACAGGATCTTGTAAAAATTGATCTAAAAACTGTGATAAGGGTGATAATAAGGAACCAATCCCCGAAACGATTGGTCTTCCGGGGGGATTTTCTGCATTTTTATGTACCTTTGGTAAAACATAAAAAAACGGAATTCTAGGGAATTTTACATTAAGAAAATCATATTCTTTTTTATTTAATAACCCTAGTTCTAGTTTTTTAGACATTCCAACAAACAAAGTTCTGGTAAAATATTGTATTTGCATGATTTGAGTGCTCTCACCACCATTTTATATTTTGCACTTTATTGACATTTGGTGTGTTGGAGTGGTTCACACTAGGTGATAGTAGCACCATAATTATACTTTGTTCCTTAACATATTTTTTATATAATATATTGCTGTATGCTGTACTGGCATTAGAATTGGGTTTGGTATGAAGAGTTCCTTCTGTATTATAGACAGTTGACTGATACAGCGGATTGATTTTTGTAGTAGGACGGACAGTGGTTGTAACGTAATCAGTTGAATCCTGACATATAGTAGATGTTGATGCAACATTTTCATCATAAAAGTCTAATTGGGTCAGATTGACATTTTTACATATGTTTTCTGTTGTGCAGCCATCTACGTGAAATTGTGTCATTCCTCCTGAAAGTAAATTAAACACAAAAAAAATTAACATTTCAACAAATAACTTTAATAAATTCAGCACCTGTATTAATATATTTGGGTACAGTGCATGGTACCCATCTGCCACAGAAGCTCTAAATCACAATCTCATAAAAACGTATCCAGTAAAAGGTAGTAATATACAATCTTGTTTTATTGATACTCAAAATACTTACCTTGGCTGTAGGTCAGCGTACTACTAATGCATTGGTTTGCAGTCCCAATGCAATCCACAAATTGTCCCGTATTGCAAGATAAAAACTCAGCACTGCAAGAGGGACAAGTCAATCCATTATAGGACACTGCAGGAACAATCAGAAATTAGACAATGAGTGAATGATAAAATGATAACTTATGCGTTGCTTAAAACTGCTAAAACAACTATCATTTATGTCAGATAAAAAGAGCAAAACAGTGTAGGTTTTTTTTTTTTTCAAAGGCAAGGAGAAATTCCTCCACTTAAAGGAAACCTGTTAGTTTTTTTCTTATCACTGAAAAAAATGTTTTCATGGTTTATTCACAAAAGTGAGAATTTTTCTGAATTCAAAGTGAATTTAACATTTTAGATTAGAAAGTATCTAAAAGTACAGGTGACTTGGGGAATGTTTGCTCTTCATCTATTTTGGACTTAAATGTAAAATTTACTGTAAATTCACTTTGAATTCCTGACAATTCTCACTTTAGTGAATAGCCATGTACATGTTCTCAAGGGTTCTCAACCTGTAATATGCTTACCTCCAGAAGTACAATCTAGTTCCCCCGGTGGTACGCAGAACAAAAATCGTTAATGGAGGTTCTGCAGGCGCAGCCACACCATAAAGATTGGGATCTATCTGGTGAACGAAGCTCTTAGGGCCATCCAATAGACATGTGCCATGAAGAGCCAAGTAGTGCACTGCAATGCTTTAACAGCATGTTCAAGCCCCTTCTAATCTCGGGTACACAAGTAAAAAAAGGTTGGGAACGACTGTTGGCATTGTTGTGTATTATCTTTTTAATCAAACATATTAAATTAATACCACTTTTTAGTATGTTTCCTTGCTTAGGCTTGTTCCACAGGGGCAGCCATATTTAACCCCTTAAGGACACATGATGGAAATAGTCTGTCATGATTCCCTTTTATTACAGAAGTTGTGTCCTTAAGGGGTTAAACCTTCTTTGGTTGGAATCTCCAACCATACTTAGAACATGCACAATTTGAAAGTTTGAAACAGGAAACAGGTTGAGAATACTTTTGGAGATGTCTGACATTTGCACATGTCAGACTTAATTATTGTGCAATAATTCTTTATTACCTACATGATATTATTGAGATTAGTAGTGCTTCTGACCCAAGAGTATTGAAAGATGTCTACCATATAGAACAAAGCTGACCAAAAAAACAAAAACGGTTTACAATCATGCATAAACAACACCACACACATACATATGGCCAGAAAACTAAAAAACACACACTGTCAGGAATATGCACAAATACACTCACTGCAAGACACACATCCAAAAATATTTATTTGCAGAAACCCTTTTCGATGCCTAACTCTTGTCATAGGAGGATGGCTTCCCTGGGGTCCAAATGGAATCCCGTTGCAAATTATGACACTCTAGTCTTTGCCTCCTGTATGGTTTCTTCACACACTGGAAAAAATATATTTCTAATCAATCACTTCTTCCTTCCCTACATCATCAGGAGGCAGGAAGGGAGGGTCAGCACACCCCAGTAAATATCTGCACCTGAATTATTTTAATGGGGTACTGGCTGTACCCTTCATTGAAGCCATGAACATACTGGAGTCTTCCTATGTCATGAGATTTGGATTGACAAATAACAAATTACAAAGTGGGCACCTGATGTCGTCTTCTGTTCCTGTCCGTCTGCTCTATGGACAGGAACTCAACTCAAAGGTCCATTGACATGTGCAGAAAAAATCCTATTAACTATTTACGGTCTTTAGAACCAATGGCGTGATAATCAACTTTATAAAAACTTCTATTATCATTATTGCTGTCACTTTTACTTCCAAGGGTATTTATAAAATATTAATAACCGGTCAATATAGCAGGTAGTTTTGATTTTAACCTAATTTGTTTACCATCTTATCTATCTATATGTATTTTTTTTTTTTTAAATGTGTTCTTTTTTTGGTGAGAGATTTGCAAAATCACATTGCAAGCAATGACACAATTAATTATTTAATTACCAGAACAGCAAATAAAGATACTGAACTCAATGTTTTTAAGTAAATATTGTCGACCGATTTAAAATGGCATTCTGCTGTGATAACAGGGCTAAACTCCATGCAATAAATACCAATACTATTGCATCATAAATATTTTATAGCAATACGTACTGTTTGGCTGCAAAGGAAGGCAGGAGTTGCCTTGGCAACAGCTATAAGCCAGGTTATTTACAATCTCTCCACCTATGAAGGAGTAGAATTGGCCACACTGCTCAGAGGTGCCACAGTCTCTGTAGAAGTTAATCTCAGTCAATGCTCCAACTAAAGGAAATATAAAAAAATTTAAAAAAAACACATTTTAAACAGGATATAGCAATGTATGATATAGCTCTGTACCGTACATCTCTGTTCCGAAACCATGCAAAAAATGAATTCTGAATTTATCCTCTGTGATTTACAACACACATAGACATAATATCTGTCCCTCACTTTCTCTCTGACGGGGTTATTCTTAATTGTGAAAATTGTCAGAAATTCTAAGTGATTGTCGGTGATTGAAAAGCCAAAATAGCAGAACTGAAAATAGAGCTTTTTTCGGATCTGGCAAAACATTTTAATTACCTTTGTATTCCCGGGATATTTCACTTTAGTTAATAACCCAGTTAGTCTTTCATCTGAGACTGACGTTCTATACCGTCTCTGCTATATAGTTTACTGTCTATTTATTTATTTTTGCCCAATGTATTATACGTTGAACTAATGTGTTGGATCAACTAAGGATCGGTTTGTAATTTTGCAATTGTACCTCGCTTTTGGTTAATAGGGACTATTACTGCGTGATACTTCTTATACTTCATCGAACATGTATTCACAGTTATGGAAGTGTTATATTGTATCTCTGGTTACATGGTAATTTCTACCTCCCTTTTTCCCTCTGCTGCCAATTTTCATTGGGACATTTTTATCAAAGCTACAAGTCTGTCCTCTCAATTACCCAGGGAACGGGAGTAGTTGTAATATAGACCTTTTGTGTCGGTTTTCTTTTTGATATTACCCTTCAACCTATTAATTTTGATTCATGAGTGAAGGAAGATTTTTGTTTTATTTGGGAATTATGGATCCAATATTTCATTAAGATAAAATAAAGGTTATGTTTTACTGATTTATTTTTTGGTGAATTTTATATTTAACTGCTATATTTATAATTCTTAAAGTGATCTGAGGGGGGTGGGGTGGATTAAAGTAAATTAATTTGTTCTGAGGTCTCTCAATGCCAGATAGAATCTGCCTTTGTTAATGTATGTCATTAGTGTGTCTCTATGAATGTTTGTGCCTATGTATGTTAATTAGTGTGTGTCTGTGTGCTTGCATGTGTCAGTGTATTTGTGCTTTGTATGACTATATGTGTTTCTATGTTTGTAAGCAAGTGTTTTTTATGTGGATGTCTGTGCTGTTGTTTTTTTCCCTCTAATATGTATACAGTACAGTATTTATGGTGTGTGAGCCAGATGATAATTAGGTTGGTATATGTAGCAAGTAATGTAAGTGTATACAGTGGCTTGTATTTGTGTTTTTCCATTCATATGTGTGAATAGTTATGTCTGTATATGTGTGTTGTAAGATGTTTGTAAGTTAAATATGTATGTCTAACCATGTATGTATATTTTGTGTGTTACAGGAAACTGCAAATTTATTTAGTCTCAAACTCACAACTTGTACCTTAATGATACCACTTAAAGCATAACATCTGGAATTCTGTAAAACATTATACCTTTTTAGTATAATTCTACATCACTCTCAATAGCATATTGTAAACTTAAAAGGACACTATAGTCAGCAGAACAACTATATAGCTTAATGTATAATCATTGCCTCCATGCATTTTAATGCAAACACTGTCTTTTCAGAGAAAAGGCAGTGTTAACATTGCCCCTAGGGGAATCTCCAAGTGGCCACTCCTCAGATGGCCACTGGAGGTGCTTCCTGGCTCAGTACTGCACAGTAGGCACCACTGCCATTCAGCGTCTCCACACACTGCACGGGGATGCTGAATTTTCCTCATAGAGATGCATTGATTTACTGCATCTCTATAAGGAGGTGCTGCTTGGCCAAAACAGTGTTTGACCCCCGCCCCTTGCCAATTTTAGCCAATTCAATGCTTTTCCCATGGGAAAACATTGGATTGGCTAAATATCGGCAATACTGTGTTCCTGACCCTATAGTGTTCCTTTAAGAAATAATATATATGTATTTTAATATAATTAGAATAATGTATTTTGTGTTTTAGAAATTTAATCTTACTTGATTTAGTTTCATATATAGATATACAAACGTCTTGACTCGATGAACATGTTATTTCTGGTCCAGTACAAGAATTGTTGATGTTAGAATTACACTGAATGCAGTTAAGAGAGGGACCTGTTTGAAAGTAAAGCCAGGTATGATTTATATTGTTAGTTTAGAGGTTCTATAATGCTCCTTCAATGCAGAATATAAATATATTTTAATAGATGTGTATAAGAAACTTGAACTTCATAGGTGATGTCATCCGTGCAGATATTATGGTAATAACAGGTAATAATGTATAGTTCACCTCCATCCTGCCCTAATTCTGGGCAGAACCCAAATTACCCAAGAGTTCCACCTTTAAGCTGTCTCAAAAGGGGGAGGTTGAAATAAATGCTACCCAGCACTGTGACTCTCCCTAATCTCAGTCCGCACATATATTATGGAACAATGTGTATTTGTGGGAAGTAATGGAGTTTGTGGAGTCTGGGTGATCCACACATACATATATTATTTACCATTAGCTGATTCATTCTAACAGTCTGTGTTCTGATCACCTTTAGGTGGAACTAATGATTTCTGATGAATATGATAGACATTCACAATTAACTGAGCTCACTAATGAATTACGTGATATTTATAGCAAAATCACCAATGCTTGAGTTTAATTTTTAGGCAAATTGTTATTACTTATTTCTACAAATTAATCTTTACTACTTGATGTTTGGGATACTGTTTCCTTATTCTGCTTTTATCTCTCTTTGCAGATCAATTAATAGCTATTTTAATAAACATACCAACAAATACCAAAAATACCAGGCTTTTGGTTCCTTGCTTAGAATTTCTTCAACCCAGTAAGCTTAAATGACCTTTAGAAAAGCTTGCAAAATTAATTTAAAGGATTGGAAGCAGACTTACGATTATCGGTTGACGTTTGACATGTGGTAGATGCCAAAGCACCATTGTCTGTAGAATACTGTAAATCAGTAAGCCCGAGGTTGTTACATATGTTGTCCGTTGTGCAGCCCTCTATATGAATTTGTTGTACTTTTCCTGTAAATTTAAAAAATAGAAAAGATAAACATTAACACAAGTGACTATGTTTTTAACCCCTTTTAACACTTTTGTGGTGTTTGTGTTTAGCTGTAATTTTCCTCTCTCTCATTTACTGTTCCCATACAAATTATATATTGGGGTTTTTTCAGGACAAAAAGGGCTTTCTCTACATATCTTTATTTCTATAAATGTCATATAATTTTATTTAATAATAATAATAAAATATGGTGAAAAATTGAAAAAAAACATGTTTTTGACTTTTACTTGAAAAATCTTTTACTCATCTACAAAAGCTAATGAAAAAATCCATCTAAGGATATTTTGACACTTTCTATGCAGCCATTTTACCACCAATCTTTGCCAAACTTTGCATAGGTAGTTTATTTTTTTCACATACATTGCAATTCAGGTATAAATTCACAGATCCTGTTATGTGTTGCTGCCAAACAACACTCCTACATGTGTTCAGCAACATCTCCGGAGTACAGCGATATTACAGCAGAAAATGGATATGCGCACCTGCCAAATGTGGCCTTTTAGCCCCCAAACAACGCAGCAAGCCTATGCATGGGGGCATGCATAGGCTTGCTGCGTTGTTTGGGGGCTAAAAGGCCACATTTGGCAGGTGCGCATATCCATTTTCCAACTTGGAATTTTGACATGTAGTCAACCTGCGCCAATGTCCTATTTGGGACATTTTTGAAGCCAGTCAATGTAATTTAACCCCATGAAAACATATATTTTTGACAAGTAGACAACCCAGGGTACTTTAAATGGTGGCATTGTACCACTTTTCATGCACTGAATTTACCCCAGCCTTTGTCAAACATTTGGGTATTAATTTTGTTTTGTGTTTTTTTAACACACATTGTACTTTAGGCATGAATTAACAGATCCTGTTATGTGTCACTGCCAAACACACCCCAATATGTGTTCAGCAACATCTCCAGAGTACAGTGATACCACCCATGCATAGGCTGGTCAGGTTGTTTGGGGGCTAAAAGGCCACATTTGGCAGGTGCGCATATCCATTTTCCAACTTGGAATTTTGACATGTAGTCAACCTGCGCCAATGTCCTATTTGGGGAATTTTAATTGAAGCTGGCCAATGTATTTTACCCCCATCAAACCATATATTTTTGAAAGATAGATAACCCAGGCTATTTTAAATGGTGGCATTTTAACACTTTTCATGCACAGAATTTACCAATAGCCTTTGTCAAACTTTTGGGTAGTAATTTGTTTTGTGATTTGTTCACACACATTGTACTTTAGGCATGCATTAACAGATCCTGTTATGTTTCAATGCCAAACAACAACCCAATATGTGTTCAGCAGCATCTCCTGAGTACAGTCATACCACCCGTGCATATGTTTGCTGCGTTGTTTGGGGGCTAAAAGGCCACAATCGAGACTTGTGCATGTCAGTTTTTCAACTTGATATATAGGTATGCTTGGCCTATTTTCAGTTTGGCATATTTTTGCCTCCCCCACTTAATGTTACCATCATGAAAGTATATATTTTTATAAAGTAGATATGCCAAGGTATTGTATATGGGGTGTTTTAACATCCTTCCCCCAACCATTGTGCTAAACAGGTTTCAGAGAACGTGCATGGTGGTAATTTTTGAATTCTGCTTTTTTATTTTAGCCAGCTGGTTATATGTTACTGCCAGAAAACACCCCAGATTGTTTTCTGCAAAGTCCCCTGAGTACACCAATGCCCCCCATGCATTGGTTTGCCACGATTTTACAGTAACAAATTTTGTACTTGCCCATTTTGGCGGAATATAGTTTGCCTGCTTTGATAGGCACATGTTGAGTGTGGTGCATTTTTAGTTGTGGTGCAGTTGAATTTTTGGTTTAAAAGTATATATTTTTATTAAGCAGACATCCAAAGTTATAGAAGATGGGACGTTCTGAGTTCTTTCCCCCAACCATTTTGCCCCAACAATTCAGAAAAAGTGTGTGGTGGTTATTTTTGAATTCTGTTTTTTATGCACACATGTAATCTGGTTTTGGCCAGCCAAATGTGCAGGTATCAAATGCACCTTTAGCAGCAATCCCTAAACTAACTCATGTTAAAAGAATCTAATGGAGATTTAGGGGAAGGAAAGTGACTGACTAAAACAGACTAAGACAGACTAAAACACAGATTTTTAACACAAATGTAACCCTTAAGGGCAAAAAGAAATAATACAGACAGTGCAAATGCACTGCTGTAACATATTTGGCAGAGAAGGGGTTAAAAGGGAATTTTTATTAACTTTAGATACTTTAAAAAGTTTCTGGAACAATTCTGGCAACACTGCTGGCAACACATTATCACAATCTCTGTCTCTCTCCCTCACAAAATGCTAGAGAGGTGAGAGGGGCAGAGATCACTGTCAAAGTGAGTGTTTGTAACACCCACTTTGACAGCAGTCAATTATGAGTGATCGCGTGTCGCATGCCTGGCAAATAGTAACAGCAGGATTTCGGCGGAAGCAATCTCTGATCGCTCCCGACGTTCATTTTCTGTGATGACGGTTCAGGATCATCACCGGTCCTTAAAGGTATCTTTCCGATGATGGTCCTGAACCATTAGCGGTCGTGAAGGGGTTAATGGCTGAACTTTGGAAAACATGAAAACTGTCCAACACTGACCTGGAAAGGAAGGTGGTTTATGTAGTGGGTGAACATAACAAGAAAAAAATTCAATTATTTTTGGGGAAGATTCATTAAAAAAAAGTGCATGATTTGTTTTATAAGACGGTATTCATGCTTATACTGAAATATTTTAATGCACCTCTCAAACACTTAAGTCTCATAAAAGAATTGGAAACATTTTATTATATTCATTAAGGTGCACTTACCTTGGCTGTAGAACACATTACTACGGAAGCACTGATTTGCTGTACCGATGCAATTTACAACTTGTCCTGTATTACAAAATAAGCCATCTGCACTGCAAGAGGGACATTTCCATCCATTAGGGCTCACTGGGGACAAAAATAAATACATGATATATGAAAGTGCAAAATAACAATAACAGGTTTCGCCTAACAGGGCTATTTCGAAGTGTTGTTTGAAAAAGACCAATTTGGTGAAACGTGTTAGTGTTTTTATGCTTTATATTGGTTTTATTATATTCTGTCTTGAAGAAAACTAGTTTTTTACTACACTCGGATCTTCCTGATCTTATATATCATATATTCTGTTTTTATTTTTCATCCAATATACTGATAAACTATTACTGCCACAATGCTGCACACTAAATAAAAAGACCCCTGTACGTTTGGCCTAAAGAGTGACAGAAGCATCTTCATATAAAGGACCGGGACCATCAACATATTCACAGGCGGAGATCATACCGACCAAGCGAACATATCTGGAGCTGATCGTAAGCTCCAGAAAATCATAGGTGTTACTCTACTTTTTTTTCATCAGCTTTAACAGATACTAAACTATATTCCATTTTTATTATTTTTTTCTCATTACATACTACCTTAACATTATATGGATTAGACATCTGCACCAGTGAAATTTCGTTTCATACGAATTACTTTGTACTAAATTAAAATTTCATTCATCCATTCCAAATATCGTCCATAAAACCTTTAGTTTTTCAAACAAAATTCGGTAAAAAAATAATTTGTTTTCGCCCATTAGGACGAAAATAACACTGTGCATGCACACAAAAAAGAGCAAGGACAGAGCAGGCAGCACTCCCAGCTCCCTCCTAGTCAGCTTGTAACTTTGCCTTATAACTCTGCATCCTGGCGCCGATCTTGAGGGGCAGAACCTTATGAGAGGACTTAATGTGAAGGGGAAGAGCCTATCACTGCACACCCTGACTATCCGCCTCTATCTACAGAGTGCCTGATCACTTTGCACCCACCCAGGATCAGCTCTACCCAGATGACTTCATTTTATTGAAGTGGACTGGGTAGTGTGGCCCTTTTAGACAACAATGTAAAACATTGCCAGTTAGGAAATACAGCAATTATAGGACTAAACACAACACTCATGGCTGTCTTCCTGACAGCCGTTAAAGGTGCTTACTTTGTCAACTTCCCTGATACTTCTTGTAGGGAGCACTGAATTCAATGAAAAAGTGGAAGACATCACCATGCTTGGTGATGCAGAAGGAGACAGAGTGGGCAACTGCAACAGAAGTGGCTTGGTGCCAGAAAAAACACAAGCAAAATATATCTAAGAACTTTGTCTACAGAAAAGTGAGTGGACAGAGATTACTGTAATAGCAGGGAATTTATAATCCCCCCCCCCCAAAAAAAAAAAATATATATATACACGTTTTACTGATTCTCCTCAGTTCTGTCATGTTGCAAGCAATGGCAAGGCTAACTCATCAGTCAAAAAAAACAGTTTGAACAAATGAATTTAACATACTAACCTGCTGGCTATAAAGTGATCAGCATTGTACACTTCAAAAAAATAATATGTGCATTTGAAATGAATAAGCAAAATGACAATATTTCATTGTGATACATACTATCTGGCTCTGAAGGAAGGCAGGAATCACTCGTGCAGCAGCTGTAAGCTAGGTTAGTTGTAATCTCTCCATTTATATTGGAGAAAAACTGGCCACATTGCTTAGAGGTCCCACATCTTCTGTAATAGTTATGTGTTACAGTGCTGCTATCTGCAAATTAAAAAAAAAGAGAAACAAATGTTTTTTTATTTGTTTTTGAGTGTTACAGTTGTGCACAAATATACATTTTCAGTTCCTAACCGAAGACCCTATCCCTCTGTCTGCCATTGAGTTTAACCACAATGGCTATGTACTAATCATAAAATTCTAAAATCAAAGTGGTCTTGTCACTTACAGAATTTACTTCTTACCAATTAGATATGTGTGGATAATTGATACTGTGTGTGTAGCTAATTAGATTACTTAATACATGTTTGCATTCTCAGTGAGAGAACGCAAAAATGTATTAAGTAACAGTACCACATAAAATACAAACTGTGACCTTCACTAAAACCGAACATCTCTTTTGGTATTTTAGGTATCACTATTTATAGGTAAGTGTAAAACAAATAAATACATTAAAATAATATATCCATATCTGAATGCAATTAGAAAAAAAAACATATTTTGTGTTCTGTTGTTTGTTTCCTATAACAAGATTTAGTCGTACTTGACTCTGTTTCATATATAGATATACAAACGTCTTGACTTGATGAACATGTTATTTCTGGTCCAGTACAAGAATTGGTGATGTTTGAATTACACTGAACGCAGGTAAGAGAGGTACCTGTTGGGAAATAAAGCCAGATATGATTTAAATCCTTAGTTCGGAGCTTCTATCATGCTCCTTCATACAGAATCAAATCATGTGTGTGAAAATAATTTAACGGATATGTTTTAAAAACTTGTACTTCATAGGTAAAGTGTCATCCGTGCAGTTAATATGATAATAAATGGATAATAATAATAAAAATAATAAATGGATAATAATGCGTAGTCCCCCCTTATATGCAGTTCTTCTCTAATGCTGGGCAGGACATAGATTGCCTAAGAATTTCACAGCAAGCCAACTCTAAGGGGGTAATCAACATAATAGTTGCCCAAGACTGTGACTTTTACCAATACCAGCCCGTATATATATTATGAGACGATGCTTATTTAGGGTAAGTAATGGAGTTTGGGGGATCTGGGGGGGATCTACACATAAATATATTATTCAATATTAGTTGACTCATTCTAGCAGTCTGCATTCGATCAACTTTGGTTGGAACTAATGATTACAGCTAAATATGATAGACATTCACTGTTAACTTGTTTAGATAAGTGTCTTTTACATTTTAGAACTAGCGAGATCACTATTCGCTTAATATTATACTGATAGAGCTCACTTACTAATTTCTTGAGAATTCTAGCAAAATCACCAAGGTTTGAGTTGATTTTATGTTGGCAAATTTGTATTATTATTCATTTCTACAGATTAATCTTTACAACTTGATGCTTGGGATACAAATTATTTACTTATTCTGCTATTCTGTCCTCCTCTTTCAGATAATTTATAGCAATTTTAATAAACTTGCCAACATCTGTGTAGGCTTCAGGGTCCTTGCTTAGACCTTCTTCGCACAATAAATTTAAATAGCCTTTAGAAAACCTTACAGAATTAATGAAAAGAATTCGAAGTAGACTTACGATTATCGGTTGACGTTTTACATGTGGTAGATGCCACAGCATCATTGTCTGTAGCATACTGTAAATCAGTCAGTCCGAGATTGTTACATATGTTGTCCGTTGTGCAGCCCTCTATATAAATTTGTTGTTTTTCTCCTGTAAACATGTAGAAAGTATGTTATGTAAAAAGGTACAACCCTGTACTAACATATGAGCAATAATGTATTGGGATTATATAATTATATATTTTTATTTTAAAATGTCACATTTTCAAACTCAAAGCTGAACAGTTCACATGTTCTGCACAAACATGCATTACAAATGAATTGGAAATATTAGATTATACAAATTTATTAATGAGCACACAAAGCACTTACCTTTGCTGTAGGTCACATTACTACTAAAGCATTGATTTGCTGTACCGATGCAATCTACAACTTGTTCTGTATTACAAAATGAGCCGTCTGCACTGCATGAGGCACATTTCCATCCATTAGAGAGCACTGGTGAGCAAAATAAAAACAGATACATCAAACGGCAACATACAACGATCAGCTATCTGTTAAAAACATAGAATGTGCAAATGCACACTGAATAATAAAATCTCTTACAGAAAGAGAAAAGAAACCAGGGTTGTTGCTAAGTTCTATAACTTATTAAAGTGCAATAATCGCTCCCTCGAGGTTGCATCCAAGGTAAATCCTTAATGCAACATTTAGCCCCTACTGTCTTATATTCGTCAGACCCAATCATATTTTCTTCCCCATCTCCCTTCACCTCCTTTTGTCTATTTCACCATTATCTCAGTATACATTTTGTCTATTTTTCTTCCCACCCCCTATAAAACTTCATGTGTCTCTCTCCTCGTGTCCCTAAACCCCCATTTGTCTCTTCCCCTTAAGACCTACAACTCATTGTTTTAGTTGTGTGGACGTCATGAATGTGCTAAAGCTGGGCTGGGTTGCTCTGTTTTGCTTTCTCTCAATATAAAATGATAAAAGCATGAGTATCCTGCCACTTGAATAGATCTTGGGCTGAAAAACTTTATATTTGGGACTTTGGCCCCTAAAGTCTTTCCTGAACAACATCTGTGGCAGAAACATGGGATTTATTTTTCTCAGGAATACTTTTAGTATAGCTAGCATAGCAGATCAAAACTCTCATATATGAGAACATGTCAGCCAGAGACACCCAGTTATTCGGTTAATGGTCTTTGCAAGTTTTTTGTGGAACCATTCACGTATGGTTTGACAAATATTGTCAAGTTCTCCCTAGCACGCAAAGCTCCTGCTCCTCTGCAGTTGCTCGCGTAATGCAAAAGACTTCTGGATTCTCAGTCCAAAGCCATTGTACTTTTTCCAGTAAATTCCTGTGTGTTCTGTGGGGCCACCATGTTAATCTCATTTATAAATACTGAAAATAGAAATTACAAAGATTTGAACCTTAAGGAAGTCCACGTGTAACTTTGAGTGGGTAGAATACGTTATTGACAATATTATTGCGTTGTTTAAATAGCTCTAGCAAGCTTAACCTGTTCCATAACAGAGTGATTCGAGTAAATGAAAGACAGAGCTGGGACAGGAATTTAGGTTGATGGTCATACCTCCACCATTTGCTCATGGACATTTCTATTAAATATTTTAGATCCCATTCGTAGAATGATAAAGGTCTACAATAGGTATTAAGGGTGTCTCAACAAGTTTACGATTCTAGCTAATCATTTGCTGGTTTTAATTAAAAAGATGAAAATATGTTTACTGTCAGCCAATACATGTTTCTTATTTGCATACATCTGAACTGTAAAGTACATATGTAAAAAAATTAAGAAAATAAATGAAATGACAATATTTTATAGAAATACATACTGTCTGGCTCTGGAGGAAGGCAGGAGTCGCTCGTGCAACAGCTGTAAGCTAGGTTATATGTAATCTCTCCATCTATGTAGGAGTAAAACTGGCCACATTGCTTAGAGGTCCCACAAGTTCTGTAGTAGTTATGAGTGAAAGCGCTGTTTCCTGCAACTGAAAATATTATTTAAAAAATAAATATGAGAGAAAATCATGTCTTAATTTTTTTGCAGTTATGCACGAATAATAATCTTCCAACATTAACTGAATAATTAATCTATCTGTCTCTCTTGCTGTCTGTCCTTTTGTCTGCCTACCTATTGGCTAAAAAAAACCAATCAGACTATGTAATACAATTATTTGGAGCAATCCCATCTCAGAAATAAAGTACATTTCCTCACATTAGAACTAAAGTATATACCTCATACTTAAGTAGACTTGTTGATTGTCTCTTTGCAATATGATTTATCTCTTACAATATTTTTCTTGTTTCTTTATTTTCTCTAGTAATGCAAACGTCTTTTGTTATTGTAATTATTATACTGTTACCTAAAGTTCTCTCATATATAGACAAGCAGATATCTCCTGGTGAACATTGTACTTCTTGACCCAAACAATTATTTTCAGAGGTAGAAGAGCACTGAATGCAGATATTGGAATGACCTGTTGAGAAATAGAAAGAGCATTTCAGAACCGACATCCTCCCTCATGTTTATATACTTCATGGTAGACTGTTGCCTATATATTATGGCAACCTAGATGTCTGTGTGTTAAATGAACACTCCAAACACCATAACCACCAAAGCACACAGTGTCAGAAGTGCCCTGGTTAGCCTTTATTGTAAGTAGTCAATCTATTTTAGAATGGTTTGACTTCTTACCAGGAATTTTCTGTGCCCTGCTCCCCACCTACACTACAGCCAACAGAGAATCAGAAGCTAATGCTTAGGAGCCCCCATCTAGCTCTCCTGAGCTAAGCTC
This sequence comes from Pelobates cultripes, assembly GCA_933207985.1. Taxonomy (NCBI): domain Eukaryota; kingdom Metazoa; phylum Chordata; class Amphibia; order Anura; family Pelobatidae; genus Pelobates; species Pelobates cultripes. Next base: position 19,603,742 of record OW240921.1, on the reverse strand, counting down.
AGCAATGCAGGACCAGCTCTTTGCCTTAGTGCTTCAGCTGATTGCTCTCAGCCAATGAGTTACGTTTTGCAAGCCTAGGCTTAGCTAGACAGGGAGCTTCTGACTCTCTATTTGTAGGAAGTGGCATCCTGCAGAACCTAGGTGAATAATAAATAAGGCATCTCGGCACTCCTGGCATCCCAGTGGTTATGGTGCATGGAGTGTTCGTTCGATACATCTTTTAAGCATTCTGTGAAGGACAAGTTCATATAATAATACCTCCACCAAGACTTTTACTCTTCTGATATTAATAAGTTGATTACCAGAGCTGTAAGTTAACATTATCACAGTTATTCACTAAAGTGAGAATTTAAAGTGAATTTCAAATTTAAGGCCAAACTGGTAGCACATCTGGCTTAAAGACTGTCCAGTTCGGCTATTTACACTTTCAATTTGAAATTCACTTGTTTTTCATGTTGAAATCTTATTTTAGTGAAAAACCCTGTTTACTGTCATACACATTGATGTCACCACAGTGGTGGCTCTCTAGATTAGCGAACAATGATTATTTATTTGGGAATCATTGCAAAATATACATCTGGAATAAAATGTAAGTAAACGGTTTATTCACTGAAGGTCATATTGAGCATCTTTGCAAGTAACTTACACAATGGCAAGTAAATTAACCAATTTAGGAAATCTCCAAGCTTGGTATTTACTAAGTACAATGAAACACTTATTGCAGTCATCTTACCTTGTTCACCTTGCTGGGTGGGGAGTCACGATTCATACACAATGAAAAAGGAAATCTTCAAACATTTCTATTTACTGTGCTTCAGCCAGAGGCGTAACTAGAAACCACAGGGCCCTGTTAAAAAATTGCCCTGCCCCCCCCCATCGTCAACCCCCATCACCCTCCCCTAATACATCGACCGTTCCCCTCCCAAACGTTTCCCCATCCCCCCCACACATGCAAACGATTACACATGCAGACACACACATAGACACACACACATATACAGAGACACACACATGCAAACACACATACATACAAACAGATACACACACACATACAGACACACAGACAGACATAAACACACACATACATACAGACACGCATACATACAGACACACAGACATACATACACACAGGCATACATACACACACATACAGACACACAGACATACATACATACACACACATACATAGATTCATACATACACATATACCTTTCCCTGGGGTCCAATGGTGGCTCAGCCTGATAGGAGTCAGAGTTCCCACTCTGACTCCCTCCTCCCATGTGGCTCCCGGTGGTTTCTGGGAGGACAGTCACTTCCTCCCAGCCTCTGAAATCATCAAAGAGGGCCCAATTGCGCAGTTAAAGCACTGACTGGGCCCCCTGGAAATACATAGCATCGGGTGGCCCTAACAGCATGGGCCACCTAATGGGCACCTTTAATGCAGCCCCAGCAGTTATACTGCGCGGGCCAGGGCCGCATTACTTAGCCGGTGGGATCCACGGTCGCAGGGGTACGCAGGGCGGCCAGGCCGCCTGGAGAAACGGGCCCGGTCACAGCTGCGACGCCTGCTGCCGCAGCAGTTCTGCCACTGGCTTCAACATATTATTAGAAACATAGAAATATAAAAACATATAATGTGACGGCAGATAAGAACCATTCGGCCCATCTAGTCAGCCTAATTTTCTTAATACTTTCATTAGACCCTGGCCTTATCTTATAGCTAGGATAGCCTTATGCCTATCACATGCATACTTAAACTCATTCACTGTGCTAACCTCTACCACTTCAGCTGGAAGGCTATTTCATGCATCCACTACCCTCTCAGTAAAATAATACTGATATTTTTTTTTAAACCTTTGCCCCTCTAATTTAAGACTATGTCCTCTTGTTGTGGTAGTTTTTCTTCTTTTAAATATAGTCTCCTCCTTTACTGTGTTGATTCCCTTTATATATTTAAATGTTTCTATCATATCCCCCCTGTCTCGTCTTTCCTCCAAGCTACACATGTTAAGATCCTTTAACCTTTCCTGGTAAGTTTTATCCTGCAATCCATTAACCAGTTTAGTAGCCCTTCTCTGAACTTTCTCCAAAGTATCAGTATTCTTCTTGAGATACGGTCTCCAGTACTGCATACAATACTCCATATTATGGGAGCCCATCAATGTACAGGGAGGGCCAAAATAAAAAATATGATTTGACAAGTAAAAAACATTTTTATTACTAGTTACATTTTTGTTCTTGTAGGTGCACAGTGTAACTGAGTCTTGGGAGAATTATAAAGGGTAATTTCACAAAGCAACAATGAGTAAAAATTGTAGAATTTTATTTTCAAAATAGCATGTCTATTATTTAGTCGCATAGAGCTTACAAGCAATTCCCAGATTAATTGCCAACCATGTTTGCTCATCCTCTACATTCCTGAATACTTCATGTGGGGAAACCTGAAGCAGTGTGTGTAAATGAACAAACTGCGTACACTTAAGCCGCTCAAGGAGAATATTTATGTAGAAAGTCAAACGCTTGGGCTCTTTCAATTTTTTAATGTTTGAGGTTCGGCTTAGTGGGGCGACAAACAGAGCTTGTTTATAATATGTCATATTCCGTACCTAGTCAAACAAAGCTCCATAGGTTAAGCATTTCATTGTATGCAATATCATTAAAATAGGTTCCTTAATTAAAAAAGTTATTGACGCCTTAAACGCTTCTCTGAATTTTGGCCCATTCTGTATAATACAGAGTACACTTAATTTCTTTCACAGTAATTATTCTCTGCAGGGTTTATGGGAAATAGCAATAGGCAGTATGTTGGCAGCAAGGGTTCTTATTGTAATCTATTAATCAAGTACTTATAAAAAAAACTATTTTTCCTTTCAGTTCAGGAAGGGATATCAGAATGGTAGGCTGGCTGGTACAAGCTCTGCAAGTTATTTGACCTGTAGCTGGCTTGTAGTCAAGATTTCAAATTCAGGCATTTATCTTGTCCTGTACAGAACACCAAAGTAGGATATCCTTATCCACTCACACCTTACGATGCATGTATTGAGATGCAGTTCACATGATTTTCTATTTGCAAGGAACACAAAATGATTCATAGTTCTTACTTTATCCTCACACTAGTGAGTAAAATTTATTAATAGGTGCAGTGGGTGAGTGTTGGTAATAATGTGAAGTGGATCCCTGTTGATACTCCCACACCTGCCTTTTGTTTGAGTTTGGGCAACCCAAACCAAGGGAGCGATGCATATGAGTTCTCATCTTGCCTTACCGCAAGGGAGGGCTTGGGGTTACTATGGAGAATGGTCATTCTCGAAGCATTCTCCTAAGTCCTGTCCTGTGGGAGAGTGGTGACTAAAGAATGAACCATAAAGTTTCCATATCATGCCCCGACTCCACGGCATGCATTCATGCCAAACTAAATACACAGTGCAATGGTTTGCACCATTTTGCACCAAGAGTACCCATTCAAACATCTAGTATAGAATTTTACAATGCAGAGGGCACTCAGGCACCTGGCATTTGTATGCCCATCTGTTGCTTTATGTACCTGGGAGCCTGGCACCCTCTGGCACATTATTCACAGGGGTTCCATATAAGCCAGGTTACAGTTGACAGCTTGACTTGTTCACCACTAATTGCATTATATTAACTTTTATATTACATTTATATTTTTAATGTTCCTATTTAGTTACTGCCTCCAGGAATGGTACATTCCTGTTTGCAATACATGGTTATCTAAAAAAAAAAAAAAATTCAATATTTATTTTATACACATGGTTAACATTGTTTCCACAGTTTGCCAAGGGCGAGCAGGACATTTTAATAACTTGCTGGCTCGGAGTCAGCTTCAAAGAAAACAGCAAAGAGGAATTTTAAAAAAAATGTTTTTCACGTAATAAAATAGAATCTGATTTACATTGATTTGATATTTTTTTTTCTGTTTACTATCCCAATAACATATGATGAAATGAGGGGTTTACTAAAAGTTCTATATAATATAGGGTCGGTACACGGTTAAGATTTTCCCATTCCATAGATCTTGATGCAGATTTTAAGACATCTGTCTCTTATTTTTTAAAGTTACAAGGAGGACATATTTTAAAGTCAAGGGAAATTTTGAGTCGGGGATCCATAGTAGAGGAAAATAGAAGAAAGGTCCAGGCACTCCAGGATACAAAAAGGCACATTTATTGAACCCACTGCCACTCACAACGTTTCGACCTATACGGTCTTTGTCAAGGGGATCCATTTACAATGATTGCATACACTCCAGTAAAAATATCTTCACATATAGAGAATTGTGGGTTGGCCATTGGCAAAATCCTATGAAAAGCTCTATAGAATATTCAAAATTGGGCAAAGTATTGGGCAAAAGTTTCACTACTTACTGTAATTCTATTTTACTGATATTCCCAAATCTCTCTGCCTCACTTTTCTATCCTTACTCCTTTTTCTTGTAGGTGCTCAGCATTCTCTGTGTGTCTGATTTTATACCAGAGCTATATAGCAATACTACTTGCACTAATGGATTATTAAACTATAGTAATATATTTTTAGAAATCACAGATCTTTACTAAAGTGGAAATTCAATGTGAATTTAAAGTGAATTTCAGATTTAAGGCCAGAGTAACTGAATTGGAAAATTTCACCAGAAATGAATTTTGAATTTGCAACAATTCTCATTTTAGTAAATGTCTCTGTCAGCCTGTCTAAATAAAACAGTGTTCTTGTTCTAAATTATATTTTAGTTGCATAAATTATTTTTCTCAGAAAATCCCTGCCTCTGGCCACCCCCTCACTCACATCACTAAAAGGAAAGTGTCCCTCTTTGTCAATTTGAGATGTTGGGATATATAACATTGAGTGTCTGATAGAAATACAGTGCCAGATAGGAAAGCAGTTCGAGATAACCAGATCTGTAAAGAAACAAGTCTTAATAAATCATGTGTTGGTTAATGTAAGACAATGTCCTGGAAGTAGTAAAACACCCTTCATGCTGGTGGCTTTCTTCTAATAATATAAGAGGATTATTATTATTATTATTATTATTATTATTACGTAATGAAGTCAGAAATTTTATAGACCTTCTAGAACTGTCAAAAAATGCTGAAACCTTGAAATGGTAACTAAAACACCTGCAAAGTACAGACAATGCCTGGACCAATATCACAGGGTGAATATGAACTTCGAAGAGTAAACTTTTCTGGTGAAATAAGATAACTATATTCGCCCCTTAAATAAGACCTGCTCCTTAATTTCATAAGAACCAATGGCAGTCTATCTCAGACAGAGATAAATAGATTGCTAAATAAAGTGAAATAGCAGGATACAAAATATAAATTCCAGGAAGGGAATCCACGGATCAGATACGGATATTATTTAAGATAAATTGCTAAAAAGATAATACAATTCTAATTTCAGTAGTAAGTGCTATTTCTCTCAAAGGAAGCCAGTGATAGTTATTAAAAAATATATATATTTTTTTATTAATTAAAATTTTTACCGTCAGGTGAAAATAAATAAATAAATGAAATAAAAAAATAATAGGGCTACGTTTTTAGTTTTGTTTTTTAGCAGTAATCAAATGCAGATCTATAACTTAAATAACCTTGAATTTCATGGAAATTAAAGTCAAACCTGCACAATGAAAACATATTCATTGGAATGTTTATCATTTGTGAAATTGTGTGAATTATGTCTGTGTGAATTCTAAATTACTGGTTAAATAAATCACTTAGACCAGGGATTCCCAACCCAGTCCTCAAGTACCCCCTACCGGTCCAGGATTTTGGGATTACCCTGTTGTGTCTAAAGTGTTTTTGTTTTGCTGTTTTCTAAAAACTCCTTAGACACAACTGGGCAGTCTCAAAACCCTGGACGGTTAGGGGGTATTTAAAGGACTAGGTTGGGAACCACTTCCTTATGCTACTTAGTAAGAAGCCATTTTCATAGAAATAAGCATCTAATTCTGACAGGGCTTTTTGCCAAACTTTAAATTGTTGACTATTCCATGTAAATTTAATGTGAATTTAAAATCTTAGTCCACAGTAGCTGGTTTGGAAAAAAAAATAACTTGAATTTCACCATTAGGCTAAAATTTCTGAATTGAAAAAGTCCGTTCTGCTATTTTGACCTTTCATTTGGAATTGCTTTGAATTTATGGCAATTCCGACTTAAGGAAAATAACCATGTTCGAAGTAGTAACAATTCACACTTACATAAACATTCCTTTAACTGAACTATAGAAGAAGAGCTCTGCAGTTCGCAGATCTGAGTTCCTATGGATTGTTCTTGTCAATGCAGCAGATGTTCTCTGTGAACACATTGGCAAGATTTTGCAAAAATCCAATCAACTCACCAAAAAATAATTTCTGCTGGTTTCTGCTGAGATCGCCAGCAATTATGCTTGTTTATTCTTGTTGGTTTAATATGGAACCACTTTGAAAGCTGATTTAACAAAATGATCAAGACGATAATGAAGACTTTAAAAAAATAAATAAATAACAAAGAAAATTGCTAATGCCAGAAGTCATCATATCATCTCTTTCAACTTACCAAGTGGAAGCACAGCAAGAAGGTTATAAATAAGCACAAAAACACTTCTCATCTTGTCGAGATGAATACGTCTTCTTGTCTTTGCTTGAATTTAACTCTGGTGTTTCTGATCTTTAAGTTACCTCTTAACAGGAAGCCATTTCATATAAGTATTATTTGAAGGTTGTTTTCATAAAACAACCAGGAAGAACATTTTAATTTTTGTAAAACCCGGTTATCTTAAAATGATAAGGGTGTTCTATTATTTAATGTGTACTTGTGGTTGCAGGTTTCACTCTTCTTACAAGGTCATGCTGAATACATGTGGATGCTCACCATAATGGCCAATAAATACTGGGGAATACTGAGCATGGTTTGCTATATACACATATTTTTTTAGACTTTAATCAGAAAGACAGAACCATCTATGAGCAATGTATGATTCTCCTCCTACAATGGAGGCCCTTACATAGTTACATAGTTGCAAAGCTAAAAAAGAGACATTGCATCTGTTTTTGCTGTTTATCCAATGGAAGGCAAATAACCCAATTTGAAGTGCTTCCAATTCTCCAACAAACTCGGAAAAAAATCAATAACAGACAAACCTTAGTAACAGAATCAAAATGTTATGTCTTTGTGTTTGTAATGGCTGTAGGGCATTTAGGGCATATCCCAACTAAGATACAATTTTAAAACAAATGGAGAAAAGCCCCAGAGAGCTAAACCCCAAAGGAATTACCCACAGAGTACAAACATTCAAAAAGGTAATTAAAGAAAAAACAGACAAAACATCACTTTACTGAGTCCTTATTTTTGGACAGAGTTGACAAAAGAAAAGAAACCAAAACAGTCCATTTGTGAAAAACTTCACAATCTTCTTAATATGATAATTAAATCTTATAATATGTTACTATATTGGCTTAGAAACTATGGCCAAGTAAGGGCAATGGATGTGTTATAATTGGTTAAAGATCTATAACTATCAAAATAAATATTATGACACTGAATATAAGAATATAAGACCGAAGTGCCGAATTGCTGAAGTCCTGAATTTCAGAAGTGCCGAACCCTAGGGGTGTGGTTTGGGTTGGAGTTAGGTTAGGGGTAGGATTATCGGTAGGGTTAGGGTTAGGGGTTAATGTTAGGGGTAGGGTTAGGGGTTAGTTTAGGGGTAGGATTAGGGGTAGGATTAAGGGTAGGGTTAAGGAGAAGGGTTAGGGGAAGGTTTGGGGGTAGGGTTAGGGGTTGACTTAGGGATAGGGTTAGGGCATTGCTGAATTCCCAAAGTCTCGAAGTGCCGAATTCCCAAATTGCCAAAGTCACGAAAGTGCCGAACCGAAACCGAATTTGTTGCCGATGCACATCCCTAATTTGAAAAATGCTATCATAATCCCTCTGGGGCACAGTTTTTTCCCCTAAACTAAAGATATTTAAATATGTTAACATTTTTTCATAACTAAATTGTTCCATTCCTTTTATTAATTTTGTATCCCACCTCTGAATTTTGTCTAGTTCCATAATATCTTTCTTTAGAACACATGCTCAAAATTGCACAGCATATTAAATGTGTCGTCTTATCAGTGATTTATAAAGAAGCAAAATTATATTTTCATCCCGATAAATACTTCTCCTATTTACACATGACGATATCTTACTGGCCTTAGCAACTGATGATTGACATTGCACATTGTTGCATAGTTTATTGTCGTTAACAATTCCCACATCCTACTCGTTTGTTGTTATCCCTGATTCACTACCACTTAGGGTGTAAATTGCTTGTGCATTCTTTATCCCAAAGTGCATAACTTTGCATTTTTCTACATTACATTTATTCTGCTGCCTGTGCCAGGATTGAACTGGACTGTGACAGCAGTTGCTAAATAAAACACAGCCAATTCAATAATTCAATATTCTGTGCACACATGTGAATAAAAGGTGTAGGGAATGTTTGAATATGACATACTCAGTTTGGATTTGAAGAGTTCATATATAACTGCTCCCTACTTCCACTATAGCTCACAGAGAGTTGAAATATCTTAGTATGAGCTAAGTCCAGTGGTGCAAGGTGATTAGCTTAGGTGATCTATTGAAAGCTGATAAACCCGGCAGACATCAAGTAAGATGGGTTATTACAGGTTTGACATCTCACATAGGGGAGCACTAGGGCACTCTTGGCACTATAACTACTGGAGCGTGTTCTGTTGGTTATGGTGTCTGAGGTGTTCTTTTAATGTGCACATTTTTGCACTAATATAATGTTGTGTGTACCCATAGCTATAAATGTGCCTCTTATTTCCTTTTGTTAAAACAGATAAGAAAATAACACAAAAAAGGTAGTTGTGGGCAGATATGACTTGTATATACATATAACTTTGAAATACAATCTAAATACTAAAAGTATTTAAAGGTGATACAATGAACTCTAGTTAATATATAACAAGAGTTTATTAATGTGTGTTTTATGTATTTTCAATGTGAAATCAGTAATTTTGAAAACAATATGGCTTTAGTATTAAAGGTGTTTGCAATCACAGTACATTAAATAGTTCAGCTATTTCCCAGAATTCCCTGATGCACATATTATTGTATCCAACTCCGTAGTACTATTTTTCTAAATTTTTAAAAGATGAAAGACAGGGCGTCACATAATCACAAGATAACACAATACATGACTTTAACACTTTGACATTGAAATGCTAGTGAGTTTGAAAGCAGCCAGATAGCATTACAACAACCTTGTATGATATCAGGAGAGACATATCAAAGTGGAATAAAAGTGTGAATCACCAACGGAATGTGCCTGATGGTGCCACTGGTTTCCTTGGTCCCATTTTTAATATTTTAGATCACTTTTTAGAACGGAACACTTTGATAAATCACCCTAGTATGTCCTGAAACAATCATTGCACACAAAAAAAAAAAGGATACCAAAGGAAAACTTGGTATTTAAACAAAAAGTTGCCTTTGCTGTTCCTATTATGCTTTGTCAGAGCAAAGCATGATGGGAATGAGTGAGAAGCAGTTCCACAAAAGAGATCTGCAGTAATAATAGTGGTGCATTAACCCCTTAAGGACACATGACGGACATATTCCGTCATGATTCCCTTTTATTCCAGAAGTTGTATCCTTAAGGGGTTAATAATTAAGAATCTAAGCGTTAACAAAGTAAGCGTCGCCTTTAAAGGTTTTACTAATATATTAACCAGTTGTGACTAGTGGAGGCAAAAGTAAATGTGTATAGAGAGAGAGGAAGCTGTATAACAGAGAGGTCTATTTAATGGACAGCAAGGCTGTTTAGAGGTTTTGGAGACATGGTAGATGTCATAACAAACAACAAGACAAAATAATTTATTTTCTAAGTGTCTCCAGAACCCCAAGATGGCATTATGATCCCCCTAACACATGGTTCACCTTTATGTATCACCAATATATATTATTAGAGCTCTTTGGTGAGGTCATTCTACTGTACTTGCAATGCAGGTTAATGCAGCTGCAATATCAGTGAACGTTCAAGATACTGATGAGCATTGTGATCAGGGCCGGTGCAAGGATTTTTGCCGCCCTAGGCAAAAGTAAAGTTTGCCGCCCCACCCCCCCCCCATATGACATCACAATGCCCCATTTTAACTAACGCAAGTGCTGCAGTGCCGCCGTGTTTACATTAAAAGGCCTGCAGGGACAGGCTATAGACACCAGAACCACTACATTAAGCTGCAGTGGTTCTGGGGACTAAAGTGTCCCTTTAATGTGAGGTAAATTAGAGCTTAGTGCCACGAATAATATACTAGATTGCCTACTTACAATCAGATGAGGATGGTGATGGGCTCTAGCTGCAGTCTGGCTCCACTCGTCTGGAGGCTGTTTGTGTTCTGGGAGAACGGGAAGCAGCTCCATTTTTTGGGGGCCCTTTACACAGCTCAAGGTCTGGGCCCCAGGGTCCACCTTCATGTTCCACCAATTATTTTGTTCACAGGAGTAGGGGATGTCCTGATATGTGTGTAAGGAATGCATTGTGTGAATCTGTGTTTGTATGTGTAAGGGCTGCAATGTGTGTTTCAATGTATGTACGGGATGCAGTGTGTGCGTGTGTAAGGGGTGCATTGAGTGTGTGTAAGGAATGCATTGTGTTTCTGTGTGTGTAAGGGATGCATTGTGTGTAAGGGTTGAATTGCTTGTGTGTGTGTGTGTGTGTGTCTGTGTGTGTAATGCATTGTGCGTTTTTCTGTGTGCAAGGGGTGCATTGTGTGTGTGTGTGTGATGGATGTCAATCTCTCCCCCCTCCCTTGTCCCTCTCTTCTCCCCCTCTCCCTCCCTCGTCACTCTCCCCCCCTTGTCTCTCTTCTCCCCCCCTTGTCCCTCTCTTCTCCCCCCTCTTGTCCCTCTCTTCTCCCCCCTCTTGTCCCTCTCTTCTTCCCCCTCCCTTGTCACTCTCTTCTCCCCTGCGTGTCCCTCTCTTCTCCCCCTCCCTTGTCACTCTCGTCTCCCCCGTTGTAACTCTCTTCTCCCCTCCCCACTCTCATTCCCCCTCCTAACCCCGTCAATTCCCCTCCCTGTCAATTTCTCCCCCCCCACCTTGTCAATTTATTCCCCCCACCCTGCCTGTCCATTTATCCCCCCACCCTGCCTATCCATTTATCCCCCCCCCACTGTCCATTTATTCCCCCCCTCCCTGTCCATTTATTCCTCCCCCTCCCCTCCCTGTCCAT
>OW240921.1:19536822-19592405 GCA_933207985.1 Pelobates cultripes | reverse complement strand
CCCGTCCATTTATTCCCCCCCACCCTCCCTACCTCTATTGTACCGTGGCCGAGCCCTCTATTGGTCCGCGGGTACAGGTTGCTTTTGTTTCCTGTACCCGGCCGGACTAAAAGGAAGTGAACACTCAGTGTTCACTTCCTGTTAGTCCGGCCGGGTACAGGAGACAGCTGCTCCCTGTACCGGTCGGACCATGCCATAGAGGGCTCGGCCACGGTACAGAGAGGGAGCTGACAGGTGGGAGCGCTGAGCGCTCCCTCCTGTCAGCCTCTCCCCATGCTGCGCCCGGGCGGTGCGGTCCGCCCTCATGGACGCACCGCCCGGGCAAAGCTGCAGCCGCCTGAGGCTCTTTACAGAGCGCTCGGGCGGCTGCAGGATGAGCGGGGCCGGCGCTCCTGGCGGCGCCCCCTCCCAAGGGGCGCCCTAGGCGGCTGCCTAGTCCGCCTTACAGGTAGCGCCGGCCCTGATTGTGATTGCTGTATCAAGCGTGTCTAGGTACACATTCTCACATGCCAATCTTAGATTCTTATCAGGAGTTATGTGCATCTCTGTGAGAGTTGTTCTGTGAGCATTGCTGATTAGATGCAGACAATAGTAAATGTAATGTTGGTGTAACATTTTGCCAACACTGAAAACATACAACAACAGAGTCTAATAATTGAAGTCCCTTAGGATTACAATAGATGCATACCCTAAATACTAAATAGCGATAAATAGTTATTTGTGCTTGGCATGGAGAAGGGGAACAACACCAACATTTTTGTTAAAAACAAATGTGATATAGTTCAACATAATTTAATTGAAACCCATTATTTATGTTGTTGCAGGTGAATTCCTTCATTACTGGCATCATCCTACTTTCAAATAAATTCTTTCTACTGGGCACTATACTAACTAGGATTAAGTCTATTAGAACTAGGATCCTGAAGTGTAACTGCTGTAGTACACTCAATTTAGACTTCTATTAAAGAATGTTCATTTCATTTATACTCCATACTAGCCAAAGTATAGTGTTTTGATTAATGCACTGTATAAATATAGTCCCTTCCCTATCTGTTTATTCATCTTCAGCTCTGATTTGTCTATGCCAGCAACATAGATGTCTAAGCCAGGATTGAGTGACAGGGAAGAGCAGAAGATCCCTCTTCTGAGTGGTTCTCCTGCTTTCCTGTTAAAGTACAACTGTTATGGTGTAGTAATACCCACTGACTTGTGAGAATGGTGGCACCGGAGTGAAGGTAAGTAAAACAATAAGCTAATAATTAATAATAATATATGTACTGCATCGGGTGCTGTTATAACTAGTTAACATTTATGCCTGAACTAAATTGAACTAAAACCTACCGAACAATTGAATTTTTTTTTAGTTACTGTTATCTGCACTTGATTGGTCCATTAGAGCCATATCGGACTGAGATAACAAAATATGATTTGTGCTCTAGAATATACATTTTTGTTCTGTTAACATATTAAAATGAACACAACTAAACTGTGTAAATTGTTTAGTGACGAGTAATGGGAGATTTTAAGAATTTACCTACTTTCCTTATAAAACATACTTACATTTACAAATTCCAAATCTAACCCTGCTGCAAATATCAGGAAAATAAAACTTTCTAATTATCTGCTGCTATATTATAATTAATTTAGTATTGCTAATGGTAGCATACAGCACGTTATTTAAAAATAAATAACAGTAACAATATAGGGCACAACATCTGTATGATAAAAAAATGTTTAAATCGCATTGTAAATTAAATAAAAACACAACAGAAGCATATTATCTCAGTCCAAATAATGGAACAGTTTATTGTTGTTTTACTCAGATCAAATACAGAGTAATAAGGGAAATAATAATAAAAAAAACAAAACTGTATAAATGACAAACAAAACAATCAAAGACACTATTTTATTGTAAATGTATAAAAAAATAACCAATTTTTATTTGAAAAAAAAACCCAGATACACCTATGCTATGAATGATTCCTATTAGTGTCCTTTATTGATCCCTCCCTCTCTTGTTATCCTTTCTCGACTTTCCTAAAAGGCAGCATTTAAAATGTTCCAATCAGATTCTTCTTGCCAGTAAAAAACAGCTTAGAAATGAAATCCAGGGTCAAAGACGCACTGAATTTATAGACTGAGTTCCAAGACTCTTTAAAATTTTTAGGATCTACTAACCCTTATTGGCTGAGAACTAGACCCAGTACAAGATGTTGTAAGAATCCAAAAGACAAGCTAGCTTGCTATCCAATATTAAAAGTTTGTCTAGTAATGGATTACTCCAACCCCTATGACCAGGACTGCTTTTAGAAGTGCTCATCTTGAAATGCTACTTATACACAATAATCTGCACTTTTGTTCCGAGGTCCAGTTGCAGCACTAGCACATATGACTTAGGCAGTCCGGAACTCTGTTCTAGACTGCCTCATGTAAATTTTGTGCAAAAACGAAATCTTCTGTCAGCACGCACTGCACGCTGGCGACACAATAATCACTTGTCAGCATGCCTACAGTGTGAAGCCTTCTATCTGTCCCTCTTTTACATTACAATATTAAATTTAGCCCTCCTCTTGATATACATTTGAAACTTGAGATCTCCCCTCGTGCCACCTTCTCTTGATGCAACCCTCCCTCCCTAGGGATAAAAAAAGCCGAGTGGATTGTGGAGAACCTGCCCCAAAGTTAATTCACTGTCAGTTTTAATCTATTTTCAGAGGTTTTTAGCTAATAAAATGCACAGGAACCAAATGACAAATGGACAATAGGGAAATATAAGCCCCGCAAAAATAATAATAAAAAAAGGGTTTGATTAAACATTTAAACATGGAGTTGTCTTTCATCACATCCTGATAACTAATAAATTACACATACAAATAAAGTGTTCTGTGTGATAAGGCACTTAAATAGAAATAGAGGTGCTCTCAAGTATAGCAGCTTCCACACATAAATAGGAACTCCCCAATCCTACTATAATTAGTGCAAAAAGAAAACACTATTATACAACCAAATGACAATAGTGAAAAGGGTAGCGCTGAAAAATAGTAACAACTTACTCCCAAAAGTTTGGGGACATTGAGGTTATAGAGACTACTGTAGGGAAAAATAAAAGGTACATGGTTTAGTACAGTAATGCCCAATGGGATTATTAACTCCTAATGAAAAGCACTCACGTGGTTTAGAGCCTAATGAGGATTGGCTCTAATCACTTGCGCTCTTGTGTACTCTGGGTGACACACACCCTATGAATCCATATTCAGTGATGACCTCAATAACATGGAGAGAAAAAAGAGAGAGAAACAGGGAAACTTGCCCTGGTGCGGAAATCTTCAATAAGATATTGTACAATAATAAAGATACAGGTTGCTTCTCACCTTATTAAGAGCCTATAACCTGGCTCTAAGTGTACATGTGTATGAGTCTTTGTTTAGGGTGACACTGCTCTTCTTTTAACAGGATAGATGTTCCACCAGACAGTGTATTCCAAATAAAAAATAACATTTATTTTATTCTCAATTGAGAAATTCAACGGAATCGGCGAAACGCATTTTGGACGACGATATAAGCACTTTGTATGTATTCATTGATTTTAATTTTTGAATATAATAAATGTTATTTTTTATTTAGAATACACTGTCTGGTGCATATATATATGTATGTGTGTATGTATGTGATGATTGTCAAGGGGTTTAAACATCCTCCTATAATTTTTATTTGTGCTATAGTATTGCACTCACATCTACATGTCCTGGAAGATTTCAGTGTAGAGTAGCAATTTAACTAATGGTTAAGTACATAGATTTATAGATTCTACATCTATTCCATTTCCTTGGGTTAGAGAACTTGGAGTATTGGAACCATTTTTATACATTTGAATAATTCGTTTTTGAATATAATTATTAATATTAATATTAATTTAGTTGTCTTTTTTGATTAGGATGTTACAGGGAAATCATTGTAATAAATAGTTCAACACTTCCCCTGTGCAAGTGAAAACACACATAAATGTGAAAAAAAAGTAAATTACCCATCAATATAAAAACAGGAGACCAAAATAGTGTTTAAACCACTTAAATTAAAGGACCACTATAGTGCCAGGAAAACAAACTTGTTTTCCTGGCACTATAGTATAATAGCCCCCACACCCTCATGGCCTCCCTCCCGCCTGGCTGAAGGGAGAGGAAGGGGTTAAATCACTTACCTTTCTCCAACGCCGTGCTCCCTCGGCGCTGGGGACTCTCCTCCTCCTTCGGACGTCATTGGCCACACGCGCATTCAGTCAGTCCATAGGAAAGCATTCTCAATGCTTTCCTCTGGACGTTGGCGTTTTCTCTCTGTGAAACTCACAGTGAGAAGCGCGGAAGTACCTCTAGTGGCTGTCAATGAGACAGCCACTAGTTGCTGGATTAACCCATATGCAAACATAGCAGTTTCTCTGAACTGCTATGTTTACAACAGGCACAATTAACCCTAGATGGACCTGGCACACAGACCACTTCATTAAGCTGAAGTGGTCTGGGTGCCTATAGTGGTCCTTTACGATAAATTCAAGGTTAAACTCACAAATCCAAATATGGAAAAAGGCTCATCAAATATTATCCTTTTCTTCCAGTCTGTACTGTTGGATAATATCTTCATACATGTATGGAAAAGGAATTAAAAAAATAGCCATAGTGCAACACTGTAAAGTAAAATGAATTCACTGCTTTATTAAGTTAAACTTATAAGATGTAAGCGTTAAACAGGAATTAATGCATCACATCTTAATAAGACTTCCTTAAGAGGAATCCAAATACATGCAGGATACAATAAACACTACAACCCACTCCCTTATAAAACCCATAGAGTCTCTCATGCGACTTCTCTCTTCCAATTCTGAATTTAGGTGTCCAGCTGTTACAATTTTCCTACTTTGATTTTGTTCCAAGGATGATTTTGGCTCAATTTCCGGGTTTGTGTCATGTCATGTAACGCATGTGCGTTCCACCGACGTCATTACCTGAACCCGATTTCCACCTTGTGGAACACTCCTGCATTCCATAGATGGTTCCCGCCTATAATATAAATTAGCTATTGTTCTTATTGCACAAATGAAATAAAATGATAATTTAATGTAGATTAGGAGAAAAAGAGCAATATCTAAGTATAATTCATAATTTATACATAACAAAAAAGTTGTTAAAATTTTACCCATATTATGTGTTATTTTATATAATTTATTGAGTGCTTTCTATTTATAGTGATGATGATGGGCCTTGTTAACTCTTACATCTTGTAAGTTTAACTTAATAAAGCAGTGAATTCATTTTACTTTACAGCGTTGCACTATGGCTATTTTTATTCCTTGTCTATACATGTATGAAGATATTATCCAACAGGAAAGACAGGAAGAAAAGGATGCTATTCGATGAGCCTTTTTCCATATTTGGATTAACTTTGAATTTATCTTAATTTAAGTGGTTTAAACATATCACACTATTTTGGTCTCTTGTTTTTATATTGCTGTACATCTACCTTTGTATATTTTATACAGGGGAAATTAGAATGCCTGAATCCTGTGGCTTATCCGTGCATGCAGTTTTTTTTCTTCTTTATCTACTTAAAATTATCTTTATGCCCAATTTACAAATCAAAAGTAATAATATAAAGAAGATATTAATGCATTTCCCAAATTATCTACCTCTAATTTACTGGTGTTTAAACATTTCTTATTAAAATACATACAATCTGAAAAGGATAAATAATAACATTTAAAATCTGTCTATGTTGTCTTAGTTTAATATGCAATTGCAATATACACTTTATTTCTCATTTTTGGATATTGATAACTTGTATTTATACAGATATATTATGCGCTTTCCATTGTCTTGCATAAATTGTACTAGGTGATGCTGTTCAGCACATTGCACTTTGTTATTGTTGTTCACAATCATCTCTTTTTTTGATTATTTTCCGATATTTATCCAGGAAGGCGGA
Source organism: Pelobates cultripes (assembly GCA_933207985.1). Taxonomy (NCBI): domain Eukaryota; kingdom Metazoa; phylum Chordata; class Amphibia; order Anura; family Pelobatidae; genus Pelobates; species Pelobates cultripes. The sequence continues at coordinate 19,586,432 of OW240921.1, read as the reverse complement.
GCCAGAGTCATTGAACCCTTAAATAAAATAGAGTGCACTTTCATATCATTGTTATTTGACACAGACACACAGATGCAGGTGTGATCCATTTATGAATATTGTAAATCAGATCTAGTGCTATATTAAATATTTTTAATTATTCTGCATATTCTACTACAATAATAATGATAAAAAGGGTTAACATTACAAAATAGAAGTTTTGTTCATATTTATCCTGGATTTGACCTGTATCATTTTTAAACCTTTTGTCTTCTTGCTAGTTTTATCATTGTTCGGAATAGTGCTACCATTTAATAGTAGATCTATTGTATCAGAAAACCTATCAGTAGAACAAAAATGCTAACATGAGTCATTTTATTTCCATTGTTGTGATGACCGGTAATGTTAGTAGTCTTGACGCTACCGCATGATGTATATATTCCTGTTTCCCCACTTGTATTTGATGTAGAAATAGAAATATAGTTAGAACAGAAGTTTTCAGTTGAACAACCAAATGCAGAGAATTGCAAGCTTGTTTGCCCTGGAAGAAATACAAACAGTTAATTTTAGAGTAGCATTATGTTTAAGAACACAAACCCGTATTCTAAACGCTATAGCCCTAACGCTATATATGCAGACTTGTTTCATGTTTCCCCATTTCTACTTAAAAACTAGAACAGTTACTCCAGCACTGAGACTCCCTTGTAGGAGGGAGATGATAGCCAATCGAATATTTTTTTTTTTTTAGAGGAGCCCAAGCATGGCGAATGCCATGTAAGCATCCAAATTCCTATTTCAATGCTTTCCTAGTAGATGCAACATCATGGTAGAAAGTTTTACACAGTCAGTGCAGTGGAAGCACCTCTAGTGCCAGTTGAACAAAACTGCAATGTTTTACATTGCAGGGTTAAATGGACAGGGTCACTTCACCCTTATCACTTTATTTTGATGAAGTGGTCCGGGTGTTTTAGTATTCCTTTAAATTTATCACATCTTGATATTATACTAAACATAGTACTGTTGTAAATGTACAGTCAGAATGTTATAGCAATGCATAAAAAAAAAAGGGAATATTTGAATTTGTTGTTAATATACTGTATATATTTTTATTCTAGTTATGCTTGTGATTCCTCCATATACATCTGTATATGATCAGTAGGAGGTCCCCTTGATATTGTTGATGTCACATTCTTGAAAAACCTTTTGCACTAAAGGGAAGTTGGCAGTATGTTCTCCAGTATATGGGCACTCGGTGGCAGCGGTCTGGCTTAAATGAGAAAAAGAATGTATGTAGCAATGATTGACCGATTATGATTTTCAGAAAATACACATTACCTGCAGTAGTTTTTTTCACTGAATATGAAATACATTCATTCTCCTCCCCTGTGCATTGGGTGATGCCCTCTGGGTGGCATGTCAGCGTTTGTGAAAAACAAGTTGGGCACATTTTCCCATTTGGAACTGAAGTGTTTGTTAAAACTGAAAAATAAAGAAGAACATCAAAATAAAAGAGAGAAAAATAAAGTTTTTTCTGTTGCTTACATTGATCAAACTTTTTGTATGAATGCAGTGACATTTTATTTCCCAAATGAAACCTATTTAAAAAAAGCTGAAAAATCAAAAGTTCTGAACTAAATAAGACCTTCATTTAATATTCGAGGATAAGCTTTATCAAATGTTCTAATATTTTTGGATTAACCTTTAACATGATTGGATATTGAAAAAAAATATTTTTATATGTATTTTTATTTATATATATATTTTTTAATTATAAAAATATTAAATCATTTGTAAAGCTTATCCAAAATTATAAAACTGAGGCCTTAGTATTGCAAGTATTTTCATTATTTTATCTTTTTTTGATATAAAACAAACAGTTTACTAGAAGAGGGATTATAGTAATAGTGAATGGAAATCTAGGGCATATGGTCAATCCTATATATTTCCATGTTATTGTTTATCAGTCCTCCTGAATCATGCCCTATCACCATGGTCGTCAGTCAACATATGGTTTCAATGAAAGATTCATTTCTTCTATGCTGATTATTAAGTGTGCCTTGTTTTTTCTGAAGACTTACTTTTAGGTTGGTTAGGGGTACAATTGTCACCCTGGCAGCAGCTGATAGCAATTTCTTCTGACATAAACTGGTTGCTTAATCTCTTCCAGCTCTGAGCACATTCTGATGAGTATCCACATCCTCTTACTACCACGTTTGTTGCCACTCCATATTTTAGAACTGAAATAAGAAATACATTTTAAAATCATCCAAAAATAAGTACCTGTACACATTGACTGACAATCACTTTATTTATATTTTAGTAGAATGGTGCAGAAACAATTTAACACAAGCGGCACTGTCACGCCAAAATTTCTCCTATCGTTTCCTCTTCCTCTCAGAATCGGTTCTCCTTTTCTTCTGATCTAGTTTTCTTTAAAATATAAGATCATGTAGGGACTACATTGTAGTATGTATTTTTCCTAAGTTTGACTTTCTTTGACCGAAAGATGAGCTTAAGTCAGCTCCATTTCCTGAGTCAGAGAAATCTCTCCCATAATACTCACTCCTCCGTGATCTCGCAATGCTTCATTCAACATTTCCGAACCCCTGTCATTTAGACTAGAGCGATGGTGAATTGACCAAAGAGAATGTGAACAGAATGTGAACAGTTTGTCCTTTCACTTTAGGATAAAGTTTAGGCATTTATTCAGCCCATTACAGGCAGGTTGTGTCTTAAGTGACAAAATGGAGGGTCTTTTTGTACTTGGGACCCCCACCTGCCTGTAATAAAGAAAAATAAAAAAAAGGGGGGGGGGGGGGCGACGACGACGACCCATTGACTCACCCCAGCCTCGATTTATTAGCAGTGGATGGGGCTCCTAAATGATAATGGGGGAAACTACTGTCTACCCCCCCATCCTCCACTTATCAATGGGTGGGGCCCTAAGGGACTAAAGGGGGGGGGACCTACTGCTCTTCCAGTCCACACACATTAGTGGCAGGTGAAGACCCTAAGTGATAAGGGGGGCCTATTGTCTCCCATTCCAGTCCCAACGCATTAGTGGCTGGTGAAGGCCCTAAGTGACAAAGGGGGGGGGGGGATCTATTGTCCCCCACAGCCCCCACCCATTGGCGATGGATTGGGGACTATTAGTAAAAATAAAGCCTTCCTACTCCTCTCAGCCCAACAATAGTGAACAGACTAGTAGCGTAATACTTACCATTAGAAGAATTTTCTAAAAATCTTTAAGCCCCAAAAAAGCAAATAAAAAATCATAAAGCCTGTCAAACTAATAATAAAAAATTTTTAAAAAAAGACCCCCCCTCACAATAGAAAAAAAAAACATGTACCCCAAAAATAATCCATCTTCACCCAGTGAGGGCTCCATGCAGGCTGAGCTCTGCAGGACGGGGAAAGGCTTCAGAGCCATCTATAATATTAATAGGACCCTGGTAAAATCACTTTCTTGGGCCCCCTAGACCCTGCCTCCCCCACCAACACCCAAGTCCTGGCATGGGATCACTCATTTCACCCTAACGCAGTGGGGGGGAACTAAAGTAGCTGGGTGCAAGACATACTTAAACAAACATACACACTGACAGACATACATTCACTGACAGGTACATTGACAGACAGAGACACAGACAGGCATACAGAGACACACAGACACAAACCCTGTCAGATGTGCTGACACATACACTGGCAGACATAATGATACACATATACTGAAACACAAACAGAAACATCCACAGACATACATACTGAAAAACACACATATGCACAATTTACACTTTTAAACCTACCTCCCATTTCCAACCTTGACGGGTCCTTCCCTGGTTTCCAGAGTAGTGGCTGAGGCTGTTGTGAGTTAGGGACTGGCTCAGCTCCACAAGAGGTGGAGTTAACCCTCAGAGGTAAATATTGCAGTTTCTCGAAAACTGCAAAAATTACCACTGTAGGGTTAAGGGACATTGTACCCAGACCACTTCAATGAGATAAAGTGGTCTGGGTGCCTTTTAAATTTGGGAAATAAAATGTCACTGCATTCATACAAAGTTTGATCTATGTAAGCAACAGTATTAACTTTATTTTTGTTTCTTTTATTTTGATCTTTATTTTTCAGTTTTAACAAACACTTCACTTCCAAATGGGAAAATGTGCCCAACTTGTTTTTCACAAATGCTGACATGCCACCCAGAGGGCATCACCCAATGCACAGGGGAGGAGAATGAATGTATTTCATATTCAGTGAAAAAAACTACTGCAGGTAATGTGTATTTTCTGAAAATCATAATCGGTCAATCATTGCTACATACATTCTTTTTCTCATTTAAGCCAGACAGCTGCCACAGGATGCCCATACATTGGAGAACATACTGCCAACTTCCCTTTAGTGCAAAAGGTTTTTCAAGAATGTGTTGCTTTATGTACTATTTTGTTCTATTTTATTCTTGTAGACAATTCTAGAAATGTGATTCTTCTATTAAACTAGCTGTCTCAAAATTGTTCCATAGTCCAGTTAGATTCCAACTAGTATATATGAGATTGCCTACAATTAACAGGGATTTATTTCAGGAGTTTGACTGGGCAAGGGGACGGCTTCCTTAAAGAGCTCCCAAAAAGGTCAGTGAGATACAATTTCAGAAATCTTGATTTTAAAAAGGTATTTTAATAACTACTTTAAGATATGTTTTTTCTACTTTTATATAAACATTTTAGTTTAATGATTACGTACATAATGTACTTGTTTTCATAACATAGTAAATCTGTCACTCTTAGAACTCTATCTATTCAACATACATTTGGACTTTGTGTAGATGGATGCACAGCTGTCAGAGTATGGTGGGCAGATAATTGTAGATCCATTGCAAGTATCACCACTTGTGCTGGTACAGCTTACACATGAGAATGAATGTCCTATAGCAGAAGAATAAGATGATTATGGAAAGCATAATTCCTAAAATATTTACACTTTAATTATGTGTGAACACATTTTAAGAGGCAGTCCACAAAGCTGTGGTGCAAAGTTACAATATGAAGTGTCCAAGATAATTATATATAAAAATAATAATAATAATAATAAGTTACCTTTTCTCAATATTGCTATTATCTGCTTCAGTATTTTTGGTCATGTCAAGCTTACCGGTGGTGCTCACGACAGTTTTTTTCATTTCGTGGTCTTGGCTAACTGTTGTGCTACCAATGACTGAACTTGTAGTGTCATTCTTGCATGAAATACTAGTTATTGTCCTCTCTCCAGTGCTACTCTCTGTAGCATTGCCACTGTAATTTGTACAGAAGTTTTCAGTTGCGCAACCAGACATAGAAATCATTGATGTCATGTGCTCTGAAAAAAAACAAACGTTTTTATCATATAATTGGACAAAGCTCAGAGGATTGTGTATAATGAAAGACATTTTCACACAACTGTTGGAATGTTCTTTGGTATTTTAAAAATGGAATTTTATTGTGCAATATGGACCAACATGTAGTTCATTTGGGGTAATGATGCACATGTATGGTTAATACAATATAATGTTAAGTTAAAGGAATGCCAGAGGCACACTCTAGTTGTTATGGTGCTAGGAGTTTCCTGGGGCCCAAAATTTCAATTAATGAGAATGCTTGCTAATGGTTTTACCCCTTACCTGGGGCTTGCCAGGTCTAAACTCTCACATTTAAACCAATCAGATGATGCTCTTAGCCAGTGAGCTGTCAATGCATGGCAGGGTCTTAAATCTCTCCATAGAACCAATAAATAAGTCAAGTCAGACCAAGAGTGAAAACATCACCAAATGGTTTAACGCCTTACACGGGAGAGCTCCAAGGCACCATAACGACTACAGTGGGGCCATTACATTTACCGTTATGTGAATGTTTGTTACCTCCAGAGAAGGAGCGGCTCAAAAATGAAACACATTTATTCTCTTCTCCCATGCACTGGGTGGTGTCCTCTGGTTCACATTTGGATGTTAGTGAAAAACAGTTTGGACATTTTAGTCCATTTGGAGCTAAAATGTTTGTTGAAACTAAAACAAAGCAAAATAATGATGAAATATGTCATTACAAGGATTAAATGCCTTGAAGAGTTGTCAATTTAAGTATGCCATGATGAGGTTAATATGCTTTATCTAGAAGAGGGCATCATTCTAGACTAGTAATTGTTTAGAATGCCCACTTGAATTGGCTGTTTAGATTGAAGTAAAGTATTTCAAATGATACAATATCTGATTTGTTGTTAATTACAATGTGCACACTCTCCTTTTAAATACATACATTTGGGTTGGCTGGGGGTACAATTGTCACCCTGGCAGCAGCTGATAGCAATTTCTTCTGACATAAACTGGTTACTTAAACTCTTCCAGCTCTGGGAACATTCCAGTGAGTACCCACATCCTCTTACTACCACGTTTGTTGTCACTTCATATTTTAGAACTGAAATAAGAAAACCATTTTAAAATCATCCAAAAGTTCACAAAAACAGGCAGTACATGTGCACATTGACTGAATCCTTTAATGGATATTTTGGAGGAATGGCACGAAAACAATGGGGCTCAACTTGTCTCACCTGCAGTAAAATTGTCAAAACATTGTTCAGCTGCACAGCCAGTTGGTGGGTGATATGAATTAATGCATGAATGGCCATGGAAAATATAACTCTTTACCAAGTGAAACATACAACTCTTTAATATATAGCCATATCTTTTTCAAGGGACCAAAAGTAATTGGACAATTGATTCAAAAGCTGTTATATGGACATGTGTGGACTATTCATCTGTTATTTCTTCATCAATTAAGCAGGTTTGGAATTGATTCTGGGTGTGGCATATGCCTTTAGAAGCTGTTGCTGTGAACCCACAACTCTCTATGCAAGTGGAGCAGGCCATCCTTAGGCCTGAAACATTAGGAGTGGCCAAACAACAGTTTAGTACATTCAGATAATTAACTGGTGAGCTCTACTACACACAAAGGCCTGGATATCCATGGAAAACAGTGGTAGATAATCATTTCCATGGGAAAGAAAAGCCCTTTCACAAAATCCAGCCAAGTGCAGGGCACTCTCCAGGAGGTAGGAGTATCAGTATCCAAGTCTACCATAAAGAGAAGACTTCATGAGAGCAAACACAGAGGGTTCACCACAAGGTGCAAACCATTCATAAGCCTCAAGAATAGAAAGGCCAGATTGACAAAAAAAACAAAAAAGTGGATAGGGATATATTGTCTGCTCAGATTCTGTCAAATTCAGCCATGACCTGCAAAGGATTCTAGCAGAACTATTAAATATTAACATTTTATTTATGAATGTTTAATTTTTCTGATTGCATTTAATAAGGAGACTGTGTATAAGTGTCCTATACGAATTGGGAAATTAGACACTACTAGTGCGGAATTTTGGATTTTACACCGATTTTACTTTAAACTCTTGTTCCAATACATAAAATGTTTACTTGTCACACTTACTAGAGGGGGTTGGGGGGTGTTTCTTTCTGCCAAGGCTAACATTTCACTTGCCAATAGCTAGTGGGAAATTGATTTTTTATTTTTTATTCTTTATTTTATTCGTGCATAGGCTAGACAAGCCAGAGTGCACTGCCAGAACAGCTGGTGCAAGCATATCATTTGACATTGTTTAACAGTTGTGTTACACCAAGAGCATTGCACATTTTGTGGTAATAAGGATAAACAGGATTCAACGAAAAGCCTACATGTCTCAGCATTTAGCAATAACTATTGTGATCCGTGGGTAACTTGTAGTCATGAGTAATTCTGAACAGATTAAGTATATTATTTAAGTGACAAAGCTATACAATCTACTGAATAACACCACTGGCTCATGCTTCAGAAAAAGGAGAGTATCTCTCATTAAGTAAGCATGTATGGAAAACGTAACATAAGACAACAAGGCTTAACAGACGCTACACAATAATTTAGGGTAGCTATATCATATGGCGTGGGAGCCCATGATTTGTTTAGGCCTGCAGTCCTGAGTAGTAGACACAGCTTTAGCCAATTCTCTGGTTTGGGAGACAGTGGGCAGTCATGGAGTAGTCACTGGGGTGAGCAGTAAGACCAGAGTGAGCTGTGCCAACCCTCCAGCTCCAGGCCAGATCAGAGGGCCACATCTTGTAACCATGGACTAGGGTACACTCAGTGTCCAAGCCCTTTCCTTTCTGGAAATTGCGGAAGGTCCTGGTAGTCAATTGGGTCTCCGCCTGTGTGGGTGATGCAATGGGGCAATTCCCCTGGTGAACCTCAGAGTAGGTGGGCTTATGTTGTGTGATGCTATCATTTGTGTGGGTGCGTTGCCCCAAGTTGTCACATTCACTCTCCGGCCCCCCGCTTCTCTGGCTTCTTTCTGGATATTAAGAGGGCACTGGTGCTATGCGTGCTGCAAGTGTTTCCCAGATTATGTCAAAATACTGCCACCACCTGGAGGTATAAAATCTAACATACATGCTTTGCCATTGATAGTATACTGTTTTCCTATAACTGATTGACATTGATAATTTTCTTTTATTCATTAACTTTAATAATACATTTTCCTAATCATTATGTTATATTAGGGAAATTAGGTCATAATTCTTTAGAAAAATAAAAACCATGATCATTTCACCAGATTAAGTATTTCTAACTTTTCTCCTCTTGATATGACAACATGTTGTTTTAAATACTGATCATAACATTTTCTATTTTGAAATCTGAGCATTACCTTTGGTCCTGGTGTAGATAGATGCACAGCTGTCAGCTTCAGATGGGCAGATAATAGATGGTCCAATGCACGTATCACCGGTCGTGTTTCTACAACTGATACATGAGAGAGAATTTTGAGCAGCACCTAAATGAGACAGAATTTGGCAATGATTAATCCTAAAACTTACAATTTTATCCAAATATTTCCAAAAACTGATGAACTGAGTAGGAAAAGCAAATGTATATGATACAGTATGATTTACGATAGTTATATTCTACAGGCAAGACAGAAGATTGAGAAAAAGCCTCATGACTTCTCTGATGCGGCATCAACCCCATGGAGCAGACTCCCCAATGCTGTCACTGTTTCACCTAATCTGTCCTCCTTTAAACACTCCCTAAAAATAAATGGCTTCATGGCACTTTGTATAAATTTAATTTCACCCTTCCATTCCTGCCTCCTGTTTCTCAACCCTCCTATCCATCTGGCTTGTACGTTCCCATGGGAAGAGGTTCCTCAACTCCTCTGTTATTTGTTTGTCAAATTTTGTATTGTCGGTTAGATGTGTTGTGCCCTTTTCTTTTTACGTGTACTAACTGTATCAATGGAGAGTGCTGCAGAAGTGTTGGCAATTTATAAACAAAGCAAAATAAGAATAAGAATAATAAACCATTATAAAAAATAATGGTGGAGTGCAAACACACACAAAAAAATGTTTTTAAAACATTAAATGTAGTATTCTTTACTAAACTAATACATTGTCACAGCTTACCTTGGTTGGAGTCCGAAATGCAAAGATATATGCTCACCCTTGCAGATAAACACAGCCCACAGTAACAAGGTAAGAAGCTACCTGGGCTGTGAATCTGTGCACGGGGGCTTAAGCAGAAATAGTAACCGGGTACAAGGAAACAGACCAGGGCAAATCCAAAAGAGTAGTCAGGCACGGTATCAAAAAGGTCAGGGCAGGCAGTGAACAGGCAATAACGAAGATCCAGAAGCAGGGGTCACAAGCCAAGTCAGTCTTAAGCAACAGGAACAGGAAACATGGAACAACAAACTGACTCTACACTCACTCAGAGACAGTGTTATATAGGTGGATAACAAGTAATCTGCCTCAGGTGGACTTGGATTGATAGACAGCAACCACAGGTGAAGTCCAGCCCCCAGTGCTGCAGGCAATGCCAGGTAAACAGGGCTAGAATCAGAAGTCCAGAAGTGTCTCAGAGGCAGGGAAGATGTCTTAGGATACATATGGGTTCATGTTCAAATCTCCTGTGGGGCAATCATGTATGGCTGTCTGGATGGCACGGTGAGAACCGTGGCATAAATAATGTGAGAGAGACAATGTTGCAGTACCCTTATAGGAAAATACATCTTACTGATATATCGAAAGTAATTAATAAAAAAATTGAACTGGCCTATCTAACTACCGTAGATATCCTCTGAATATTTATGGAGTTCTAATGAGCAGCAGTAAGCAATATATGCAAAACACTATACAAAGAGATAACATCTCACACAGAGAGAGGGGATGAGAAAAACTATTTAATGTATAAATTATATGTTAAAGTTTTTAACATATAACCCTATGAGATGCTTCTCTTTTTGTTTTCTCACCCCCCTCTCTCTGTACATCTGTGTGTGATATTTTATATCTTTGTATAGTGTTTTGTATATATTGCTGGTCATTAGAACTCCATAGAATTTTAGAGGATATCTATAGCAGTAGTTAGATAATAATAAACCATTGGAAAGTGAAATGTAGTTCTGTATTGCTGTCGTGTAGTCTTTGTGACTTGGAGGATCTTGCATAAAGTCTAGGAGATTTATTTCATACAGGCTAGATACCTTTAGTCAAACATGTATAGAGCTTTGAGATACCAAAGACAAAATAATCAGATTAATGTTATTTAAAAGTTATTACAAGTATGCACTAAAGAAAATTGCAAATTTTAGCCCGGACACAAAGTAAAGGTAAGTTTGACAATAGTAGATAAATCTAAAAGGTCAAAAAAAATTTCATCCCCCAATTATTAGAACAAAGCATAAAAGTTGTCCTACATACGTTGCTCTAAAGTTTGGGAGTAAAGCCGGTAAACATCAATCTACCTATAGAGGTATAGACAAACAGACTAAATAAGGCAACAGCAGAGACATATATTTCTTTTGATGGTGAAAACCATAGATAGAACAAAGGGGGTGTAAGTGTGGCTTTATGGGCTAAATGTGGTTTTCTACAGCTTTTTTTTAAGTGGTACATAACATCATGCTAATTAGTATGTTTGCCCTTTCCCTCAAAACACATACCTTTGGGTTGGCTAGGGGTACAATTGTCACCCTGGCAGCAGCTGGTAAAAATTTCTTCAGACATAATCTGGGTGGTGACATTCCTTGTGGGCTGCGCACATTCCTCCGAATACCCACATCCCCTTACTAAGGAGTTTACGGTGATTCCATATTTTAGAACTAAAACAAAAAAGGATTATTTTAAACTCATCTTGAGAGGTATTGTTGTGTACCTTATTGGATTCATTTTTCCAGCAAATATTTATTAAAAAAATATGCTTTTATTTACAGACTTAATGAATACTCTGTAGCGTTTACATGACAGTTGACATGATCATCAGTTAATGTATTGATTAGCAACTTAAATAGCCAAATGACAAATGATTTAGGTAAACTAGAAAAATGGTCAGAATTGTGGCAACTGACATTTAATGTGGATAAGTGCAAGATAATGCATCTTGGACGTAAAAACCCAAGGACAGAGTACAGAATATTTGATAGAGTCCTAACCTCAACTACTGAGGAAAGGGATTTAGGGGTGATTATTTCTGATGACTTAAAGGTAGGCAGACAAGGTAATAGAGCAGCAGGAAATGCTAGCAGAATGCTTGGTTGTATAGGGAGAGGTATTAGCAGTAGAAAGAGGGAAGTGCTCATGCCATTGTACAGAACACTGGTGAGACCTCACTTGGAGTATTGTACACAGTACTGGAGACCGTATCTTCAGAAGGATATTGATACCTTAGAGAGGGTTCAGAGAAGGGCTACTAAACTGGTTCATGGATTGCGGGATAAAACTTACCAGGAAAGGTTAAAGGATCTTAACATGTATAACTTGGAGGAAAGACGAGACAGGGGGGATATGATAGAAACATTTAAATATATAAAGGGAATCAACACAGTAAAGGAGGAGACTATATTTAAAAGAAGAAAAACTACCACAACAAGAGGACATAGTCTTAAATTAGAGGGACAAAGGTTTAAAAATAATATCAGGAAGTATTATTTTACTGAGAGGGTAGTGGATGCATGGAATAGCCTTCCAGCTGAAGTGGTAGAGGTTAACACAGTAAAGGAGTTTAAGCATGCGTGGGATAGGCATAAGGCTATCCTAACTATAAGATAAGACTAGGGACTAATGAAAGTATTTAGAAAATTGGGCAGACTAGATGGGCCGAATGGTTCTTATCTGCCGTCACATTCTATGTTTCTATGTTTCTATGTTTCTATGTAATTTACAGAACCTTGTACTTAAAGCTTAATGTAGTGGTTTTGGTGTCTATAGACTGTCCCTGCATGATTTTTAATGTAAACACTGCCATTTCAGAGAAAAGTTCAAGTTTACATTGGTGCCTAGTAACACTTCTCGTGGCAGACACTAAGACGGCCACTAGAGGTGCTTCTTACTGCATTGCTGCTGCTCAGCATCTCCATGCTCTGCTGAACGTTCCCCATAGAGATGCATTTATTTAATGTGTCTCTATGAGGAAGTGTTGATTGGTGTAGCAAAGCGTTTTGGCGCACAATAGCCTTCCAATTTTTTTCTGTCATCAACATTGATGATCCCAACCATTGAGGTGGAGAGAGGCGCAGCTATCTGCAGAGAGACCTGTGCAGCGTCGGAGCAAATGTGAGTAGAATCACCTTTTTTAATGAGATCAGGGGAGGAGAGGGCAATAAACCTAAACAGCCACTTCAGAACTATAATGTCAGGAATACATGTTTGCATTCCTAATACTGTAGTTTACCTTTTAATCAAATTTGATTAAAGAAGGTTACTTAAACCACTTGAGAATGAAATAAAAATATTGTTGCTTTATGAACTGTTTTGTTCTATTTTATCTTTGTTAACAATTCTATAAGTGTGGTTCTTCCATGAGACTCTTGTCCAAAATTGTTCCATAGTCCAGTTAGATTCCAACTAGCATATATGAGATTGCCTACAATCAACAGGGATTTATTTCAGGAATTTGACTGGGCAAGGTGACAACTTCCTTAAAGAGCTCTCAAAAAGGTCAGTGAGATACAATTTCAGAAATTTTAAAAAGTTTTTTAATAACTATTTTAATATATGTTTTTCCTATTTTTAGCTAAACATTTTTGTTTAATAATTGCGTCAATAATTTACTTGTTTTCAGAACATCTGTCACTCTTAGAACTCTATCTAGTCAACATACGTTTGGTCTTTGTGTAGATTGACGAACAGCTGTCACAGTATGATGGGCAGATGATTGTAGATCCATTGCAAGTATCACCACTTGTGTTGGTACAGCTTATACAGGAAAAGGAATGTCCTACAACAGAATAATAGAATGATTTTGCCAGGCATAATTATCAAGATATTTACACTTAAATTCTGTGTGAGCAATTTTCCAGAGGTAGTCTACAAAGTTATAGAATGTCAAGGTTAATCATCACTGTTCTAGCAGTATAAAGTCTCCAAGATATTTATTTAAAATAATTGGTAGCGTGTATATACTACAGGTAATTTTTTTCTCAATATTATCTGCTTCAGTATTTATTCTAGAATGTCTATCTATCTATCTATCTATCTATCTATCTAATTTAATTACATTTTACAAGAGGTATATTTTTGGAGATATTATATATATATATATATATATATATATATATATATATATATAAATATATATATATATATATATATATATGAAAAAGCAAGGGGTTGGTTGCACTCACCGGAACATGCTTAAATGAGGTGCTGCTGGGGGCCAATACATACAGTAAAAAGTTAAAATCCAGCGCACTCCCTATCTACTAAACAGCAACTTTGGTGTTGATTTTGTAAGTTTTATTAAGAACAAATAATGGGGATTTAGTTACATAATATGAACATACATTGCATACACCTGCCACAACGTCAATGTACCCCATCTTTGGCAGGTCCTACTGTAACTGCCAACTGTCTGCTAAATTAGCTACTCACTTGGGAAACCCCTTTATATATTGTACCTCCTCAGGCCAACTACCACACAGACATTTGTCACCGAAAATGGCTGCTGCATCCGTCCAAATGACAAGGGAGTGTATAGATACCTGTGGGAGAAACGTGCTTCTTCCATTCCAGTTCGAGAGAAACATGTCATCAGGGAAAGTGGGTAGTAGGATTAAGATTCTGGAGCTGAATGCTCTACCCTGTGGGATGATTCTCATTGCGAAGTTTAGTGAGCCTAACAGAGAATGTTATTCATTCTGGTTACATGTGCGGGTATGTCTGTAATGATTGATGTCGTGAACAATCCTCATGATTTTTCCCTAAAGGAAGACTGGCTTTTTCATGACCACCAAATCTAGTTGTATCCCTAAGAAATTAATAACGATGTTGGGACCCTCTGTTTTCTTAGGTGAGACCGGTATCCCTAGCGAATTGAAAATCTTGACTGCTTTAACCAAACTGAAGGAGGAGGAGAAATTGCTTTCAATGAATAAGAAATTGTCTAGATAATGGATGACAGTATGGTATCTGCACGTATTTAGGACGAGCCATCATAGGGTTTTCGCAAAGGTGTCAAAAACTCTTGGGCTTCTCTTCGACCCGAAGGTGAGCCTAGTGAAAAAACAATATAGGCCTCTCCATTTGATGCCATGCAAGTGCCGCAATGATGGATGTATGGGTAATAATTTAAAGGCATTGACAATGTCGGTCTTGCTAAGCCATGCCCCAATGCCAGCCACCATAATAGCATCTATGGCATTGTCAATAGTGGTGTATTGCAGTGAGAACTCATCTGAAGGTATTAGTGAGTTAAGGCTCGGGACTACGAGGAGTGTGGTGTCGAGAGATGTATAATCAGTCTCCGCTTAGCCGAGTTTTTCCCAGTGAGCAGGCCAAGAGGATTAGTCCTTAGGTTGGAAAAAAGCAGCACTTTGAGAGGCCCTAATATAAACCCCTGCTCCAGTTCTTGATGTAATAACACCTCTACTGACTCGATGTCAGCCAAAGCTGACTGCAGGTTATTACACTCCAAAATACCCGCTGGCAAGTGAATAAGGCCCGTGTGGTAACCCTGAGTGAAACCGGTTATCAAAAACTACACCAGGTCACGTGAAGGGTGAGTGGATAGCAGATGAGACAGAACACCAACATTAACCAAGGTCAAATAAGGCTTTTGATGCATTTTATTTTGGCACATGGCTTTCGCAGGAGCCCCGAAACAGTGAGAGCAAACATGCAACAGATTACAGGCATTATAACCACGCGAAACGTCATTAAAATGTTTGCACATTTGTGACTTGCCTAGGTATACAATTGGTGGCCTAGTTTATCCTTACCCTGCTTCTCGACCCTAGTAGTACCCGGGATGGCCGTGTTAGGGGTGGGGTCAGGTGAAATGGGACTGGAGTTAGCCGAAAGTGCGGTTGATGCGCAAATTGCACAAGCTGGGGTTCTTGGCCCAGCGAAGTGTGTAAAGAATAGCTCTGTATCCAGTTGGCTCCAATCTGACCTGGCATTGTACTGGGCCAGAGCTGCAGCCGCAGAGGCTTGAGAGGCACTGCCTAAGCGTTGGCGCGAGGGGTTTCGTGGCCACCAAGACATTGTGGTGGGGTGTTGCCCTCTCAGTGACTGTTAAACAGAAGGTATACAGGGCATGACAGGTGAGGCCCTAACTTTGATTTGTCTGGTGGGTGTATTACCTCCTATGTGGAAGATGAGAGTTGGCCTCGCGGGACCACTGAGACTAAGGCAAAGAGTGCCCAAATCGAATTACCTAATGGCCACCTAATTCCCTATCAGCCAGTAAACCTAATCGTTAAATAGGCTAATGGAGCAGGAGTCTCGTACCTGGTGTGCTTGAAGGATCCCAACTAATAAGGAAGGCCTAAACCAAATAAAAAGGTATATATATTGTTATATAGAATGAACAAGTGGATTTGACGTATAATACCATAAGCTACCCACCTATAAATTAGGTTGAGGCTTTAACCACTTAAGGACACATGACATGTGTGACATGTCATGATTCCTTTTTATTCCAGAAGTTTGGTCCTTAAGGGGTTAAACGAGCCAAGTGTATCTCTAACAGGTACCTTGTAATCTGCAAAACATAACATAAGATATGAGACAGTGGATTGGCGAGAGCAAAAAGCAGATACCATCCTTTGGGACCTGGTTGCAACAAATAAACCGGTTAGGCATGATGCCACCTGATTACGATAGTAACAGTGTAATGGACTGCAACCAAAACACATATATATATATATATATATATATATATATATATATATATATATATATATATATATATATAAAAAGTAATGTAGAATAAAAATATAACACTGAAAATGATTAAGGAACCAACTATAAACAGCCCCTGCTGGGAAGTAAAGTAGCATTCCTTAAATTACCTTAAACTTGCCATCTAAAAGAAAATAGCCTTAGGGAATATTATCTAATAGCCAATTATAATTAACATGTTTCCTTATGTAACATACCAGTGTCTCTATACCCTTTGAATAGTAAGCACATAGATACCCAATGCCATATTAGTTGGCGACCACTAGAGGGCCACAAGCCAAACTGCCCAAACCGTTCACGTGGACCGAGAACCATGGCAACGTGTTGAGAGTAATCTGTCATGCATTTGTGAGAAAAGGTGCAAACGTATTTGAATTGTGTTAACCTAGGCGAGATTTGAATTTCAAAAAGAACCGAACCCCCCTCCCCCCGAACCCTCCACAATAATATAAGTGAAGGACATGAACGTTCTATATGTTAATAGAGCCTTCACGTCCATCTACCCACCATGAAACGTGCATCCGCAGCCGTTCGAATAACGACTCATTTGTATGAAATGAGCCGAATGGGGGAGGCAGCGTTAGATGGTAGGAACCAAGAGGCCATCGAACAGAACATTGAAAACGAATGAAACAGGGGAAAGAAAATGTTCAAACCGTGAGTATGCCAATGGAGGGCGCTGGCGCGACTGGGTTAACATAATTTTTTAATGACAAGCTTTTGGGAGAGCCTTTCTCAAGTCTAAAGCATTTCTGAGCAAGACAACACATAGAATTCAAAGGTGAGTTGTGATACAGAGGTTAAAGCATCATGAGTGCAGATAAGACACAGGTTTAATAGAAAATAGGCACCATTCTTGCAGAGTCATAAATATATTGTGTGAAGATCACAGAGTGAGGGGGGAGAGATAGAAAAAAAGCAAGCAAACAGTACAGAAGATGGTATTAGAAGGGTGGAGTGAAAAAATAAATAAATAATTACTTATATTAAGAATGCATGAATTCACTTCCAAGAGTTACAGGATATGCATGAAGGCCTATATCCAGCATACACAGACCCACACACATACTCACACACATGTGCATATACATATACAAAAGTAATGTATATGTACAAGTATACACATATGTACATACAACAATATGCATATAAATACAACCAAATGCTCAAATATATGTACATGCACACCTACACATACAGCCACACACAAGCACCAATACATGTACCTACACATATACCAATGTGCCTACACATACATAGACCCATATATATGTATATGTATACATACACCTATTCACATATACATACATGCATGCATGTATATACACACTTTATACATACAAACACACACACATATATATATTTATATATACGCATATAAATGTGAATAGGTGTATGTGTATGTATACACAACAAAAGTTGTGGTGAGGAAAAAAGTGTAAATGAAAACCCCTTCCACTTGAAGTAAGTGGTTTTTTAATACATTGCTACACACAAATACACACACCAGTTAATCCATAAGACTTGCTTTTCCTACAGAAATATCCCTTTAACTGTCGGAGCTGTGTTGCAAAGCTGTTGTATACAGCAGACACATATTTCAAGGAATACAAGTAGAAAGTGAAATTATGAGTCAAAAATGTGGTTCTTTGATCAGAACATTTGTATAAACCTACCCAGAATCCCTTGCAGTAGCGAGAGTACTGTTAAAGGGAGATTTTTGTGGGAAAAGCAAGTCTTATGGTTTGACTGGTGTGTGTATTTGTGTATCAATGTATTGAATATCTATCTATCTATCTATCTATCTATATTTATATATATATAGATATATATATATTTGTGCTCGGAATTTAAATACGTGATGGATAGTAACTGTGAGCAAAGTTGGTTGTGGTGTGCCGAAACCAACGTACGAGTGGGCCTGTAAATAAAAGAGGGCAAAAAGATAAATTCGAGAAAATGCACACTTTATTGCATTTTACAAGACCAAGTTTCTGAAAGCTTGGCGAAGCTCTTTCTCTGGTTGCGGAATATATGCGTTATATATGGAGGATTTCCATCGCCCGAGCCTTTTGATGATGTGTACCGGTGCGTTTGTGCTTGAGGCTGCTGAGGCGGCTCCTATGCGGAAGGAGTGCCCGGAGAATGCAGCCGGATTGTGTCCGAGCTTAGATAACAGGGTTCTGACATGTGACATCAATTTTGCCGTGGTAAGCGGGTGCCCTTGTAATGTTAAGAGCGGAGAGTCTGGCAGGTGAGTGCGAAAAGTTGACCGTAGTTGGTCGAGAACTTTCACCGGACACCAGGCATTATCAGTAGGGAAGAGAGGAATTATTGTAGGATGTATTGACCGGTTGGTTTTAGTGGTAGGGATAGAAAGGAGGTAGTGATCCTCTACCTTGGTGAGGTGTGAAGTTTTAGGGCATCGTGCAATATCTCCTTGACAAATCACTGTGAACTCCCTAGGTCTGAGAAAACCGTAGAAAGCGAGATATATGGCAGATTTTATCACCGTATTGGTGTAGCTATCAAATGGGGCTGTGTCAAGGAGATTGCTAAGAGACCTGAAGATAGGCCCGTCTATGGGTAATCTAGTGCTTGCGAGTGGTGGTGAAACCTTTGATATACCTTTCAAGACCTTTTTTATGGGGTATGAAGACAAAAAGGGGGTGCTGTTAGGAAAATTGGTGAGGCTGTGGTGCTGAACCCCGGTGAGGTAAAGTTTAATGGTGTTGTGTGACAGATTAAGGTGTAGGTGGCAGAAAGAGGCAAAAGACACCATGGTTTGGATAGAAAAGTCACCTTGTAGCCCGAATTCTGCAGTGAATTTGTTAAATATGTTAAGTGCCCTATTGTAAGTGATAGCAGTGTTGGGTGATAATGCTTGGTGAGTGAGTGATCTAGCGTGAAGCAAGAGTGTGCTTAATCCAATATTAGTTCGTGAAACCGTGGTGTCCTGGATGGCTGATGGTGAGCTGCTGAGAAAATGCCTGGAATCGAGAACGAGAAAGAGCGTCAGCGGCGGTGTTGTGAATACCCGGGATGTGAGAACATACTAAGTGAAACTGATTGGATGCTGCCAGCCAGGTCAACTTGCGAATCAGCCGCATGATGGTCAGGGATGATGAGCGCCCTTTGTTAATAATATCGCAAGCTGCCGAGTTATCTGAGTAGCATTTTACTGCCTTGCCGGACCAGAGATGACCCCAGGTGTGTGCGGCCGCCACAATGGGGTAAATTTCAAATAGGGTTGAGGTCTCCCTGAATCCTGGCAAGGCATCCGTCTCAGTGGGCCAGTGGCCCCTAAACCAGTGGTTCCCGAAAATGGCTGCGAAACCGGTGTTGGCTGCTGCGTCTGTGTGGATGATGGGTGAAGAGGTGGAGAGAGGGGGGATAAACATGGAGATACCATTCCAGTCTTTCAAAAACTTCCCCCACATAGCCAAGTCAGCCTTGGCGTGGGGGTCCAAAGAAACTGTGCCGGAGTCCGGGACTCCATGGAGCAGGCAAAGAAGTCTGGAAATAAAAGACCTTCCCTGCGGAATGATGCGCATGGCGAAGTTCAGAGATCCAAGAAGGGACTGAAGTTCTCTCCTGGTGCAAACGTCATTCCGCAGGAACGTGTCTATCTCCCCTCTCAATCGTGAAAGTTTGTCGTGTGGAAGGCTAGCTCTGAGTTTGACAGAATCGAGCTCTATGCCTAAAAAGGTCAACTTTGTTGTGGGTCCTATAGTTTTGGTTGGGGACAAAGGGACTCCAAGTGTGGAAAAAAGTGCAGTAGTACTATAGATTGCTGTGGGTGTTGATGACCCTGGCTCTATCAGTAGAAAGTCATCTAGATAGTGAATAACTGAGTGACACCTGATGACGTTCAGAAGCAGCCAGCAAAGTGACTCTGCGAAAATGTCGAAAAGTTTGGGGCTGCTTCGGGAACCAAAAGTGAGTCGTGTTGAGAAGTAATAATACCCTCGCCATTTAACACCGTGTAAGTGCCAGAGTGAGGGGTGTATGGGCAGTAATTTAAAGGCGTTAGTGATGTCTGTTTTGCTGAGCCAGGGTCGATTACCAGATGTCATGATGGACTGTATGGCGTCGTCGATGGTGACGTACTGCAGAGAGAATTCGTCTGCTGGAATGAGTGCGTTTATGCTTGGAACAAAAGAGGAGTGCGGTGCCGATAAATCGATAATGAGACGTTTTTATTAGAATATTTGTGAATAGCAATACCAATAGGGTTAGTGCGCCAGGAGGAAAACGGTGAAGAGGTGAAAGGACCGATCATGAAACCATTTGTGGTTTCTGCGGAAATGAGAGTGTCTACAGCGACTGGGTCTAAACGTGCAGACTGGAGATTAGGACATTCTAGTGTACCTGGGGGAATGGCTATTATGCCTGTGTGAAACCCTTGTGAGAAACCTGTGGTGAGAAAATCCACTAAGTGCCTGCTGGGGTGACACCTTAGATAAAAAACCAGGTTGTCGATATTTAATGTCGGTTAGTCATTTGTTTGGTGACAACCTGGCTGGACACATGGTCTTGGTATGTGCCCTGAAACATATGGAGCAGATGTGCAATAATCTACAGGCGCTGAAACTGCAGGAGCCTGCGTTGAAATTATTGCACACCTGTGCTTTACCTAAAAAGGAGATGGGCCTACCCAGCTTATCCCGGAGACCACCCGCTGGCTTGTGAGGGGTGAAAGAGGAGTGAGGTGTGAACGTGGGGTGAGGGGTGAGAGTGGAGGTGGTGGGATCTGGTTCGACGGGACATAAGTCCGCCATGTGGGATGTAGAATTACAGATGGCACAAGCCGGGGGCCTGAGTCCAGCGAAGTGGCGACAGAAAAGTTCAGTGTCCATCTGACCCCAGTTCATTCTAATGTTGAACTGCTTGAGATGGGTCGCCGCCTTCACTGAGACTGACTTGTGGTAGTCATAGAAGGAAGAGCCCCCGTACTTGATGCCTAGATCCACTACCTTGTGGAGATAGAGATCTAGCTCTTCTCTCCTATGGGGATACACCGTGCAAATGACGTCGCGGTATATCCCGAAAGCTATCACAAACTGTGGGATAGACAATTTTTTATTAAGCCTGGGATCCCTCGTTTTAAGCACAACAGAGATGTCACCATAATTGTATGCCTTGTTCTCGAGTACATCCTGAGAGGCTATGAGTAAAGACACCAGACACACATCCTTCCCGTCAAGGATATCTTTCCTGATAGAATCTGGGACGGAGTGTGCTGGTGACTCGAAAGGTGTGATGGCTGTGCCAGGTGCTGGAGGGGGGAGTATAGAGGGACATGAAGGTATGGCAGGTACAGCCGTGGTAGAGACTGGGACTACGGTGTTAGTACCTGAGGAGGAGATGGCGCTCTCCACCTTAGACAGCCTGCTATTGAGGGCCTGTAGATTGGCCAAGATATCTGCCAGGGTATCCTGGGTGGCCGTGCTGTTACTTGGTGGTTGTCCTTGAGAGCTAGTTCCCGGCCGAGGCTCGGGGACTTGGTGGGTAAGCAGCCTGTAAAGTTCTGCCTTTCTAGCTGTGGCCGGAAAGGGGATTCCCCTGAGCCTAAGCTCGGCTGTGATTTTGGGAATAGTCCATGCTCTCAAGGACGTGGGGGTTGAAAGAGTGAGTGATTCGCCTGGAGACACGGGTCTGATTGGCGTGAATGGTGCTTCTTCTGTCAGTTCTTCGGTTGGAATTGGTTCTTGGGACATTCTAAAAAGGAATGATTATGTGAAAGATATATTAGAAGGGGAGTGAGGTAAGAAGGGGGGGGGTATGGGGAGTGGTGTGTCTTGAAGAACTGGACTTTAATGCTAGATGCCGAGGCGAAAAACTTAACTATTGAATGACTGGATAGGTGAGGCCCTGCTAATGCCAAGTGGCGATGAGAGGCTCTACCTATGATTTGGCTTATGACGTAGGTGCCACAGACGTGGTGGCGGGATGTTGGCCTCTCGGTGACGATAAGAGAAATCAAAACGTGTGGCCGTGACAGGTGAGGCCCTAACTAGAGCCCTGTAGTAAGGCATGCGAGGCTTATAACTATGATTTGGGCGTGGGGCCGTACCTCCGTGTTGAGGTGGGGTGGGGGTGGTAGGCCTCGCGGGATCAGATTTCCTGATAGGGTGGGCTAAGGCATTAGCCTGTGCCGTATAGCCAGTTCGATAGTATGCTAAAGGGTAAAGTTAGAGGACTGGAATGGTGTGTGGATACTAACCTTGACTGGTCGCAAATGGTATCTGGAGCCTCCTGGTAAGTGTAGAGAGTCTTGTCTTAAATGTTGTCTTTGAGGAAGAATCCTGGGGGTTTAAGACAGATGTTGATGTGTTTATACGTATCGTGATGTCGTATGAATAGTATAGGGAGAAGGTTTGTTAGGGGCACGACGTGAGATCCTGCATTGAGGGATCTGGGAGGTTTAGGTGTAGGAATGGGATGATTTTGGATATGAGTGAGAAGGCAGAATGAGGCCTTGGGGTAGCGAATGGACGTACTTGAGTAAGGATGTAAGTACCTGAAGGTATGGCTGAGTACCGGGTCAGGTTTTTGGTGTCTTCTTGAGCCTGGTGGCCGTATGACCGAAAGTCTGTGTAGACAAGTAGTAAAGAGATAACGTATCCTGGGCGTAAGCCTGAGGGAAGGTAGTAATGGAGTTGAGACCGCGTGAGGTCTAGTATTAAAAAGAGAGTGAACTATACCTTTGTTTAAAGTACAGAGATTGTTTAATCGTGGCAGGTTAACTGCGTAGAAACGGTGGAAGCTTAGATTAATACAGGATCTAAGGGTTTAACCAAGACAAATTCCATAGTTAGCAATAGATGTGAAGATAATTGATAAAACCTGATAACTCAAGGTGATAATAAACCATACCTGTTCCTGTAATAAAAGGACCTTGAAATAACAACTTTAATGCAGAAAAGCAAGAGACCGATGCAATCTGTAAAAGCCAAAAGATGTGACAGCGTGATTTATGTGCAAGGAATAGTACGGATTATGTGTAAAGGGTATAACTTGTAAATAGTGTTTAAAAAGACTTATCTGAGTGTTATTAGGAAAGAATGGTATAGCTTGAATTTAGACACGTATGAAGTTATGAACCGTGGTGAACATTATGTTTATTATAGAAAAATACTTTAAATGGTTTAACAAGGTAGAAAAACACAGGGCTGGTAGTTAACCATATAATGTAACCGCAAACTCATATGAAGGAATAAATAATAGTAGGACTGTGATTAGAACTTATGCAAGCTTAGCTTAAAAGAATAGAAATAACCGAATGTAAATTAGTAAGATGGTGTACGTGAATTTAACCATACGAATAGGTTGGTGCTGAAATAACCGAACGAAAAAGTGAATACAGATAAGAATGAGCTTAAACATGAAATATTTATTCGGTTGTTTCCGTATGAAAATGCATAAATGATAGCGAAATGAGCCGAACGTTCGTGCGTTTTTTGGCGCGAATGGAGATATTAACGAAAAGCGTGTATTCGTGAAAATGCGAAAGAGGGAGCCTACCCCTACGTTTTTAGGCCCGAACGGCGGGGAAATAGCGAACGCTAATTCCCACGCCTTGCTTACGTAAACGCGCCGGTCTCGTGACCGGAAGTCGGGTACCTCGACCGGAGGGAAACGGAGTGGAAGGACCTCGGACGGACGGAGGATTGCACAGGGTGTCTGGCTGCTGGAAACAGGTACAGTTCTGGCGGGAAGCTGGACCGGAAGTGCTGGTTGCTAAGGACAATCAGCTGAGCGGCAGCGGTGAGTAGGGGCTGGGAGCTTAAGTAGGGGACTTACTCCTCCCACAAATTCAGGCCTAATGGCCTTTCTACATATATAAATCTAGCATTGCCTCAATATGTAATGTTAAATACTTGTATTTTTCTATGTAGGGATTTGTACTAAATTATTTTTCAATAAGTATATTTTACAATAATGTATATCTGTTTGTTTGTTTACTTAGTTGTTACTTACTTTACAATGTGTAAATCTCTACAAGTCAAATGTGCCCATAATATGATTGAAGAAAACCTGTGATAATAAATTTGTATCTTGTGAATAATAAGCCCAGATATAGTCTCTACTCTGAATTCAATCTCAGTCAGAGATGTAAACAATCCCAACATGCAAAACTAGGTTAGCCAAAGAAATTAGTCTAGTAGAGTAACTAAGGTCCTTAGAGGTGGCTTGTTGCACAGTGGCATAAACAGAATAATTAAGGATATATCGAGGTCAAGGGATTGTAGAGAATCAAAAATACAAGTGTGCGAATACAGATATCAACAAACCTAAAGTCAATAACCAAGAGAACCATAAATGTAAGACATGCATTCTCAGGTAGCTGGAGACCACAACAGCAGGGCACAGGTCTAGGTTTCATTAGGAGAAGATAAGGGTCAATCGGCCCTTATCATTCGAGTGTTGCCAGAACTTATGCAAATACTGTTGTGGAAATACTGCATCATTTTGAACATAATATAGATTTAAGATGGGCTGATCCACGTTAATCCTGATGCCAAAATGACACATGGCATCATATTGTGTTCTTTCCTAGATGGAGCCCGTAACACAATCAATATCATAGATTAAAACATGGAATTTTCTGGTCAAAGTCTTTGAACATGCAAAAAACTGTGTTTAAGGATATCATTATAGATAACAAACATCAAAAAGCACCTTTCCTTACTTTGTGTAACATTACAGACAATAAAAATGTACATTATGTTACTAGCAAATTTACAATCAAATGTAATTTCACTAAATATTATTTTACCATCCTAGACTTCACTGTTATAATCTAGGCATTAATTTCCCACTGTCTCCAACCTAACTAGTACCATCTAAGAATTTCACTTTATTGTATAAAACACAATAATACAAATAAACTAATATTGTATTTTATGCATTAAAGTGGAAATTACTTACATGCCGTTTTGTGGATGTGGCTGATGAGGGTCTGGCTCACTGTTTCTAGAGGAATTGCAGAAAAAGGATTATTAAGTGGATTAAGTGGATGTAATTTTTTAAATATTTGTTTTAATTTATTTACACATTGTTCATTTTTTCCATAATTGAAACAAATGTCTTTCACCCAAGACACATTTAACTTGAGGCAGGAAACAAAAGAAAAACATGTAGACAATATTGAAAGAAATAATGCATTGGAAAACCATTATGGAAACCATACCAAAAAAGTTCAGATTAGTTATATTAACAAGCAGGTTAAATATTAAACATACCACTCTATGCCACTGTTTATTGTTCGCAACTTCACACCTAGAATATTTACTCATGTTGCCTAATAGATTACACAATCTGTTTACAATTTTGGGTGTCGAATGCTGTAACATATCTTATCACTGAAGACTTACCTTTCCACACATTTCTGTTTCTTAAGACAATCCAGAGTGGGTAGATTTAATTAATTAAATGTGTTAAACTCTAGTTTAATGTTTTAATTTATGGTTTTACTTGTCAAACATGTAACCATTTCACTTAAAAAAAAAATAAATCAGAAATTATCTGTAAAAACTGTTAATATTTTGTCAATCTGCAATGTTCTTTCAGGCTTATCTTAAAAAAGTCAGCCAATGCCACTGTTTACTGTTACTAGAGCAATGTTAACTTTCTCTGTACCAGTTTGCACATGTTCCTGCACCTGACTGAAACCATTTAAATGCTGTGCTGACCTTTGCATACATAAAAAGACACTTTATAGTACATTTTGAATAAATGAATTAACATGCTTAAAGACATTAAATATACTCACATTTTAATGGCCTTCTTAAAGAGTAAATGACCAGGCTTCAATACATCTTTTTTTCTGGTTTTCTACAACCAGGAGTTCTCTCAGCCAATCAGGATTCATGATCATGATAAAAAAAATTATTTTCCTTTGACCCTTGTGAGTCCACATTCCGTAAGTGTTTCCTATTTACAGTATCTATTTAAATGTGTGGAACACTTAAAATGGTTCTATTTGTCCTCGTAGGACTAGTTTATATTTCTCTTAAAACTTGTGCAGCTTAATCACTTAAGTAAGAAAGAAAATGTTTATGGTGTTTATGAAACAATTTCAGCTGCTGTTTACCTATAGGTTTTTCATTACTACCTCTTGAAAGTGGTAGATGAAAGGATCCATCTAGTTATTCTATATTATATTATTATCTGTATTAACTTTTAATTGTTTGCTATATGGCATTCGGTTCAATTCGGCACTTCCGAAATTCGAGACTTCGGAAAATGTGGTACTTCGTCAATTCGGAACTTCAGTAATTTGGACCCTTACCCTACTCCTAACCCTAACCCTAACCCTAAACCCTAACCCTAAACCCTAAACCCTAACCCTACCTCTACCCCTACACCTTACCCTAACCCACTTAAGAACTTCTGCAATTCAGAACTTCTGCAATTCGGAACTTCTGCAATTCGGAACTTCTGCAATTCGGAACTTTGGCAATTTGGAACTTCGGCAATTTGGAACTTCGGCAGTTCAGCAGTTTGTAAATTCAGCAATTTGAATTTTGGACATTCGTAAGCAACTGAATGTCCCAATTGCATGAAATATATCCAAATTTACATTCGGAATAAAACAAATTGCATATGTCTATATATCACCTCAACAACACATCTATGAAGATGATGCTATGGAAAATAATGTTATAAAGTCAGAATTTAACAAAATAATAATAATAATTCATGATTTTTTTATTTTTTTTACTTTCTTAACCAGCCTTTGTCTTTTGTCTAACATTATTATAAAATTCCCTAGATTATCTGGATATAGTATGCAGAAGACTGTAGATGTTCTTCTGTTGTACTATAATTAGATTAGACCCTCAAGAAAAAAGAAGGCATATGTTGATAACAAAAAAGAACATGTATGTAAAATTAACAATCTTGGAGGATGGCATATATATATGTTCTGATCAAGATAATAATTACATTGTATAAAAACTGTGAAAGTTGATCAACTGACCAATGGGTGCTGAGAGCTTGAATGAGCGCAAGATAAAATTAAATACCCTCAGAAAGTCTTAAATTTAGAAAATCATCTTACAGCCCAGGAAATGCAGCAATCATATAAATAATTTAGGGTCAGAGTGGAGGTTACGATAATGTAGTCCTATGGCACACCCTCCTGCTCTGTCGCATCCCAGAGTTCACGAAGTAAGAGGAGGTACGAAATGGCGATTATATTTTATGCCTGGCTACTACTGCATCACTTTATATAAACAATTCTAAACAATATGGATTAATTACTATGAAAGTACAATGCACAATGTAAAATTATAGACAATAACACAAATAACTTTCTTGGACATACAATGGAAATGTAAAACTTAAATGTAAAAAGTTAACTTGAGGATGTTAATTTAAAACCTACCACATCACAAAAAACTTATATAGGAAATTGGAGAAATAATACAAAATACTAATGGGAAAAAAATGAATAATAATAATAATACCATAAATAAAACTGAGATTATCAGGACTCTCAAAGAAAATGTTATCACCCATTTCTTGTGCATCATAGTCATAGGAGCCAATCATAATAATAACAAAAAAATGTAAAAAAAAAATAAATATTTAAAACAAAATTAAAATCACTCTTGAATAGCAAATCCGTGTCCGTGTCCAAGATCTGCTTCCTATTAAGTCTATAGGAGAATTACTGAGTAGGCTTTTTCAAGATATCACATATACAGACATATTGAGTTAAAATATGCTTCCCCTCACTGTCATCAGCACACACACAATGCACCCCCACACTGTCACCCTCCTACACACTGCCCCCTTACTGTCTTAAGACTGTTGAGATGATAGTAAAAACAGTGACTTATTCATACCTGCTGATATTACTGACAGGATGCAAATCAGGCCGAATAAGAAATGCATTGCCGTAGAACAGATTGATACTGGTCCAGGAAAATAAAGCAGAAATCCAGTTAAAATAGATGTTACATGCCTTAGTTGTAAGGTGTAGCCAAAATATTTCATAGTCAAAGAAAAAAGTGGGTTGTAACAAACTGTAGGAAATTAGTGATAGCCAATGCAAAAGCACTTGAAAGATAACATTGGCGATCTCTCGTGGATGCGTAAATATTGCAGTCAGTGACTAATAACTAATATTTCCAGTAACACATAATACGGAACAGAATATGAAAGGCAGGAGATATCACTTTGTTAGCTACGGAAACAAACTGACATTATAATAGTTGGAATGATCAACTTGATTAGTAAAACACACTGTGCAAGAACTCACACATGAGAGAGACTGCAGTGTTAAATAGGACAAAGTAAGAAAGGGAGAGTTTAAAGAAAATTCATCATGGGGAAAAGTGTCAGCTTTGTAGTGAATTGCCTGCCATGTGTCTCATCCACATACAGAAATACATAAAGTGTGTGAGGGCTCTTTTACAAAAATACTGATCATTACAATAAAAATAAATGTTATTTTAATATATATCAAATATATAAACTCATATGTGTAGCGTTACTTACCTTATCCAGGGGCCGGCCGCGGTCCTCTCTTCGAGCCACGCGCGGTCCTGCTGCTGCACGAGCCGCGCGCAGCTCATCCGACGGCTTCAATAGGAAGGCGGGCAGTGCCCGCGAGAAGCGGTCACGTGTCCCACCTGCATCTAAGAGCGCGCCGCGAGTCTCGGGCGCGCTCTTAAAAAGACAGTGGGAGCCTAAATTGTCAAAAGGCTCCCATTGGCCCCTGTCATGCCACACTCCCCATACACTTACCTTTTGGGGGTGTGGATATGACAGGAGCCAATCACATTCATTTAGAAGATATTTAAACTTACCTCTCCTTTTACTCCCTGCCCTATCGTGGTTTCTTTTTCAGTTCCCTTTAGCGCTTATTGTGTTCAGTTGTGTTTTCTTCGTATTGACTTTGGCTTTGTTTCTGACTACGTTTTCTCTTTATCCTTATCTGTTCTGTTTGCCGGCTTACTGTTTACTGTGTACCAGACCCGGCTAGTCCTAGTTTACGCTGTCTCTCTGTGCCCTTGACTTCGGATCGTTCCTGACTCTGTCTCCTCTCATATACATCGAGTCCGGCCATTCTGAGGTCCGGTAGATGTATCTCTCCTCTGTGTTGTCTTTTGTTTAGCTGAATCCTGCGTGTTGGGGTATATTCTCGTTACAATATGTAATCTTAGTTTCTATTCTACAGTTTCACAGTTCATACATGTACATATTTTAACATATTGCCTGCAGAATAAATGGAGGGAGGCCTCTCCTCTTTGTTATGGGTGGTTCTCAGGTTAACAAAATGATTTAATAAATGTTGAAACCCCTGTTTCTCTACATAAAGCACATGGAAAGGAAATGATAGGCAAAACAGCTCACATCCACTTATAGGAGGATCTCTGCATCTCTCTTGGTAAAAAAAAAGCATTTTGGGGACCAATTGTTTTATTTAATTATAATTAATTAGTGGAAAGTTTCATAATTCATCAGTGACCATTTTTGAATAATAATTTGTCAGATACAACATTTAAAGTTAGATCTTTACCCACGATTATTTTCCATTACTATAGATATGTTAATGCGTATCTCTCCCTAAATAGTCAGATATAATGGGAATGACTCTCACACATTGTCTTTAGTTCTACACATATGCATGTTTTGCTATTGTTTCTGTGTTTGATTTTTTTTTTCCTTTTTGTGTTTTTGTTTTGTTTCATTACTTTTATTGCGTCATCTGTGATCTAAATTATTCCCCTTTGCTTCACTGATTGGAATTTCAATTTGCTTTACATGTCTCCTTTAGGGCTGCTAATGGCTTCTGTCTGGCTACTGATACCTGACATTAATAACTCTGTTGGCCAAATGGATGAGAAGCAGGATGGGTTTTGATCGAGAGAGATCATTGTTAAGTGAATAGATGCGTTTTTATAGTCAAGGGTGAGTGACTGACTAGGATGGTTGACTAGCAGGAAGAGAGGCTGGACTGGAGGATAGCATAGGGATAGTGATTACTTACTAAGCCTCTCTCCCACAAAGTGACCTTCTGCATTTTCATCTTAAAACTGTTGAGATTATAGTAAAAACAGTAAATTATTCATACCTGCTGATATTACTGACAGGATGCAAATCAGGCCAAATAAGAATACGAGAAGGTAACCTTGTGGGAGAGAGGCTTAGTAAGTATCTAGAAGGGAGGTGCAATGACTGCATGGGCAACTAGAAGCAAAGCTGCATGTGTGATGGGGTAACTAAGAGAGGGTGGTTGACTCTGCTAGTATCTTGGAGGAACAGGGTGTGAATGGTTAAATATACAGAAAGATGGATGTGTCTTCTGTAGGTAAACAGCTTGGTGCTTTATCAACCAGGAGATAAGATGATTTGATTTCAAGATAGAAAATCTGTGTTGTTGATTAGAACAACTAGAAAAGAGATCAAAGAACACTGTACTGCTTATAATGCCAGGAGAACCCTTGCTCAGTTTCCCGGTAATTTTTGAAGTGGAAAAATTGTGAATTGTGAAAAAAGTGTAAGCCTGGAGAGCAGAAGGGTATTGATCACTGCCTCCGAGAGACCTAGTAATTGGAGTCTTTCTTTCTCAAGACCCATACCCCCAGTTTGAGGCGTTCCGGATGAGGATGTAATACAGGGCCCTGCGTGAGCAGATCCTTCCTCACTGGAAGAGGCCAAGGTTGTTCCTGGCTCATCATGGCCAATAGGGGCCTCCGAGGCCAAATTGGAATTATGGCAATGACTTTCTTGCCTTCCGACCAAACCTTCCGCAGGAACCTGGATATCATGGGTAGGGGAGGGAAAGCATAACCCAGATCGAACGACCAAGGCAGAGAGAGAGCATCCTGGCCCAGTGCCTGACAGTCCGGGTGGAGAGAGAAGTAATTCTCCACCTGGTGATTCTGAGATGATGTCATCAGGTCGATCTGGGGCATTCCCCACTGATGTGCAATTTCTGCAAAGATCGCTGGGTGAAGTTGCCATTCTCCCGGAAGAATTTCCTTTCTGCTGAGGAAGTCTGCCGTCACGTTCTCCGAACCTGGGAGATAAATCGCCTTCAGGCCTTGAAGATAGGAGATGGCTATAGCCATTAAGGGAGCCAGCTCTTCCAGGAGCAACATGCTCCTCGTGCCACCTTGGTTGTTCACATATGAGGCCACCGCTTGGTTGTCTGTCTTGATTAGAACCCAAGAATTCCTTACCCTTGGCAGGAAACTCAAAATGGCCTTGTAAACCGCTCTCAGTTCCCTTAAGTTTGAGTGTAGGCGACTCTCTTCTCGGGTCCATTTCCCTTGAGTCCAAACAGAACTGAAGTAGGCACCCCATCCAAAAGAATTGGCATCTGTCGTAATAACCTTCCAAGGGGGGGTCTTCCAACGGGAAGCCTGTTGTCAAATTCCTCTCGCTCTTCCACCAGTTTAAGCCTTTCCTTACGGGAAGGGGAAGAGATATCATCTATTCCCAATCTGCTTCCACTCTGTCGAACTGGAGAAGGAAGAAGTTCTGGGCCGGACGGAACTTCCACTGGGCCCACTTCACCAACCCTATTGTTGATGTCAAGGAACCCAGGAGACTCATGACTTCTCTTGCAGGTGCAGTTTCGAGATCTTGCAGCTTCCTTACTTTGTCTCTGATCTTCGTGACCCTTTCTGGAGACAGGAACACATGTGCAGACACGGTATTCACCACTGCACCCAGGAAAGTGATAGTTTGTGCAGGAACGAGGGAGCTCTTTTCTACGTTCAGAAGCCAACCATGGTCTTGAAGAATGGACATTGCCACTGACGTATGCTGAGCTACAATTCCTTGAGATGGACCCAAGATAAGAATGTCGTCCAAATAATGGAATATCTCGATACCCTTTTCCCTTATAAAGGCTATTAAGGTGACCAGAACTTTCGAGAACGTTCTTGGAGCCAGGCTGAGGCCAAACGGTAGTCCCCGGAACTGGAAGTGCCTTCCTAGCGCCCAAAACCTGAGAAACTGTTCGTGATCTTGATGTATCGGGATATGATAGTAGGCCTCCCTTAAGTCTATTGAGGTCATCCAGTCTCCTTTTTTGACACACTTCAAGATGGTCCTCAAGGATTCCATTTTGAACGTCCTTACGTCGAGCAAGGAGTTCACGCCTTTCAAATTCAAGATGAGACGCCACTTTCCCTGTGGTTTTGGGGCCAAGAAGACTGTAGAGTAAATTCCCCGGAACCTTTCCCGTTTTGGAACTTCTTCCACCACTTTTTGTTCCAGGAGTACAGAAATGCAGGACCTCATGTCCCTTCGTTTGATGCCTACCGGCACCTTTGATTTTCTGAAAAATGCATTTTTCAGGTAAAATGAGAATTCTATTCTGTAACCTTCTTTTACGATGGAAGTGACCCATAGGTCTGAAATATTGCTGGCCCATATGGGGTAGAAGAATTTTAGTCTTCCTCCCACCGTCCCCGAACGGGCCTGGGGACATTCAGAAGCTCTTCCCTGAGTTTCTAGCACCCCTTCCTCTGGAAGCCTTATTGGAAGATGAGTGCGAATAGGATTTCCATGGTTTACAGCTCCTGTTGTCCCGAAAGGACCGATCCTTGAAGCGCTTGGTCTTCCAGGAGGAGGGAAAACTCTTCCTGCCAGCTTGAGGTAAAAACGCCTTCTTCCCATCAGCAGCTTTTTGAATAGCATCTTCCAGAATTTTCCCAAAAAGGAGATCCCCTTGGAACGGAAGTGCACACAGGGAAGCCTTAGAAGCATAGTCAGCACCCCACGAATGAAGCCACAAGGCTCTTCTAGAAGCCACAGACAGGGCCATGCTTTTGGCAATCATGCGAGTGATGTCCAGGGAGGCCTCTGAACAGAATTCCGTGGCCAGACTAAAGTCCTTGAGGCTTTCCAACAGATGTTCCCTACGGACGCCCTGATCAATGTCGTCCTTCAGATTAGCGAGCCACACTTTCAAAGCTCTGGAGAGAGTGTCAGGGCTACTGCCGGATGAAGGGCGGACCCTAGGGCCAAGTAGGCTTTAATCAGGTCTCCATCCATACGCTTCTCCATAGGCTCCCTGAGATATGCCATGGAGTCAATAGGCAATGTAGTTTTCTTAGCCATATGGATCACTGCAGCGTCAATTTTAGGAACTGAGTTCCACAGGCAGCAATCCACTGCAGAGTACGGATAAACACTCGGAAACTTATTTTTTAAGGTGGACTTCTTTTCAGGCTTATTCCATTCCTGAAGGATCATATCCCTGATTGACGCATGTACCGGGAAAGTAGGTCTGTTAGGCTTTAGGTCCTCAAAAAACCTGTCAGCCTCCTTCAATTCAGATCTTTCTTCAGTGAGACTAAGCGTATCTCTGAGAAGGGTAATAAGTCTATCAACAGACCTGGAGTCAAGAGACCTGGAGGCCAATTCAGCTTCCTCCTCACCTTCATCCGAGACCTCCCACACATCAGGGTCCTCATAAGAGCTGGAAGACTGAGGTTCCGCTCTGCGTCTCTTACTTGGACCACTAGATCCCGTGGTAGCCTTAAAGCCCTCAGCAATAGCCTGAGAAATCCAGTGCTTAAGGTCGTCCTGTGGAGAGCTCCTACTGGGGGCGTCAGCGACTTCCAACAAGCATTCCCTGCAAAGGTTCCTTCCATTCGGAGCAGGAGAAGAACAATTAATACATTTATTAGACTTTTCCCATGATTTTCTCGCTGGAGAATCCAAATGAACGCTGGGGCTGGAATAAAGCCATATATGACATATATTACTGTCTCAGTATGGCACTCTTTTAACAACCCCCCAAAAAATTTAATAAATGGCTCACCTATGTTTTCTAGAGAGGGATCTTGCAGAGGCAGAGGGAGAATCCATACTATAAAGAAGAACCAAAAGAAAATTCAAGACCTAATTTCCCATAGGGATAAAGAGGCAAGCTGATAAAAAGGGAAACTTCCAATCAGCAGTAAGAACAGCAATCCTACCTGAAAGAGCAGAATTTCCACCAAGCAGCCAGGTATCAGAAAGAAGCAGCTGAAAACCAGGAATGAATCAATACCTTCCACAAGGACTGCAGATACAGCACTAAGTAGCTGTCCCAGAGGGTTTAAATAGGACCGGGCACTGAACAGCTGATCGCCCGGTCCACGCATGCGCAGAGCGTTGGAACGCACGCCATGCGTTCCAAACACTCACGGCCGGCATGTGAGTCACTTCCGGTTTCGCGGGAACCGGCCGCGAGCAACATACAGTCGGCTGGAACGCATAATGCGTTCCAGCCCCCAATGCCCGGGCGCACAGGGAGCACCAGGGAGCAGAGAAGCCTGCACAGCCCCACATATTTCCCATCAGCAGCTGGAAACAGAGAGGTACTAATCAAGAGGTAAGAAAACAGATCCTAGAGTACAAGACCCCTAAGTATGGATTCAAATACTGCCAACAAGGTATGGGGGGGGATATATAACCCCAATTAGTAGGGGCAGGCTGAAAACAGGGGGAATTTTTAAGGCTAACTAACCCCACAAATAAACAGAAACAGTGTCTCCCTCAAACACTTATTTCCCACGCTGCAGTTCAGTACTTACACTGAACCCGACCCAGTTAGTCCTGCTCATGCAGGCTGTTTACTGGGTCCTTCAAATGAAGAGAGGCTGAACTTCACTTGGAACAAACCCACGACAAACGCAGGAAGGTGCCCATAAAATAAAATGTAAAAGTCCTGTAGAACTTGCTAAGGACAGGAAAAAAGACTGAGGTGTAAGGGGAGGAGGGACTCTTTATACCTATCAGTCTGATTAATTAATCTAATTAATTCCTGTCCTGTGACTGCTAAGGGAGGAGCTACCCATAAGTGATGCTGCCATGATTAACCAGGAAATAGAAATTTTTCTATTTAGTGTGAAGCAACTACTTTTCAGAAATAAGAACAAACAATGTATATGTATGTATAATATATAAATAGCTTTGAAGAAATACGAGAAAAGCAGGATATAATAGAAACATTTTTATATACATATCCTCAGGTCCTTTAGGGTCACAAAATAATTTAAATAAGGTTAAAACCCCTATTCCTTTGCACAAAGCATATGGAAAGAAAATGATAGGCAAAACATCTCACCTCCACTAACTTTAGGGCCGCTGCATCTCTCCTAGATAAAAGGGATTTTGGGGAACTCATTGTTTTATTTATGTATTATTTATCATTAATAAGTAGAAAGTTGTATGATTAATAAGTTCCCCTTTTTGCATATTAATTAGTCAGATACAAAAGTTAGGTCTTAACCTAGGAATAAGTTCTATTACTACAGATGTTAAGACATTTAAAAATAATTTTAGTAATATTACTTTACTGAAAGGTTAGTGGATGTATGGAATAGCCTTCCAGCTAAAGTGGTAGAAGTTAACACAGTGAATGAGTTTAAGTATGCGTGGGATAGGCATAAGACTATCCTAGCTATAAGATAAGGCCAGGGACTAATGAAAGTATTTAGAAAACTGGGCAGACTAGATGGGCCAAACTGTTCTTATCTTCCATTACAATCTGTGTTTCTATGGGGGCTACGAGTGCCTTAGGAACTTGGAATTTTGGTCTAACCAACTGGAGACAATTTGACCAACACCTGGCAAATGGTGCCTGAGGTTTAATTACAACATTAGCACTATTACAATTATTTATATAGCGCCAACATATTCTGCAGTGCTGTACAATAGGTAAACAAAACAAACACTAAGTTCTAACAAAACTTAATTGACATACTGGAACGGTATGTGAAGAGGGCTTTTCACCAAACTAGCTTACAATCTGAAATACCATCTAGAAGTACTACAAGAACAAGTAGCAGTTTTGGTTCCCCTTTATCAACATCATTTACCAGACTTTAAGACCCACATTTATTGTCTTGTGTGTGATATCTCACTGGATACAAGTGTATCTTTAAAGAAGTAGAGGGAAGAAAAAAAAAAAGTAATTATATTTTGAAATATTTACATTTAATATATTGCTCACATCCTGCAAGAAACTGGCAGACATCCAACCAAGCAACATTATATTAAAGCAAACAAAATATAATTAGATGAGGTTTTCTCGTAGTTTGTCCTCCCACTGCAGTGCATGTCAGAATACATGGGCAATTTCTAAATATTACATTATAGGGAACATTTAATGAAGTCAATCTCCAGGTGCCCTCCCCCAGATATAAGACTGGTGACCTAGACTGAGATTCATTTTGTGAAGTTAAAGAGAAACTCTCTGTCATCATGGCAAATCATGTCATGCTTTTTGGTTTCCTCTTTGCCTTTTTGGCTACAGGTCAGTTAAGCCATTTATTTTATGCCTACTTTAGTTTACTTAAACTTTATCTCGAACCGCTCTCGTACCTGAGATAAATAATATGTTGTCTATGAAAATTTGAAAATATCTTTTTTAATAGACAAGCCAACATTTAGAGAACCAGGCATCCTGGAGTTGCGCCATTAATTAAGTATATAATTGACATTTAAAAAAATAAATAATCTACAGACTTTTTTTTATTTTTAATGCCTTTATTATAGCTATTATATGTGACCTGTTAACTTGTTTGGTGTTCGACTGTATAGCATGCTTTACATTCGACAAAGTAAGTAAATCCCAGAAGCTTTTCATCCAAAATAATGTTGGTCAATAAAAACAAAAAGTATTAAAAGATACTGCTAAGGACAATAATTTTAATAAGCATCTACTGTCTGTAGACTTTGGAGGCAGACAAAAACGACGGATATTATACTTACATTAATGTCTGGATGTTTGTTGTTCAGCCTTGTCTTCTAGCGATTATATTATGCTATTTTTTATTTCCCAGTTGACGTGTATGCATTATTAGCTTTGTTTCTTTATTTTCATTTCATTGTGTTTTGGTAATAATTTAATTCCATATCGTTGTTCAGGAAGCTCTTTAACATGCATGCAATGTAGTACCGTATCAGAAACTTCATGCAGAGGTGCACCTCATGTATGTAACAAGAATGACACTTCTTGCATTGATATATTGGAAATTACCAAAGTGGGTGAGTATGATGTAAAACTGTGCAGATCCATTATGGTATTATGAGTTTAAATTGTAATATAAGATACAAGAAAAAAAATGATTAAAACAAATCTAAATCAAATGAAAAGACATTAAACTTTATTTAGAGCTTGCATGTATAGGAGGCTGACTGGACTACAGAGGATATTGACCAGGACTCCTTTGATTTAAATCTCTTCACCAACCTACCTATTAGGCTAATTATAAGTACTGTAAATTGGTGCCACCTACAGGAGAGGTGCCTGTATTTAGATGAATATTCTGCCTAATGGGAACAGCCCAGACTAATAAGAGTAGAGGCTGGGAGACTCTGAATCTCTGCCGGGTGTAGAGAGTATTCCATGAGCCCTGGTTATTATTATTAAATAATAGCCATAAAATATTATGCTGCTCTTCTCTAATATCCCATATTTGCACAGACTAAATCACCTTCTTTACATACACACACACACCATACTAGTCACACTGGATTCCCTTTAAACACACACATACATGGCATTCCCTAAACCAGGGGTAATCAACCCTTAAATACCTGCCACCCACACTTTGTTGCCACCCACTGGTGCCGCAGTAACTCGTTTTTTTAATGCAAGAGCTATTTTTTTTTAGAAAGGAGTTTAAAAAAAACATGTACTTAAATGTATCTATTTTTTTTCTGTTTTATTTTTT
The DNA here is from genome assembly GCA_933207985.1 of Pelobates cultripes. Lineage (NCBI taxonomy): Eukaryota > Metazoa > Chordata > Amphibia > Anura > Pelobatidae > Pelobates > Pelobates cultripes. The sequence continues at coordinate 19,548,511 of OW240921.1, read as the reverse complement.
TCTATGTGTGTGTGAGGTGCTGTGTGTGTGACCGGTATAGTGTGTGAATGGTGCTGTGTGTGTGAATGGTGCTGTGTGTGTGTGTGAGGGTTGATGTGTGTTAGGGCTTCTGTTTAAGGATGGCAGTATGTGTGAGGGGAGCAGTGTGTGTTTGTGTGAGGGAAGCTGTGTGTGTAGAGGGTGCTGTGTGTGTGGGGGGTGCTGTGTATGTGAGGGGTGGTGTGTGTGTGTGTGTGTGTTAGGGATGGTGTGAGTGTGTTAGGGGTGGTGTGAGTGTGTCAGGGGTGATGTGAGTGTGTCAAGGGTAGCTGTGAGTAAACAGGAGCAGTGTGTGAGGGGGCAGAGTGTGTGTGTGTGTGTGTGTGTGTGTGAGTGGTGGAGTGCAGTGTGTGTGAGGCAGTGGGTGGGTGAGGGGGCAGTGTGTGTTTGTGTGGGGCAGTGTGTGCATGTGTGAGGTGGTGTGTGTGTGTGTGTGTGTGTGTGAGGGGTACAGTGTGCATGAGGGGGCAGTGTGGGGCAGTGTGTATGGGGCAGTGTGTGAGGATGCAGCCAGTGTGTGAGAGGGGCAGTGAATGTGTGAAGGGTGGGTTGCAGTGTGCGTGTGAGGCAGTGTGTGTGTGAGGTGTCAGTGTGTGTGTATGTGTAGGGCAGTGTGTGTATGTGTGGGGCAGTGTGTGTGTGTGTGTGTGTATGAGAGGGATACAGTGTGCATGAGGAGACAATATGTGCGGGGCACTGTGTGTGAGGGGGACAGTGTGTGTTAGTGGAACAGTGCATGTAAGGGGGGAAGTGTGTGTGTGGGGGCAGAAAATGTGTGAGGGGGCAGTGTGTGTGTGTGTGTGAGAGAGGGGAAGTGTGTGTATGTGAGGGGGCAGTGTGTATGTGTGTGGGGGCAGTGTGTGTGTGTGTGAGTGAGGGAGCAGTGTGTGTGAAGGGCAGTGGGTTCATGGTTTAGTAGATGGAGCCCAAGATGCAGAGTAGTGCTGAAAGCAAAGGACAAGTTTAGCAGTACAAAGGGGATTAGACGAAGAGAGTAGTCAGGGAAGCCATAGGTCAAGACAGGCGGCACAGGTTTAGAAGGGATGATACAGCAAGGGTCAAAATCAGGATCAAGATCTGGATCAGGATACACAGGACAGTCTCTGAAGGTCTTTACACAATCAGGAGCACAGTACAATTGAGCAAAGAGTTTAGGGTGTGTGCGACTTACAGGGGAAGGGGAATTGTGTACTTGTTAATTGAGATTCCACCCTGATCCCTACCTCCTGTATCTTTAAAAGGTTCTGTGTTGGCGCGCATGCCCCATTTTATTCTCCTCAAGTTCTTCCTTCTGTTCTTCCTTCCGTCCGTACGAACTGTCTGCAGTATAGGTAAGTTGCATTCACATGAACAGAGGTGGCATTCGTACGCATGGAGTTCTGCCTTCTGTTTCGGGTTAGTGGCGTTAGTTAGAACAGACATGCTGTTCACATGAACGTGAGCGGTCAGCATGGGTGTTTGAACTGTGCGCGCTGCCTGGGGGGTTCGCACTCCGAAGTGGCGTCCTCGTGGAATGAGAGAGAGAAAGACTCAGTGTGGGAGCGTGAGGTAGGTGAGCGTTAGAGCAAGTCCTAATGGGCAGGGGGCAATGTCTGTGTGAAAGGGGCAGTGTGTGCGTGTGAGAGGGCAGTGTGTATTTGTATGTGAAGGGTGTAGCATGTGAGGGGTGCATAGGGTATATCTTGTGTGTAGGTGGGTGAAATGTACAAATTCAGCTTAATGTTTTCCCCTCCCTTTTTCTTACCTTTATCAGGGAGGAGGCACATAATGCTGCAAGCACTGGTGGTCCAGTGGTGGCACTTTTACTTTATCCTGCAGCTCTTGTGAGCACAGCACTGTATGGGAGCGTTGTCAGGGTAATGCATGGCAACACTCCAACCAGCCTGCTCGCAGGAGGAACACAAAGCCTTCCAGGCCCTTCCCTCCCTCTGCTGGAATTAAGTGCCTGAGCAGTGCACCGGCGAGGGAGATCACCGGCCCGAGAGGGCTCACAGCAAGGCCGGCTCTGCATGAGCCGACAGGGAAAATGGAAGGATCTCCCCTGCTGGCCCTCGCATCTCGGCCCACCTGGCCTTTTAAGCAGAACCCATCATCACCCACTTGAAATCCCAAATCGCCCACTAGTGGGCGGTAGGGAGCAGGTTAACGACCCCAGCCCTAAACCAACACATTACCTCTCCTACAAACACGCTCTAAATTCCATACACACACACAAACACACACACACTACAATCCCTACACACACACACTACAGTCACTATACATACACACATCCTCTATACCCACACATACTATGTCCCTGTATTCATAAGCTGATGTTGCTGTAATTTCAACACTTGCTGATTTTGTTTTCAAAATGTCTAGTTGAACTATATGGTTGTGTCTATTATTATGCGACGCCCTATATCCCCCAAAAAATAAGGTAAACTGCTGTGCCCCTTTTGCTTTTCCTTATGTAAATTTTGTTTACAAAAAAAATATATATATATATAAAAGAAAATATTTTGTTTTGGAAAAAGAAATACCTTAACAATGAATCAAAGTTTATCACCAAGAAGTTTGACTATTTGGCCATTAGGACATCACTTACATCATTGACTTTGAAACTGATCTCTAAAGGTACCTTACTCAGGGTGATGCAAAATCGATTGGTCTGGTAACTCAAGATACCTGCAAAGACATTTTGTATTGATGGTTTGGTTTTAGGTATTATGGAATTTGGACCCCCATTGTATTGGAAGTCCCCACTTCTCTATTTTCTGGTCATTTTCTAATAATTTGATCCCTGGTCTTTTGTGTGTTCTCTCTAGGAAATCAAACCCTTACTAGTTTCACTCGATCTTGTAACGATGACCCCTATCGCTGTGACAAAGATTTACAAATGGTCGGTGGAATTCAAAACACATTCATCACAACAACATGCTGTAACACGGACAACTGCAATAAGCATGAAATCCAAGGTAATCATTTAAATATATACAGATAAGGTCAATATGTAAAGAGAGAAGGTATACATATAGAGAGAAGATTAATATGTAGAGAGAAGGTCACTATATTGAAGAATGTGTAAACACTTGTATCACAATATTACAGCCCTGAAAGGTCGTTCCTGCATAAAGACACCATTTTTGTGGAGTTACATGCATGTACGTAGCGGGGAATTACGATGCCACATAAACATAAATAACCCCAATCAATCCCCCCAATAACGACAGACAACTTAGTATGGATGAACAGGCCACAGCATTTATTATAACATAAATAAATTACTGCATAACACATCCATAACTTTATTTATTAAACTCTTCTTTCTGTAATCAAATTGTTAGAAATAAATAATCATGAATTAACATATATACATATAATAACTCAAACATAGTGCTATACAGTGACCCAACCGTCCTTGACAATAAACATACAGTGGTTCCTAATCACCATGTTACGGTACCTTCAGTAATAAATGTACAAACCACCGTTTAGTGAATGCTCCCCGTTCGCAATAATGTTGTCTGGTAGCGTATACAATACAAGCATGCGAACCGCCAGCCAGGGAACACTCCAAACTCCCGAACGGTACCCGTACCGCTCCTTCCCTTCACGAGCCCCAAATGAGCCCCAAATACACGAACTGCCAATATCAGCCGAATGCCAATATCTTCCAAGCGGCAAATAATTCCAAAGAGCAGTCTCTAGTCGCCGGTAATAAAATCCCCCCAATAACGAGACCAAGCTCCGCTTTGAGGGTAAAACACCAACTGAGTTTACTGTGGGCTACCTGCCCGTATTTATGCAGGTCTCCCACTTGGTGGACACTCCCCTAGGGGACCAAATGGGAGACTGGAATAGCAGATGGACATGGGGACATTTCAGACATACAATCCCACAATATTCCCAGCATATATCACAGTTTCCTCCCCTCTGCTCGGGAGATAATTGAGAAGTAATTCAATTATCTCCCAGAGCAGAGGCAAATTGCCATTTTAAGTATAAGTCATAAAACACATAAAAATACATAACCTTATAACTGCCGAACATATTGCATTCATGTAACACATCCCCAGATAGCCTGGATCTGAGTGCATATTATTGGCGAATAGCGCTCAGATCCCATACGCACAGTTCAATCGCCATGGAGTCAAAGTCTATTACAGTTCTTCGGTATGCGATTGACTCCATGGGAAGGCTATCTGGGGTAAGTCCATTCGTGCCTTTAAATCTCCAGAACGGCCGGTGTTCGCACACTTCTGTCGATTGAGAAGGGATGTCGACGGCTTTAGCGGTGTTCGGTTGAAAAAGTGTCAGTTTTCAGTTCCATGAAATAACCGTCGAACACCGCTGGTCTTTCGCATGGTTAAAATGGCGGCCGCCTCGTGGTCGACATATGAACGACGACCACCCTGTATTCGGTTTTAATTGAGGAGTGTCTGTGGTTAACCGCAACGTTTTAATTGGGATCAATAGCTTAACCAGCAGCACACTTCTCTTCTGGGTGGCCGTCCGTTCGGTAGTTCCATTCGACAGAAAAATACATTCCCTTAAACAAGGCATACGAATGGGGAAATTCATGCAAATGGCAAAACAGATGAACACAGCAATTCTAGTTCATATGGATGGGTCTGTCACACACCACTTCCTCTCACCTCCGCCCTCGTCATAAAAATATCCTTCCAATGCCTGCCATCAGCCGACCTTATCCACGCTCGATGGATATGACATCTCAGGCAACCTAATGTTAACCTTTTGAAGCAGGGGAGCTTGAGACCTGCAAAACATAAAAACTTACTCCATCCTTAAACATAACTCGTCAAACTTAATTGGCAAGGACATACCCCCGGCTCGCTGTGACTAACTAAAACTACAAAGGGGTGAGCGGGCGGGAAGCTGTTTGCTGGCCCGTATCCCAAGTGGCACTGAGGTAAGACCTCCCCCACACTAACTCACATTAAACCTAACCCCTCCCACACACACTTCTCAAGTCCCTCCCCTGCATCTATCCCCACACTCCTACATGTGCCCTTGTCCGCTTAGCTGCACTATTTCCCCAGGGCCTGAAAAGTGGACAGCAGTGTCCACTGTATTTGCACTTTTGTTGACAATGGTTTAGATATTAATGGCTGTGTGTTGAGTTATTTTGAGGGGTCAGCATATTTACACTGTTATACAGGCTGTACACTTACTACTTTACATTGTAGAAGAGTGTCATATCTTCAGTGTTGTCACATGAAAAGATATAATAACATATTTACAAAAAGGTGAGGTGTGTACTCACTTTTGTGAGATACTGTAAGACAAGAGATAAATAATGGTTCAGTACAATTGGTAATTATGAAAGGAGTTTAAAGGGGAAAATTGCACACTCAGCTCTAATTAGAAAGTCTGGACAGAATAATCTCTGTCTATGGATTTAAGTGAAGGGTCTTTAGAGCTTGGATTCAGAGTTTTGTAGGCATCATGCAAAAGCACACAAGAGAAATACCAATGGTATAGTATGTGCAGGTAAACTGTATACTAGAGGAAAATATCCTACTTACATTACCCAGAGCAATGTTCTGCTCTGGTGTGAAGAGCGTGAGGTGGAACAATCCTCACCTAAGGATATATGAAGGAACCAGAAAGATTGTGAGGCAGATATGTAGGTAGCCAAACATAATAGCCTAGATATAGCACACAAACAGATGTTGTGAGTAAAGGTGTAAATATCAAATATATGTTTTTTTTATTATTCTCAGATATTTCAGACTTGATCAGGAATCCAATATGGCTGCCAGGCCACATAACATATAAGCTCTATGTAGGTGATGACAAATAGAGAGACTTCTCATATCACTATTTTTAAAACGCTTTTTTGACAAATAGTTTTGATTTTGCAGTTATTTGAATAATACAGTTTTATATTTGGGAAATTATAAAAATAACTGCCAAACCACATGACTGATTGTGCAAATTAGGCGGCCAGTTGTAAGAGCAGGGAGCTCAAATTCAAAATTGCTGCAGACATTTTTACCCATATGTAACAGATGCCCTGTTCCTGGATATTATTTTTAATTTTGCCTGGTTCAATATACGAACCCAACCGAACAGTTTTGCCCCAGCTGGTTTCATATACCGAATATTGTACCGAACCATTGGACCACCCAAAGCAGTCTATTGACCTTACTCGAACCGCAACTCTGAACGTTCTAAGTGGTTCACTACGTGGCTGTTGATTTGTATGCACGAACACATGGCGGCGGCCATCTTGTTTTGTCGAACGCGTCCGGCTGTGTTTGGTCGTTGAGTGTATGGAACTATTTTCAGACACTCAACGGCCTGAACACCCATGAGACTTCCAGGATCACTTAGTTTAGTTCCAAATCATCCAAAAAAGGAGGCGTTCTGAGAAAGCCCAACTCCAGAACAACGAGTTTTTGGATATGTTGCTCACCCAGATCAGAGCTATCAGAGGGTTCATGTGTGTTTTGAGGGTATTTTCAGAATTATCTATGGAAATAATTAAGATGATACAGTAATTGACTCAATTATCTCCCAGGCAGAGGGGAGGGATTGTATGCCATGTGTGAGAGTGCCTTATATTGTAACTCTGTCATTATTACTTTGTAAGTTTGTGTCACAGTCCCCAACAAGGTCCATGTGGGTGTACCCCTTACATGGGGACTTGCATAAAAGGCCAGTGTGACTACCATAAAACCAGTTCACTTAACCCTCGTTTCGTGAATTTAGAGAACCGCTATACTGCTATAAACACTAGCTCTTATAAGAGCTCTACAGCTACAACTGTATTTCAAGAATGAGCGGGACACTGACTGACTGATCCACCTAACTATCATATACAGCAAGGACTGCGGAATGCCGTTCAGACTAGATTGGTGCAGGCGGATGATAGCAAAAAGAGGGAAAATAATCAGGACAGAAGGAGCTGAAGTTCTACATGGCCAAATAGAAGATGTAGAGAACTGCTACAAGTACCAGGGGGTACCACAAATGCATGGCAGCCATGAGGAAGAGACAAGGAGGATAGCAACATCCAAGCACCTCCAAAGAGACAGACAGGTCCTGAAGTCCCAGCTCTATGGCAAGAACACCCACATCCAAGCCATCAACACATATGCCCTACCGGTCATCAGGTACCCAGCTGGAATAATAACCTGGCCAAGAGAAGAACTGGTCACCATGGATGTCAAGACCAGAAAACTACTCACAACAAATTATTATTATTATTATTGCGATTTATATAGCACCAACAGATTCCGTAGAACTTTACAATATTATGAGAGGGGGATTTAACTATAACTAGGACAATTACAAAAAAACTTATGGGAACAATGAGGATTCCACCTGAATTCCAGCACCCAGAGACTTTACACCTGCCGGAAGGAGGGCTGGGCCTGATGAGTGTCAAGGATGAAACACAGAGCATGCACAAGTACATCATGAAGATGGCTCCAAAAGATGAACTGCTAAGGGAATGCATGAGACTTCAACAGATAGAGGATGCAGAAAAAAAGAAGGATCCTTGGCAAGACAACCCTCTCCATGGGGTGTACCACCGGCAGATAGTGGATGTGGCTCACATGACAAAATCCTACAGTAGTTGGAAAAGGCAGGACTGAAAGGCAGCTTTGAGGCACTAATCCTAGCAGCACAGGAACAGGCACTCAGCGCCAGTTCAATAGAAGCAAGAGTCTACCACACCAGGTAAGACCCAAAGTGCAGACTGTTCAAAAAGCCCTCTGAGACAGTCCAGCATATTGTAGCCGGATGCAAGATGTTAGCAGGAGCAGCATACACAGAGAGACACAACCAAGTTGCTGGGATTTTGTACCGAAACATCTGCACAGAATATGGATTGGATCTGCCTAAGTCCAGATGGGAGATACAACAAAGAGTAGTCGAGAATGACATGGCTAAGTTCCTGTGGGATTTCAAGATCCAGACAGACAAGCAAGTGCTGCCAACCAACCCGACATATAGGTGGTACACAAGGAACAGAAGACTGCAGTCGTGATGGATATGGCAACACCCAGTGACTATAAGATTAGGAAGAATGAACATGAGAAGGTGGAGAAATACCAAGGACTGAAAGAAGAACTAGAAAGGCTGTGGAAAGTGAAGGCAGTAGTAGTCCCAGTTGTGGTAGGTACACTCGTGGCTGTGACACCCCAAGTTGGAGGAGTGGCTTCAACTGATTCCAGGTGGGACATCTGAGATCGCTGTCCAGAAGAGTGCAGTTCTAGGAACAGCAAAGATACTGCGCAGAACCCTCAAACGCAGAGGCCTCTGGTAAAGGAACCGAGAATGAGGAATAAAAATACTACCCAGGAGGGTGAGAAAAAATATATATATATATATATATATATATATATATGTGAGTGAAGAATCCCCCTCCATTCATTCGATACTTTCCCTCCCTGCTACTTTATTCATGGATTTATTACTGTGACGTAGTGCCCTTCGCCACTTGTGCCTGGAGAGGACTGCTTGCCCGCCTCTTGCCCTCTGACTATGGACCCTGGGAGATTTGGCCCGTTCAATTCAGTATGATAGAAGTTATGTATTTTTGTATCCTTTTGTGTTTTACTGGGAACATGTGCTCAATGGAGTCTGCCTCTATCCCTGGATAATTGGATTATTTTCCCCATTGTCTCCAGGATAGAGGGCTCTGTAAAACCAGTTTAGGCCAGATAGCTATGCTGCCAGTCAGGCCCCAAAAGATACTTTACTAACTTCTGAACCCCTGGTCTGATTCATGCCATTTTGTGATATGTTGTTTCCCTGAATGGATTGATTGTAAATATATAATTTTGATGTGAATGTGATGTATATTTTAGAAGTTATGAATATGCTGTAAGAACTGTAATGTTTCTGGCCAGCAGATAATTGAGCTTTGTGTATTGTAGAAACTCAATTATCTAGCCTGGCCCAGAGGAGGAGTTTTGTATTGCATAAATTGTGAGTTCTGTGTGCCAGTAAATCAGACTTGTTCCAGCATTAAGCCTTGGCTCATGTGTGGATTATTTGGCGATTACAGCGATATTTCTTCTTGTGGATTATTGGGATTACTCTGCTATTGGGAAAAGGAAAACTAGACGGTGATATTGACTACTACCGTCACAATATATATATATATAACAAGTTGTAACATAAAAGCAAAATTACACAATTCTAGAGCACACCGAGAGATCTTAATTTTTAAATAGATTTGCCATGATTAAGTATTGTAGAACACCTAGCTGTGAACACTTGTGACAAATGTAACCAAAAAACGAAATTCCACCCAGAGGGAAGGAATAAGTGTAGGTGGATTGGCGCTAAAGAACAAAGCAGCAACTACCCCCAGTGTCTATAAATCACTCAAAAGACACTTCCAAACAGTGATAAAACAAGATAACAGAGTGGGGGGTGCAATGTACAGATAAAAAGCAAAATACGTATATACTTATAGTAAAACGTTCCTTTAGCTTAATCTGAAAAACATAAAAGTCCATACATAGTGTAACACTGTAAAGTATAGGACATGTAGAGGTAGAGGTATTGGGTCACTCACAATAGATAGAGCCTAGAAAGCAGGCTCAGACTTGATGGCATATGGAAAATCAGCTTTCCCAAGCTTTACAGTTTTTCGGCGGGAGGACTACATTTCCGGTAATGAGGATATAAAAAGAACGCCGGAGGAGGATTTGCATTATACACTTGACAAAGACATTTAGTCGAAACGCGTTGTGTTACTGCATGTAATATTATTTTATATTACATTTTATTTTATTGTTTTTATTTGAAGTAAAGTCTTTTTATACTACTATACCTTGGTCTATCATCTATCCTTCCTACGTCTGGAGCAGAATACCAGGAGGAGTGTGGAGCCAGTCTGTAAAGCTTGGGAAAGCTGATTTTCCATATGCCATCAAGTCTGAGCCTGCTTTCTAGGCTCTATCTATTGTGAGTGACCCAATACCACTACCTCTACATGTCCTATACTTTACAGTGTTACACTATGTATGGACTTTTATGTTTTTCAGATTAAGCTAAAGGAACGTTTTACTATAAGTATATACGTATTTTGCTTTTTATCTGTACATTGCACCCCCCACTCTGTTATCTTGTTTTATCACTTGTGACAAATGCATGTTTTTCTAAGAAACTGTGAAAAAGAAAATATTTGACATTTTTCCCAATTTTTTTTTCCAAATTTCAATGTGGGCACTCAAACATTTCTTTACTTAAATAGCATCCTGAGTACAATATATCTTTACACAGCAAGTTGCACATCTATAGCATATAATGCAAAAGCGATCTATAGCAGACGTGGTTTTGACATTATTTTAATACTGTGAAAAAATGGTCTCAAAAAACGCAATGGCCACCAGACCATGAGACCTAAGTGGGTAAGCACAAAAACATGGACACAGCAAATGTGACAATATTGCATATATCACATGTATAACAACATTGTTGCATGGTTCAGTAATAAAATAAATCTGAATGTATATAATTCTAGGTCACCTTGAAGATAATTGGCTCACAGCAGACATCTTGATTTTAATAATGATTTGTTTAGAACAATCCTGGTAGAGAACCTAGTTATGGACTTGTGTGTCAAATTTCACATGGTTCTAACAAACGGTTTCAGAGAAGAAGATGTTTGGCTATGATTTAACTAGTGAACCATGTGACCGAGTGTAATAAACGTTTAACTAGAAAGTTGTAGTAAACTTGGAATTAATAATAACATTAATAACTAAAAATAATAACTTAAAAACCGAGTGTAAAGTCAGACACAGTCCACACTCCTTGCTTTCGGCAATTCAACAATATTTATTAATAGAGGCTAATCAAACAAATAAAAAATATATATACATTTGAAATAGGCTAGTATATGTTGCTACTAAAACTAATCATTGACTGAATGGAAAGTAGGCTAAATTAACATAGTAAAACAGGCACAGACACGTGATACAGTTACCACTCCATTGATCATCAGCTGAGAGTAAGAGAGAGAGGGTGTGTATAATGGGGAGAGGGGAGAGAGGAGGTGAAGAGAGGTAATTCAAAGAGAGAGAGAGAATGTTTTATTCACAGGGCTTTAAACAGGTTAGCCCCTCCTTCTGCTGGACACACCTCCCTCAGTCAATCCCTTAGGATGTAACAGAACTAGAGTGCCTCCTGTGGGAAGGGAGATTGCATTGGAAGGGAATGGAGGAGGAGTTTATCAACAACCCAACTGATTTTGCCTGGTGAAAGGCCATGTGCTTCACAGAGGACTCCATTATTACCTAAGGGAAGAATGGGGGCTTGAATCCCTGTATTAGAACACAATAACACTTCATTGGCATACAGTTTGGCTGTTAATCACTCCCCCCACTTATTACACACAGTGATCTCTCTTAAAGGGACACTATAGTCAGCTGAAGAACTACAGCTTAATATAGTTGTTCAGGTGAGATCTATAGGTCCCTGCAGGCAATCTAATGTAAACACTGTATTTTCATTCTGACGAAATAGAGGTTGGCTGGAGAGTGCCTTTAAACAGTGTGGATCTAGCTCACAATGCTACTTGCACGTTTGCAGAATAAATGGTTCGGGAAAACGTTTTTTTTTTTTTTTTTAAATGAGATGTATGATCTTCATGTTTCAAAAAATTAAGAGCAATGTA
>OW240921.1:19515777-19536419 GCA_933207985.1 Pelobates cultripes | reverse complement strand
TTGTGATTTAGGAATGTTAGGTGATTTCTGCCTATTATGGATTAAAACCAGACTCTGTATCAACTGTGTAATTTTCCATGGGAGTTTTGCCATGGATCCCCCTCCGGCATGCCACAGTCCGGGTGTTAGTCCCCTTGAAACAACTTTTCCATCACTATTGTGGCCAGAAAGAGTCCCTGTGTGTTTTAAAATTCGCCTGCCCATTGAAGTCTATGGCGGTTCGCCCGGTTCGCGAACCGAAAATTTCGTGTTCGCGACATCACTAATCTTGAGTTATCAGACCAAATGATTTTGCATCACCCTGAGTAAGGTACCTTTAGAGATCGGTTCCAAAGTTAAAGATGTAAGTGATGTCCTAATGGCCAAATAGTCAAACTTCTTGGTGATAAACTTTGATTCATTGTCAAGGTATTTCTTTTGTCAAAACAAAATATTTTCTTTTATATATATATATTTTTTTTGTAAACAAAATTTACATAAGGAAAAGCAAAAGGGGCACATCAGTTTACCTTATTTTTGGAGGGATATAGGGCATCGCATAATAATAGACACAACCATATAGTTCAACTAGACATTTTGAAAACAAAATCAGCAAGTGTTGTAATTATAGCAACATCAGCTTATGAATATAGGGACATAGTATGTGTGGGTATAGAGGATGTGTGTATGTATAGTGACTATAGTGTGTGTGTGTAGGGATTGTAGTGTGTGTTTGTGTGTGTATGGAATGCAGAGTGTGTTTGTAGGAGAGGTAATGTGTTTGTTTAGGACAGGGGTCATCAGCCTGCTCCCTACTGCCCACTAGTGGGCGATTTGGGATTTCAAGTGGGTTGTGGTGGGTTCTGCGTAAAATGCCTGGTGGGCTGAGATGCCCGGTGGGCCTTCCATCTTCCTTGTCGGCTCATACTTGCTGTGAGCCCTCTCGGGCCGGTGATCTCCCTCGCCGGTGCGCTGCACTGGCACCTTGTTCCAGCAGAGGGAGGGAAGGGCCTGGAAGGATCTGTGTTCCTCCTGCGAACAGGCTGGTTGGAGTGTTGCCACACATTACCATGACAACGCTCCCATACAGTGCTGTGTTCACAGGAGCTGCAGGCTAAAGTAAAAGTGCCACCAGTGGGCCACCAATGCTTGCAGCATTATATGCCCCCTCCCTGACAAAGGTAAGAAGGGAGGGGGAAACATTAAGCTGGATTTGTACATTTCACCCACCTACACACAAGATATACCCTATGCACCCCTCACACACTACACCCTTCACACACAAATACACGCTGCCCCCTCACACGCACACACTGCCCCTTTTACACAGACATTGCCCCTCCTATCAGGACCTTGCTCTAACACTCACCTAACTCACAAGACTTTCACTCTCTCATTCCACGAGGACGCTGCGTCGGAGCACGACTCCCCAGGCAGCACGCACAGTTAAAACACCCATGCCGACCGCTCACGTTCATGTGAACAGCATATCTGTTCTCACGAACGCCACTAACCTGAAACAGAAGGCAGAACTCCATGTGTACAAATGCCACCTCTGTTCATGTGAACGCAACTTATCTATACTTGCAGACAGTTCATACGGACAACGGCTCCCGAACACAGAAGGAAGAACTTCAGGGGAATAAAAGGGCGTATGCGCACCAACACAGAACCTTTTAAAGATACAGGAGGTAGGGATCAGGGTGGAACCTCAATTAACAAGTACACACACTTCCCCTATTTAAGTCGCACACACCCTTCACTCTTTGCTCAATAGTACTGTGCTCCTGATTGTGTAAAGACCTTCAGAGACTGTCCTGTGTATCTTGATCCAGATATTGATCCTGATTTTGACCCTTGCTGTATTATCCCTTCTAAACCTATGGCTTCCCCAACTACTCTCTTCGTCTGATTTCCTTTGTACCACAAACCTTGTCCATTGCTTTCAGCACTACTCTGCATCTTGAGCTCCATCTACTAAACTATGAACCCGACACCCACTCACACACACACTGCCCCTCATACACACATTGCCCCCCTCACTCACACACACACACTGCCCCATCACATACACACACTTCCCCCTCTCTCTCACACACACACACACACACACTGCCCCCTCACACTTTCTCTGCCCCCACACACACACTTCCTCCCCTTACATGCACTGTTCCACTAACACACACTGTCCCCCTCACACACAGAGCCCCACACATATTGTCTCCTTATGCACACGGTATCACACACACACACACACACACACACACATACAGTGGTGTATCCTGGTTTTGTGCTGCCCTAGGCTGGGCTGTTCCCATTAGGCAGAATCTGCATCTGAATACAGGCACCTCTCCTGTAGGTGGCACCAATTTACAGTACTTATAATAAGTCTAATAGGTAGGTTAGTGAAGAGATTTAAATCAAAGGAGTCCTGGCCAGTATCCGCTGTAGTCCAGTCAGCCTCCTATACATGCAAGCTCTAAATAAAGTTTAATGTCTTTTCATTTGATTTAGATTTTTTTTTAAATAATTTTTTTCTTGTATCTTATATTACAATTTAAACTCATAATACCATAATGTATCTGCACAGTTCTACATGAGACAGAATAAACATCATACTCACCCACTTTGGTAATCTCCAATTTATCAATGCAAGAAGCTTCATTCATGTTACATACATGAGGTGCACCTCTGCACGAAGTTTCTGATATGGTACTACATTGCATGCATGTTAAAGAGCTTCCTGAACAAAGATATGGAATTAAATTATTACCAAAACACAATGAAATGAAAATAAACAAAGCTAAAAATGTATATACGTAAACTGGGAAATAAAAAATAGCATAATATAATCACGAGAAGACAAGGCTGAACAACAAACATCCAGACATTTATGTAAGTATTATTTATGTCTGTCGCTTTTGTCTGCCTCCAAAGTCTACAGACAGTAGATGCTTATTAAAATTATTGACCTTAGCAGTATCTTTTAATACTTTTTGTTTTTATTGACCAACATTATTTTGGATGAAAAGCTTCTGGGATTTACTTCCTTTGTCGAGTGTAAAGCATGCTATACAGTCGAACACCAAACAAGGTAACAGGTCACATATAATAGCTATAAAAAAGGCATGAATAGGGGCGTGGCCTGGCAGCGCGCAAAGACGGACGCGTGAACTGTCAGCTCCCGTGAGGGTGAACGCCAAACAGCGATTAGAATAGCATTTCCCACGACGAAATACACCACTCTGACCCGGTGGAGATCCTACCTCATCATGGCACACAGAGCCCCCCAAAAAGCGAAAGTACGACCCGCAGCGACCCGGATTTCCTCGCTCACGCCGCCAAGCACTAACCGGCAAGATGGCGCTGAAGGCCCAAACTCGCCAACTGCGTGTTCAGAGAAGAGCGACAGCACCTCAATATCAGCGGGCAATACGGCACCTGCATCAGAACATGCCCTACAAGGTATGCTTCGAAACCTTCAACTTACCCTGCAGGCAGAATTTGCCAAATTAGCCCACGATGTTCGGGCGGACATCAAAGAAATAAGTGAACGCACTTCCTCCTTGGAGGATAAAACAGAGGAGCTCATAGGAGCCCACAATGATCTGGCATCAGCTTATGAGACCATAGAAACCCGGGTGACTTACCTAGAATCCAAACTTGCAGACCAAGAAGACCGTGATAGACGTAACAACGTCAGAATAAGAGGAGTGCCAGAAGAGATCAAACCTTCAGAACTCCATGACTATGCGGTAGGCCTATTCAAAGCCCTAAGCCCAGGGCTATCAATAGAAGAGCTCCGTTTAGATCGCATTCACCGCCTACCGCGCCCAAAATTTTTAGTGAATACTGCCCCTAGGGACGTGATCACAATGCATTATTTCACGTCTAAAGAAACGGTAATGAGAGCGGCAAGGAACCCAGATAACTTCCCTGCAGAATTCCAACACATCAAACTCTTCACAGATCTATCTGCAGTAACATTGGCCAAACGGAAAGACCTTGCACCAATAACAAAAGCACTTCGAGATAACGACATCCTCTACAAATGTGGCTATCCTACGAGTCTGATCATAAGGAAAAATGGAACTGAACACCAAATATCCACAGTTGCAGACGGCGCCAAATTACTTGAAGATTGGAATGTGCAAGTTCATCTCCCAGGAGAAGAGCGGCAGTTGCGGAACTCCGACAAGTCACCCACAAAAATTGATAAATTGTGGTCTATGAGACTCCCACGCAAATAATCCGGGACTGGTATTAACTATCTGGCTATTTTACTCAACCTGCTGGGATTTCGTGATGTGTAGATACGTGAGCATGATATACTTACATATTCTATTGTTTCTTCTATTCTATTGTTTCTTTTATTATGTATATAGCTTGAAACGCTGTGTTACATGGTCAAATGACTACCTAGCGCATAAGATTGATATGTTATATAACCCTATCACCCCACAAACATATAATAGTGATGGCATCATCATCACACGCTTGCTTTAGACATAACAGGTACTTCCTGGATGGATCTCCCAACTAAATTGCAACTGTTCATACCACGGATCTCACCCTCCCCCCATGTCGGCTCACTGGGGCCACTAAACTGTTCACTCTGGGTAAACGGCCTCGGCCTAACCCTGCCTATGTATATAGTTAAGTTACAAATCTTTACCCCTACCCTTTCCCTACTCCCAGTTCACCCCCCTCCTACAAATACTATGGGTGCTACAACAGATCACCGAGACGGAGGCGTTAGAAAAAATAACTCACAGTACAGACACATTCTCATATCCAAAAAGCGATTCACCGAATTGGTGGACATCATACTATCGACCTGTAAGTCGAAGCGAAAACTGCATAGATATGACTCTATACCACACACACCATATTGCAACTATATTATTATACATCTGCAACCGCGACGCCCACACACCTAAATGGCACTAATAATATTGTCCCTAAATACTAAAGGGTTAAATTCTCCCCACAAAAGGAGACTAGCCCTGGAGGAAGCAAAAAAGGTAAACGCCTCCATAGCCTTCTTTCAAGAAACTCATTTCCTAAACTCCAACATGCCCAAATTCTCATCAAAACAATACCCCATAGGCTACCATACAGGTTATACCAAAAAAAAAAGAGGGGTTTCAATCTTGTTTAACAAAAATGTAGCCTTTTCCTTACACAAAAAAACAGGGGACAAAGAAGGCAGATACCTTCTCATCCAATGCCTCCTTGACAACGAACCCTATACACTCATAAACATCTATGGCCCACACGACAATCAAGCAACTTACCTTGCCAAACTTCTGTCGAGGGCTGACACTACCAACTTTGGGACTCTGATCATAGGGGGAGACACAAATTTTATTCTTGACAGTCACTTAGACTCATCTTCCACCCTGCAAGTTTCTAGCAAAACTATGAAAAAACGGTCACTATCCTCCTGTACTATCAGAAAACTAATACATGATTCAGGGTATGTGGACATATGGAGGATACTCCACCCCTCAGAAAGAGATTTCTCTTTCCACTCACAAGCGCATTACTCGTATTCCAGGATCGATAGATTCCTACTACATGCCTCTCTAACACCCAGAGTTCTATCCACAAAGATAGGTCTTATAACATGGTCAGACCACGCGCCGATCGTGCTGACAATCTCGACTCAATACCCAAACCGAGGTAGAGGTTCTTGGCGATTGAACGAATCTCTCCTGAAGAACCCTGTTGTCATATCACAAATTAAAAAGGAACTGGAAACTTACTTCCAGACCAACACCACAGACGACATCTCTACCCCCACACTGTGGCAAGCTCATAAAGCTGTGGTTAGAGGCCTCCTTATTAAACACGCTAGCTATGCCAGAAAGAAAAGACAAACTGAACATAATGATCTCCTACGACAGATAAAATCCCTTACACATACTAATAAGACAAACCCGTTACCAGACCATTATACTAAACTACAACAACTGCAGAACCAACTATGAACACTTGAATTAGACAAAACAAATGATCTTTTACAGAGATATAAACATAAATTTTTCGCTCAAGGAAACAAGGCTGGTTCACTTTTAGCATCCAAACTAAAGGCACGAACAGCCAACTCCAGAGTAGCATACCTATTAAATCCTGATAAATCTAAAATTATGAATCCGCAAGATATAGTGGAAACATTCGCAAAGTTTTATAGCTCCCTATATAATCTCAATACAGATGTAAACATGCCCACACCGTCCACAGCACAAATTAAAGACTTCCTCGATACGGTCAACCTCCCAACCCTTACTCAAGAGGAAATAACCGCAATCACCAAACCATTTACAGTAGAAGAATTGAACAATACAATTGCGCGGTTACCCCCCCATAAATCACCAGGACCAGACGGGTTTACTAACCTTTATTACCAAACCTTCTCTGATGTCTTAGCGCCACACCTGGCGGAGCTCTTCAACCATTGCTTTAACACAGGCACAATGGTACCAGAAATGCTCCAGGCGTACATTTCCACACTCCCAAAACCAGGCAAACCAGCAACACTCTGTCAGAATTTCAGACCCATATCATTACTCAATTGTGACACGAAAATATATGCTAAGATATTGGCCGATCGTCTCAAACATATCTTAACACGAATTGTACATAACGATCAATCAGGCTTTGTTAAAAACAGACAAGGTTCCGACAACACAAGGAAAATTCTCGACATTCTCGCACACATGGAAACGAAGAATATGGGAGGCCTTCTCCTGGCACTGGATGCCGAGAAGGCCTTCGATAGACTCAATTGGGACTACATGAATCAGGTCCTCGCCAAGTTCGGATTCCCTACCACATTTATCACAGGTGTTAAAGCACTTTACTGTGCGCCATCAGCCAAAGTCACGCACGCAGGCTTCATCTCCAACTCTTTTTCAATAACCAATGGCACACGCCAAGGTTGCCCGCTCTCCCCCCTTTTGTTTGTATTATCCCTAGAACCCTTAGCATATACAATTCGGACCCACGAAAACATTAAAGGCATTACCATCCATAACACTGAATGCAAACTATCGATGTTCGCAGACGACATCCTCATTTCCATGACACACCCAAACCTTACCTTACCGCACATTATTCAATCCCTGGAAGAATACAGTAAAGTCTCGTATTACAAGCTCAACCAAACTAAAACTCAAGCACTACCCATACGTCTTCCAACAAAAGAGGTTACTGTACTGAAAGGCAAATACCCATTCGATTGGCGACAAACGCACCTCACGTACCTAGGAGTTAAGATAACGGGCACATATAGAGGGATCAGCACATGCAACTTCTCAACCCTTCCGCAAATGTGTAAACAAATACTGCATAAATGGAAAGACGTCATGATTTCTTGGCTAGGCAAAATTAATGCAGTTAAAATGATGGTACTACCAAAACTACTGTATATATTTAGAATGTTACCAATACCCGTTTCACCTATGATACACAAACAAATCCAAACCCTAATCACCACCTATATATGGGACAAAAAGAAGCCCAGACTGCCTTTAAATCTTTTACAATCCCCCACTATGGAAGGTGGCTTGGGATTCCCCAACATTGCGTCTTACCAAAAAGCAGCCCTCTTAGAAAATGCTGTGAAACTGCATGCCCCAAAAAACACACTACAATGGGTGGACCTGGAAAACGAGTATGATCCCAAAACCTCAGCACTGGACTACATGTGGACACCTAAACACTTTCGATACAAACACCAACAATTGTTACCACCCACTAGACACTCAATACAAGCCTGGGACCACCTCCATCGCTCGCAGGTTAATACTGCAAAATTTTCTCCCTGGGCACCTATTACGGCACTTGCCTCACTATCTCCATGGCTGTCCTTAAACAAATGGAAAGAACTAGGGATCACCCGTATCACTGATATTTGCAATCAGGGCAAGATACAACCGTTCCCAGACCTACAAAAAACATACCACCTACCTCCCTCATTTATCTTTCCTTACATTCAAATGAAAAGTTTGGTCGCTAACAGAGTAGCCCTCACTCCAGCGACTTCCTGCATTTCTGATCAACATCTCTTAATCCTATATAATAGATGCTATAACTCCCCAGTTAAAAACAAAACTCTATCGATGTGCTACACTACACTGAGGTACCAAACACCACAATCTGAATACAAATACCGCACACAGTGGGCAAAAGAATGTGTACAATCCCCAACTGATAAACAATGGCTAACATCACTTCAAGCTCTGAAAGGTCTCACGACCTGTTATTCACATGTTGAAGCTTATAGAAAACTCATCTACAGGTGGTACTACACACCTCATAGACTCCACAAAATATACCCCCAGACAACCCCTGTTTGTTGGAGATGCAGCACCCATAAGGGTACGATGACCCACATATGGTGGGAATGCCCGGATATAAAGCCACTATGGGTAGAAACGCAGAAAATATGGGAGCAATTGAATATCAAACTCCCCCCTCTCAGCCCCCAATTGAGCCTATTTCTACTACTCCCCAATACATTACCCAATGCTGATAAGCATCTAGTGGTGATATCACTGTTAGCTACAAGGAATGTGATAGCATGTCATTGGAAACAAACTGGATGCCCACCTATCTCACTACTCTGGCATAAGACAACACAATTTCTAAAATACGAAAAGCAATCAGCCACAACTCCCAAACAAATCTCCACATCGCACCTAAATTGGCAAAGATGGAAAGAACTAAACCTGGGGTCTGAGGCCGGCAATGCCATACCTTGCAATTAGATAAAAAATGATTGAGGGATGAAGTAACAGAGTAACAGACTTTCAATGATAACATGTACTATCATAGGTCAATAGATAGCGTTTATATGGAAATGTTCATAGGATGTAAATAGTTTCTTGTAACTTAAACGAAAGACGCACATCAGGAACTAGGGTCCTCATAGTGTCTAGTGTCTTACCTACTTTGGTAGAACATTGCTAAGTATATTACTGTATCGTTAGGCATATAACTGCCAATAATTAATCATTAAAGTGAGTAATAAGGGCATACACGGACTACTGACAATGCACTAAGGAACATTGTTACTAAGAAATACCACACCATGGGATAATCTCTACACAACACTCAGACACGGTATCTCATTAGAAGGCAGCACATCCACCTATCAAAAGGATGTTAGCTTCCCATTAAGAGTAAATGCACACAAATACTCACTGTCTGTTGCTACTTAACAGCAACCTGATAAAAATATTGGTACTTGGAAACGTATGATGTGTAACGTACAACAACGACTGAAATTTAACAATATTTAGTGACGTTCTGCTAACAACCTGTACGTAATATTCTCACTGTAATTGATGACTTCCTCGAGGGATCAAAACCACAGCGTATAATATGTATATCCTATAAATATGAATGTATATATCTCTATGTGAATATGTATCTCTGTGAACCTGTAAATATGTAGATACTGCTATTTGTAGGCTTCCCCCCCCCCCTTTTTTCCTTTTTGTACCCCATATATATAAAACCTTAATAAAATTCAAGTTGAAAAAAAAAAAAAAGGCATGAATAAAATTAAAGAAAGTCTGTAGATTATTTTTTTTTTTAAATGTCAATTATAATAATTAATGGCGCAACTCCAGGAAGCCTGGTTCTCTAAATGTTGGCTTGTCTATTAAGAAAGATATTTTCAAATTTTCATAGACAACATATTATTTATCTCAGGTACGAGAGCAGTTTGAGATGAGGTTTAAGTAAAATAAAGTATGCAAAAAATAAATGGCTTAACTGACCTGTAGCCAAAAAGGCAAAAAGGAAACCAAAAAGCACGACATGATTTGCCATGATGACAGAGAGTTTCTCTTTAACTTCACAAAATGAATCTCAGTCTAGGTCACCAGTCTTATATCTGGGGGAGGGCACCTGGCGTTTGACTTCATTAAATCTTCCCTATAATGTAATACTTAGAAACTGCCAATTTATTCTGACATGCACTGCAGTGGGAGCCGGGAGGACAAACTATGAGAATACCTCATCTTATTATATTTTGTTGGCTTTAATACAATGTTTCTTGGTTGGATGTCTGCCAGTTTCTTGCAGGATGTGAGCAATATATTAAATGTAAATATTTAAAAATATAATTACTTCCCCCCTCTACTTCTTTAACCCCTTAAGGACCAAACTTCTGAAATAAAAGGGAATCATGACATATCACACATGTCATGTGTCCTTAAGGGGTTAAAGATACACTGGTATCCAGTGAGATATCCCACACAAGGCAAAACATTTGGGTCTTAAAGTCTGGTGTGATGTCGATAAAGGGGAACCAAAACTGCTACCTCTTCTTGTAGTACTTCTAGATGGTATTTTAGATTGTAAGCTAGTTTGGTGAAAAGCCCTCTTCACATACCGTTCCAGTATGTCAATCAAGTTTTATTAGAACTTAGAGTTTGTTTTGTTTACCTATTGTACAGCACTGCAGAATATGTTGGCGCTATATAAATAATTGTAATAGTGCTTATGTTGTAATTAAGCCTCAGGCACCATTCGCCAGGTCTTGGTCAAATTGTCTCCAGTTGGTTAGACCAAAATTCCAAGTTCCTAAGGCACTTGTAGCCCTCATAGAAACACAGAATGTAATGGAAGATAACAACAGTTTGGCCCATCTAGTCTGCCCAGTTTTCTAAATACTTTCATTAGTCCCTGGCCTTATCTTATAGCTAGGATAGCCTTATGAATATCACACGCATACTTAAACTCATTCACTGTGTTAACTTCTACCACTTTAGCTGGAAGGCTATTCCATACATCCACTAACCTTTCAGTAAAGTAATATTACTAAAATTATTTTTAAATGTCTTAACATCTGTAGTAATAGAACTTATTCCTAGGTTAAGACCTAACTTTTGTATCTGACTATTATGCAAAAAGGGGAACTTATTAATCATACAACTTTCCACTTATTAATTATAAATAATACATAAATACAACAATGAGTTCCCCAAAATCCCTTTTAACTAGGAGAGATGCAGCGGTCCTAAAGTTAGTGGAGGTGAGATGTTTTGCCTATCATTTTCTTTCCATATGCTTTGTGCAAAGGAATATGGGGTTTTAACCTTATTTAAATTATTTTATGACCCTAAAGGACCTGAGGATAAATATGTTAAGGCGGAGCCTGTAGTTGTGGGAGGGGTTAACCGGCCTATTTATACCCAGTCCTACCTCTAAATCAGGGCCGAGATCGATTCAGACTCACTTCCGGTTCCGGTCCAGCAGCACCTCTAAAAGCAAACAAGGAACGCCTATTGCGCTCAGGCAGCAGCATCCCGACGACCGGAGTATCCCCCTACCCCACATCACTCAGCCAGGCGCAGTCAGGTCCTATACTAGGACCACAAGTATTCGGACGGTTCAGAGCTTCCGCCAGCCCGACGCCACCGTCGCTTCCAGGCTGCGTTCACCTCCGGTCACGTGAGTACCCAGCACACACCTCCTTAAACCCCGGTCACGCAGTTCACCCGTCAAAGGGGGGGCAGGCGCACACCAGCGCCAACACCAACCCCCCCCGTGCCCCTCCCCTCTCCCCTCCAAATAAAAAAATACAAAAAAAGCTGCCTTCCGGGTCAATACTTGCCTCCAGGAACACAGTCCTCCCGTCAGGGGAACCCTCCCCCTCTCCCACCCATGCCTTCCTGCTGGGCAACTTCTGGTCCCGGACACACAGTCCTACAGGTCTGGCAAGCACACCCACGAGTGCCGACGGTCAAACCCCCTCCACATATGTACCATACACACAGGACGCACAATCTCCCCAGCAGGGGAGCGGACAGGCTGGCAAGCACATTAGCTCATGAGTACATAGCACTCTGGGCTTAATTTTCAATTTCAAGTCTGTGGTTTCGTCCAAAGCAAGTCTGCAAGTCTATAAGTACATATCTTTAAATGTGCACGTTACGCTTTTCTCCCGCCCTAATAAATCAGCCATCACTCCCATTCAACCACATCCAATCTCAAATTATATGACATAATTATACACAACCACAATAATAATTCATACATCTAGGGGACAAGAGGGGGAGAGAGAGGGTGGGGGGATGAGCTCATTACATAAAAAAAAACAACAAAAAATCTATTACATAGGATACCAAAATCATTGGATACCACTCTACCATAAATACATAGGTAAGTAAGTGATATGGTCTTATCAATACAATATCAATATCACGGTCACACACAAATTTTAATCTTCACTTAGGCTCTCAGGGACAACGCATAGTCCACAAACTGCTACCCAGTATCCACCGGACAAGTTTCGAGCAGGTCTGAGCCATCTCTGGCAACCCACATGCCATACCAGTTCGCAAGACGCTAATTCATCTCCATAGGTCAAGGCAATCGTGCAAACTCGCTAACCAAAGTAAGTATCTCGTTTCTTTCCCGCCTTTTTCTCCCTTTAAGTAATCATCCTGTCAGACACGCACCTGACAGACCAACAGGTCACAAGGCCAACACAATGGCCCCATTTCAATCACGGTCCCTAACCACGTCCACATTCAGTGGAGAAAGCCATCGAATTCGCCACCAAGGCACAACACCCCCACATCGGCCATAGTTCACTCTACATTACACGTCATCACGCTTAATTGGTCCTCACAGCAAAGACCACTTCGCCCACCAACTTAACGGGCAAACTCTCCATATACACGTACGAGCACCTCGGTCACTCCTCCGTTACAAGGTATTTCACTCCCCACATAAAGATGTAAATTACTCCCATTAATACTAATTGCCCTATCGAACCATCGTCCCCTAATTCATGTACTTACTCATGTTATAGAATGTCACACGCTTCGGACATAGCCGAGGATGTCTCCCTACCCAGCACCCCAGCCAGAATCACCAGCCCTACCAGACCAAGTACCCCAGTGGATATGGTAGAGACGGCTAGTCCAGCGTCCCTACGCTCCTGGACCGTACCCAAGATCGCAGCCGAACTCAGAAGACGAGGCATACCATACCCAGCCACGGCCCGCAAAGCAGAACTATACCGCCTCCTGAACAGTAACCCCGACACCCCGCGACCAGGCACCAGCACACAGGCAATCGACGGGAGCATGCCTGGACTTCAGGCCACCATGTCCACTCTTCTTTCTTCAGTTAACCTTGAGAAACTTGAGTTAAACTTGAGAACCTTCAGAAACTTGAGAACCAAGTGGCTTTGATCAACCCAGCAACTGTCCCCTCCATGCCACCACAGACTTTGCCTAACCCGGGTAACAGCACATTTTCCGACCCAGCAACTACATCCACACACATCATCACGCCTGCCCACTTAGTGCCCCAAGCTATTAAGAAAGACATTCTAGAGGGGAAAGACATCAACCTGGTATCACTCCTCATAGCATCCCAAGACTTGGTTGAAAACAAGGCTTACTGCTATGGGGAAGTTTCTGTTGTACTCAAGGCTAGGGACCCCAGGCTTAACAAGAAACTGGCCATCCCTGATTTTGTGATCGCTTTTGACTTATACAGGATGTCATCTGTTCCGTCTTCCCTCAACGCAGAGAGGAGCTGGACCTTTACCTCCACAAATTGGTGGACCTAGGCAACAAGTACGGAGGCTACTCTTTCTATGATTATCATAGGTCATTCTCGGCGAAGGAGGCGGCAGCACTGGTCCAGTTTAACATACGCTCAGACTGGAGCCAACTGGATACGGAACTGTTCTGCCACCACTTCGCCGGCCTCAAGCCTCCGTCCTGTGCCATTTGCACGTCAACTGCACATTCCACCAATCTGTGCCCCTCTGAAGTGAGCCAACCCTCCACTAGCCAAGCAGAGCCCACCCCCAAATCAGACAGGGTGATCAAGGACAGACTGGGCAGGCCCATCATATTCCTCGGTAAAGCACAGATATGTAATAACTTCAATGCAAGGGGCTGTAGCTTCAGCGCTTGTCGTTTGTTGCATGTCTGTTCCCTTTGCTTTAGGGCACAGGCAAAGACCATGTGCCCTAATCAGCTTTTGCCTAGACAATGACTCACGGAAATTAATGTTAGCAACCTCACCTATTATCTCTCCAATCACCCCTCCCTCACTTGGTCGAGTTCCTCACCACAGGGTTCACGGTAGGATTCCACACAGGGCTAGTGGCAATCCCGGGGGGCACCTTAGAATGCAGGAACCTGCAATCAGCCATACAAGACCCTGTCACAACAGACGCACTGCTCACAGCCGAGATCGACCACAGGTTCATGATAGGCCCATTCACACACCCCCCATATGCTAGTTTCAGATCTAACCCAATTGGCATTGCTACCGGGAAATTCAACAATAAAAAACGCATGATTATTGACCTATCAGTGCCTCATTCATCCGTGGTTCCTAGCATTAATTCATTAATTCCATCCAGCGAATTTTCACTACAATATGCCACAGTGGATAACGCGATGGGGGCAATCTTGAAAGCAGGTAAAGGCGCCTGGTTAGGAAAAAATGATATCACTAACGCTTTCAAATTGCTACCCATATACCCGTCCCTGTGGCATTTACACACAGTTAAATGGAAGGGCCAGTACTACTTCGCCACGCGTTTGACGTTTGGGGCCAAAAGCAGTCCCAAACTGTTCGACATGTTCGCCGAAACACTATGCTGGTTAGTACTAAACGTGTGCGGCTGCCCAGTAGCAATACACTACCTGGATGACTTCCTCACGGTTGAGGAACCTAACTGCACTCCCCACAACTTCGATAAAACTGCTGCACTTTTCTCCACACTAGGGGTCCCTCATTCAGAAGAGAAAACGATAGGTCCCTCTACAGCCCTGACCTTCTTAGGCATCCATCTCGATTCCACATCTATGGTAGCGAGTCTTCCAGACGAGAAGGTAACCCGCATCACTAACGAAAAAACATGGTTCATCGAGAAAAACATTTGCTCCCGCAAAGAGCTACAGTCACTCTTGGGCTCACTTAACTTTGCGATCCGCATTATACCGCAGGGTCGATCGTTCATTTCACGCTTGCTGCACCTCCTAACGGAGACCCCCCACGACAATACCCACATACTCATCGAAGTTAACGCCAAAGCAGACTTATGAATGTGGGGCACATTTCTCTCCTCCTGGAATGGGAGGTCAATGTTCATACCCCCACTCGACATAGATTCCCCCGGTTGTATGGACCGATGCAGCAGCCCACACAGGCTTCACAGCCATATACAACGACCAGTGGCTCTGTGATTCATGGCCATCTGAAACGTCAACACTACAGGCATTTAACACCACATCCTCGCTTTTCAAACTTTATCCAATAGTGGCAGTTGCACACACTTGGGGTTCGTTGTGGGAGGGCAAAGCAGTTAAATGCCTCTCCGACAACAAAGCCACATGCGAAATCATAAACGATAAGGGCAGATCCGCATCCCTAGTCATCATGAGACTCATGAGGAGACTCATGTGGCTGGCAGCAACTCACAACTTCCACTTGGTTTGCATGCACATGCCAGGTCGGGTAAATATTGCAGCTGACGCTCTCTCTCACTCCAACTTTCAGGCCTTTTTCGAACAGCACCCCACGGCGGCAATTAAACCCGTGCCGACCCCCGCATTTCAGGACCTCATAATGGACTGATATGCCTGAAACAACACGCACTAACATTGGCAAAAGCTGCTTTATCAGATAACACCAAGAAGTCCTACGACAGAGCACTTACTATTTTCTCCAGGTTTACTTCCGAACACCACATCACCAACACCTTTTCCATCGACACAATTGTTGCTTTCACTGCTCACTGCCACCTACACCTCAAGCTTGCCCATAACACCATCAAACTTTACCTCACGGGCATTCAGCACCACTTACTCACCTTATTTCCAGATCACAAACCTTTCATGTCTTCCTATCTCTTAAAAAACGTCCTGAAAGGTATACTCCGCACTGACGGCCCTCCAACAGCCAAAAGACAACCAATTGACAGGACTAAATTTAAGGATCTATCAGATCTATTAGATTCTAACCCATTCGAACCTAGTACTAACGGCGTACTCAAGACAGCTATGTACATAGGGTTCTACGGGTTCTTAAGGCCCAATGAATTCACAGTGCATAATCTATCGGTCAACACAAGTTATGTCAGAATAAGGGACCTACAAAAATTAGGGGACCACTACGTACTGCGTCTAAGACGAACCAAAACAAATCAGGTGGGACCGCCTATGGAAATCCAGTACTTCCCGACCCATAACAAATGGTGTCCGGTGATAGTCCTGGATACTTTCTGCCTTTCCCTCAAAGACAAACAAAGCTACTCACCCCTACTCACTATTGCCGACAAACCCCTGACCACGGCTAAATTCATACACTACATAAGGGCCTTGGCGGTCAGACTAGGTCACGACACCATGTCCATCTCAGGACGCTCATTTAGGATCGGCACTGCTTCAGCCGCATACAGCAATAACGTACCCGCACACATCATTAAAAAATGAGGAAGGTGGAAATCAGCAGCTTATGGCAAATACATTTCACAGCCAGAGAAAGAACTTAGGAAAGCTTTCAAGGAATTACTTATGTGAATTTACAAGCATTAAAGTGTTCTGATTCAAAAACCTTTTTGCCCTCATTATTTCAGACCTACCCGATCGTTGGTTCAGGCACACCACAACCAACTATCAATCATCACCTACGACTACAGATATGGCTTTATATCCCCGACTACAAAAATATATATATATGTTTCTTTTATATCCCGCTTTTCTCATATTTCTTCCAAGCTATTTATATATTAGATATACATATATGTTGTTTGTTCTTATTTCTGAAAAGTAGTTGCTTCACACTTATTAGAAAAAGTTCTATATATTCTATGTCAATGATTCAGGGCAATTGCAAAAAAAAGTGTATAGTTGTTTTCTTTTACACCATGTGCTTTTTGCTTTGCACTCTGTTATAATATAGACTAAAGGATCAATATTTTTTTTTAATTCACATAATAGATTTTTCACTTTGAGCCAGTCCTTAATGAAATGCACCAGTGTGCTGTAGTAGTTATGGTGCCAAGACTGCCCTGGCGGCCCCCCATTATAAGCAGTCAAACTCTTTTAGAACACTGCTTTTCATTAAAGGGTTACTCCAACCACCTTGACCACTTCAGTGATTTCAAGTGGTCATGGTTCCTGGAGTCTGTATGTGCAGTGTACTTCTATGAAACACTGCACAAACAAAGACTTACCCCTCTAATGCCTGGGGTGTAACTCCACATCCAGTAACATCATTAAGACATCATTAGCCAGTTTGGAATTGGAGCTGAGAGCTGGCTAATGTCAGTTCTGTGTAGATACATATGTACAGAACTGCAATGATGGCCTGAGAGTGGTCAACTAACACTCTCAGCCAATGAATAACCAGCAGCTCTGGCATCCAGCTCTGCAAAAGCCAGATGCACATCACTGCCAGTCTTAAAGGTGACCAGGAGCCCGATAGGACCAGGTTTTCTTGGCAAAATTACCGGGAAACTGAGCAAGGGTTCTCCTGGCATTATAAACAGTACAGTGTTCTTTGATCTCTTTTCTAGTTGTTCTAATAAACAACACAGATTTTCTATCTTCAAATCAAATCATCTTATCTCCTGGTTGGTAAAGCACCAAGCTGTTTACCTACAGAAGACACATCCATCTTTTTGTATATTTAACCGTTCACACACTGTTCCTCCAAGATACTAGCAGAGTCAACCACCCTCTCTTAGTTACCCCATCACACATGCAGCTTTGCTTCTAGTTGCCCATGCAGTCATTGCACCTTCCTTCTAGATACTTACTAAGCCTCTCTCCCACAAGGTTACCTTCTCGTATTCTTATTTGGCCTGATTTGCATCCTGTCAGTAATATCAGCAGGTATGAATAATTTACTGTTTTTACTATAATCTCAACAGTTTTAAGATGAAAATGCAGAAGGTAACTTTGTGGGATAGAGGCTTAGTAAGTAATTACTGCTATCCTCCAGTCCAACCTCTCTTCCTGCTAGTCAACCATCCTAGTCAGTCACTCACCCTTGACTATAAAAACACATCTATTCACTTAACAATGATCTTTCTCAATCAAAATCCATCCTGCTTCTCATCCATTTGGCCAACAGAGTTATTAATGTCAGGTATCAGTAGCCAGACAGAAGCCATTAGCAGCCCTAAAGGAGACATGTAAAGCAAATTGAAATTCCAATCAGTGAAGCAAAGGGGAATAATTTAGATCACAGATGACGCAATAAAAGTAATGAAACAAAACAAAAACACAAAAAGGAAAAAAAAAATCAAACACAGAAACAATAGCAAAACATGCATATGTGTAGAACTAAAGACAATGTGTGAGAGTCATTCCCATTATATCTGACTATTTAGGAAGAGATACGCATTAACATATCTATAGTAATGGAAAATAATCGTGGGTAAAGATCTAACTTTAAATGTTGTATCTGACAAATTATTATTCAAAAATGGTCACTGATGAATTATGAAACTTTCCACTAATTAATTATAAATAAATAAAACAATTGGTCCCCAAAATGCTTTTTTTTACCAAGAGAGATGCAGAGATCCTCCTATAAGTGGATGTGAGATGTTTTGCCTATCATTTCCTTTCCATGTGCTTTATGTAGAGAAACAGGGGTTTCAACATTTATTAAATCATTTTGTTAACCTGAGAACCACCCATAACAAAGAGGAGAGGCCTCCCTCCATTTATTCTGCAGGCAATATGTTAAAATATGTACATGTATGAACTGTGAAACTGTAGAATAGAAACTAAGATTACATATTGTAACGAGAATATACCCCAACACGCAGGATTCAGCTAAACAAAAGACAACACAGAGGAGAGATACGTCTACCGGACCTCAGAATGGCCGGACTCGACGTATATGAGAGGAGACAGAGTCAGGAACGATCCGAAGTCAAGGGCACAGAGAGACAGCGTAAACTAGGACTAGCCATGGTCTGGTACACAGTAAACAGTAAGCCGGCAAACAGAACAGATAAGGATAAAGAGAAAACGTAGTCAGAAACAAAGCCAAAGTCAATACGAAGAAAACACAACTGAACACAATAAGCGCTAAAGGGAACTGAAACAGAAACCACGATAGGGCAGGGAGTAAAAGGAGAGGTAAGTTTAAATATCTTCTAAATGAATGTGATTGGCTCCTGTCATATCCACACCCCCAAAAGGTAAGTGTATGGGGAGTGTGGCATGACAGGGGCCAATGGGAGCCTTTTGACAATTTAGGCTCCCACTGTCTTTTTAAGAGCGCGCCCGAGACTCGCGGCGCGCTCTTAGATGCAGGTGGGACATGTGACCGCCTTCCTATTGAAGCCGTCGGATGAGCTGCGCGCGGCTCGTGCAGCAGCAGGACCGCGCGCGGCTCGAAGAGAGGACCGCGGCCGGCCCCTGGATAAGGTAAGTAACGCTACACATATGAGTTTATATATTTGATATATATTAAAATAACATTTATTTTTATTGTAATGATCAGTATTTTTGTATAAGAGCCCTCACACACTTTATGTATTTCTGTATGTGGATGAGACACATGGCAGGCAATTCACTACAAAGCTGACACTTTTCCCCATGATGAATTTTCTTTAAACTCTCCCTTTCTTACTTTGTCCTATTTAACACTGCAGTCTCTCTCATGTGTGAGTTTTTGCACAGTGTGTTTTACTAATCAAGTTGATCATTCCAACTATTATAATGTCAGTTTGTTTCCGTAGCTAACAAAGTGATATCTCCTGCCTTTCATATTCTGTTCCGTATTATGTTACTGGAAATATTAGTTATTAGTCACTGACTGCAATATTTACGCATCCACGAGAGATCGCCAATGTTATCTTTCAAGTGCTTTTGCATTGGCTATCACTAATTTCCTACAGTTTGTACCAACCCACTTTTTTCTTTGACAATAAAATATTTTGGTTACACTTTACAACTAAGGCATGTAACATCTATTTTAACTGGATTTCTGCTTTATTTTCCTGGACCAGCATCAATCTGTTCTACGGCAATGCATTTCTTATTCGGCCTGATTTGCATCCTGTCAGTAATATCAGCAGGTATGAATAATTCACTGTTTTTACTATCATCTCAACAGTCTTAAGACAGTGAGGGGGCAGTGTGTAGGAGGGTGACAGTGTGGGGGGTGCATTGTGCGTGTGCTGATGACATTGAGGGGAAGCATATTTTAACTCAATATGTCTGTATATGTGATATCTTGAAAAAGCCTACTCAGTAATTCTCCTATAGACTTAATAGGAAGCAGATCTTGGACACGGACACGGATTTGCTATTCAAGAGTGATTTTAATTTTGTTTTAAATATTTATTTTTTTTTACATTTTTTTGTTATTATTTTGATTGGCTCCTATGACTATGATGCACAAGAAATGGGTGATAACATTTTCCTTGAGAGTCCTGATAATCTCAGTTTTATTTATGGTATTATTATTATTATTCATTTTTTTCCCATTAGTATTTTGTATTATTTCTCCAATTTCCTATATAAGTTTTTTTGTGATGTGGTAGGTTTTAAATTAACATCCTCAAGTTAACTTTTTACATTTAAGTTTTACATTTCCATTGTATGTCCAAGAAAGTTATTTGTGTTATTGTCTATAATTTGACA
>OW240921.1:19478788-19509263 GCA_933207985.1 Pelobates cultripes | reverse complement strand
ATCATTGATGTTTGAAATAATTTTGTAATTCTTTTTTTTTTCCAGTTTCCGAGCATAATAACACAGTTAACGGACGTCTCTGTGAAGTGTGTTATGGGTTGGATTCCTACAACTGCAATATTAATGGTTACATAGAGTGCAGAGGAGATCAAACAGATTGCGTTGATATTGCAGTAACTTTGGAGAAAATAGGTAACAATTTCTAATATTGATTAGGATGAAATGCTGTGCGGAAAGTTTTTATTTTGTTGGTTTTCTTTTTTTAAACAATTTAATATTTTGATAAATGTTTCCATATAATTTAATATCTTGTTTTTTATATGTATTGGTATATTTTATATATGTAACATTTTTCTTGATATTTTAATATTTTGAAAACATAACATAAACGGGGAGGCATTTATTAGTCTGTCTTGCAATGTAGAGGAGTTCCTAGGACCACAGCTCAGTATGCATTCATTTATTTTTATTGTTTGACTGTTGTTTAATTCTTCCACCATGGATTTTTTTTATCTTTGTAGTTGCTGTTTCTCATACTGTGCATGATCAGACAGAAAGGGTTGGTTGCAATAGAAGATTTCTGTTTCAACTATATATTTGATGGAGTCCTAACCTCAACATCTGAGGAAAGGGATTTAGGGGGGATTATTTCTGATGATTTAAAGGTAGGCAGACAATGTATAGTGCAGCAGGAAATGCTAGTAGAATGCTTGGTTGTATAGGGAGAGGTATTAGCAGTAGAAAGAGGGAAGTGCTCATGCCATTGTACAGAACACTGGTGAGACCTCACTTTGAGTATTGTACGCAGTACTGGAGACCGTATCTTCAGAAGGATATTGATACTTTAGAGAGAGTTCAGATAAGGGCTACTAAAGTGGTTCATGGATTGCAGGATAAAACTTACCAGGAAAGGTTAAAGGATTTTAACATGTATAGCTTGGAGGAAAGACGAGACAGGGGGGATATGATAGAAACATTTAAATACATAAAGGGAATCAACACAGTAAAGGAGGAGACTATATTTAAAAGAAGAAAAACTACTACAATAAGAGGACATAGTCTTAAATTAGAGGGGCAAAGGTTTAAAAATAATATGAGGAAGTATTACTTTACTGAGAGGGTAGTGGATGCATGGAATAACCTTCCAGCTGAAGTGGTAGAAGTTAACACAGTAAGCATGCGTGGGATAGGGATAAGGCTAGCCTAAGGCCAGGGACTAATGAAAGTATTTAGAAAATTGGGCACATTAGATGGGCCGAATGGTTCTTATCTGCCGTCACATTCTATGTTTCTATTGTTATAAAGGCTGGACCAAACTGAAATCCATTTTGAGCTTACCTGTACTGCTAAATGATGCAGTGTGGAGACCTTAGATAATTCATTATATGTACGCATATTTACAAAATA
The DNA here is from genome assembly GCA_933207985.1 of Pelobates cultripes. Classification (NCBI taxonomy): domain Eukaryota; kingdom Metazoa; phylum Chordata; class Amphibia; order Anura; family Pelobatidae; genus Pelobates; species Pelobates cultripes. The sequence goes on along the minus strand of OW240921.1, from coordinate 19,507,856 downwards.
TGTCATGCTTGTGAAAACAAGTAAGAAAATCACTTCAAGTTAAAAGTGAAACAAAAATAGTGGCAAATATTATTTCACATAAGAGGTTTATAATTGTGCTACAGAATGATCAAACTATAATTATTTTATGACTTTTTTACTTCTCACCAGTGATAAATATATTATTTAAAGGAACACTATAGGGTCAAGAATACAAACACTATTTATCTGTACATGAGGACATCCAGCAGCAATCAAATCCCCATAGGAAAGCATTGAAACAATGTTTTCCTATAGGGAATTCTAATGCCAGGGAAGCACTTGGCAGAGCCTGACCCAGCGCTGAGGGATATCGGCACTAGGTTCAGGTAAGTTTTAACCCCTTCAGTGCCACATGGAGTGGGGGCGTGAAGGAGGGGGCACTGTAGGATCCTATAGTGCCAGGAGAAACAGCCTTGTTTTCCAGGCACTATAGTATCCCTTTAAAAAAGGCAAAAACTTACCTTTATTCCTATCTATGAGGAGATGCTGATTGAACAGTGTGGTGTTTGGCTCTGCTCCGGGTCTGCTTTCTTGGCTGACATTCAGAATACGATCTTTTCCTATTTAAAATCATTGGATTGGCTGGGATCGTCAATTCTGATTATCTCAGCCAAGTAGGCGGGATGAGGGGGCGGAGCCAAACACTGCACGTGCCAATCAGCATGTCCTCATAGAGAGGCATTGAATCAATGCATCTCTATAGGGAAAGTTAAGCGCCTGCATGCAGAGCGTGGAGACGCTGAACGTCAGAGGTGTACAACCAGGAAGCACCTCTAGTGGCTGTCTGAGTGACTGCCACTGGAGGTGTCCCTAGGCAACAATGTAAACATGGAAAAGGTAGGAAAAAGGGTAAAGCAACTACATACTGGTGATGGTTTTTAATAACATTGTTATTTAATAGTCTGGCAATGTTATTTATTGGTCTGATAAAATAAACATTTGAAATGCATGTCTTAAAATAGGAAAAATACAGACAAGACCAAAATAAATAAAACTATTAAACTGATTATATTGTTTTGGACGCTGGATTTCAGTTTCACTTTCATATTTATTTATTTATTTTTCAGATTCATCTATATTTAAATTTTCACTAAAGGGATGTGCCACACCTGATGCATGTACACTTGGACCCAAAATTATACCTGCAGCTAAAATAGCTGAAAAAAAGCGGTTGTCATGCTCCCCTGCTAAAAGGATTGTTCAGTGATGACACAAAAATAATCTAGAAAAACATGTATCATGCAGTGAAAAATGCAACATTGTGATCATAGCACAATAAGGATTAATCTATTATTAAATTGTAGGTTTTAAACATAGATAAATAATCAAAACTTATTTTAAAGACATTATTACAAATCTTTAAAAATGTATACTTCTTTCCCTGTAAGGCATTAAGAATAATGGGCTTTTGAAGAAAATTCTGGCTCTCATACAGTAACATACAGTGATGTCATGTGCACACACGTAACACGCTAACCTTAACCCTTAAAGCGGCACTGTCATGCCGAACATACCTATCTCCTATTGATTCCTTTTCTCCCCTTCGCTCAGGATCTGTTCCTCTTTTCTTCCTATCTAATCTAGTTTTCATTAAACAGAAGACAAAGTAGGGACTATTTTGTCATGTATTTTTTCTATGCTTGCCATCTTTGACCCAGGGGAGAAGCTAAGTCCCTTCCATTTCCTGTGGTCAAAGCAATTTCCCCACAATTCTCACCTCTCCTTCTGCTGCTTCATTCGCCATTCGAATGCAGGTGAAAGTGACGAATTTCGTCCTTACAGAATAACATTTATGTTAAGATGCAATTCGGTACTTTTTGTTCGGTTCAAAATTTAATTTGAATGAATGAAATTCCGATCCTATTCGTGCTGTGAGCAGATAGCTCCCTAATTCCCACAGCAGTAAGAGAGGTGAGAATAGGGGGAAAATTGCTTTGATCACAGGAAGTTGAGCAGGCTTAGCTCCTCCCCTGGGTCAAAGCTGGGGAATATTCCCTACTTTGTCTTCTGTTTTAAAGAAAGCTATATTAGATAGGAAGAAAAGAAGAACAGATCACGAGAGAAGGAGAGAAGATGAATCAATAGGGTAAAGGTAAGTTTGGCATGACAGTGCCGTTTTAAGAGTGTTTCTTAATAATATGATAAACAGCAATTCAGCTCTCTGAATTTTACAACAGCTTAAAGAATAAGCTTAAGGTTTTTATTGTTTGCTTCTCCCCTAATTGCTAAACAATGTTAATGTATAAGTTGCATACAATAATATTAATGAGACTGCAAAAGAAGAAAATAAAAAATTATTGGAATTATTTTTATTTTTTTTGTAATGGACCAATGTCTTAATGATTAGGAAATAAGGTGGATCCCTTCTATTGACTTTCCAAAACAAGTTATCTGCATTAAATAGACAGTTTATTAATTAAAAATACATTGTGTTCACAATCTCGTCAAACAATGCATAAAATCAGTAATAAAATAGGCAATAATAAAACCCAGTCAAAATAGTTATGGATACATATAAATGGTGATTACCAAACAGCAAAAACATACGTGGGAAATGGCAATGCAGCGCTCAGCCAATCCAATGCTTTCATATGGGACAGCATTGTGATTGGCTCAGATAATCACTTCTGATGATGTCAGCCAAGTAGAGAGATGAGGGGCAGAGCCAGCAGCATAATTAAATAAAGCTAAGATTTTACTATATTTAGGGAAGAAAGGGGTGGGGGGGAGGGAGGCTAGAGGGTGTTTTTAACACTATAGTATCAGGAATACATGTTTTGTTCCTGACTCTATAGTGCTCCTTTAATGTATAAATGTCTAGCCCTTTAGAGACAGTGTCAGATATTATTTGTTCACTTCATAGTTATGATTTGTAGCTCCTTTAGTTCCTTCGTTATTCACATACGTACTTGACATACCCATTCTGCCACCTTATGGTTTCAAACTAGTATTATCAAGTCTTTTCTTTATTATTGCTGATTATTCCTGTAGGAAATGTAATTAACTAAAGTGAGAATTCAAAGTCAATTTCAAACTAAAGGTGATAATAGTCAGACTGAAAAAAAATCTTCAACTCAGTAACCGATTGGTTACTTTGCTTCTAAATTATAAATTGAAATCTAACTTTAGTAAATGACCCTTTATGTTACATTTGGGTAAATCATTGATTACAACTTTTATTATTATTTTTTAACTCTTGTTTTACTTACTTTGATTATATTCTAATGGAAGTCAAATGTCGTCATTCTTTATCTTGTAGTTTCAAAAATATTGATTTATAGTAATTTAACTCGACACTCTCCTGGCAAATTGCAAGTTAAGTCTAACCAAATTAATCCAAAACACAGATTAAGGAATAGCCCATACACAAACATATGGTTTTGTATTTTACAAGGCTACTTAGATCACCTATCTCAGCAAACAAATATAGGGATTCAGTTCCACCAAATTGCCATATAATGTTAAGCCCGCCACTTCTTCACTGTGCACCAATATCGATGGGTCCTTCACTGATTTTAACTGGGGAGACAAATAAAACGTAAATAGTGCTAGTGCTAATGAATATAACAAGCTAAGGTATATTTAATTAATCTGTTGCAAAAGCACTGTGAATATATATATTATGCAAAATGAATATGTTAAAAAGTGTAATAATTTTTTTTAATCATATTAATTTTGCATGTTAGAGATTCACAAAGCATACATAACCGACTAATTACATACACTTTAGCTTGTTATATTCATTAGCACTAGCACTATTTAGGTTGTTGTTCTTCTCACATGTTACAATTAGTGTAGGACACACCGGTTTTGGGTTACTGTGATGTAGTGGTGGGATTAACACTATATGGCCATATGATGGAACTGAATCCCATATTTTTTTGCTGAGATTGTTAGTAGCCTGTTAAAATGTAAACTGTATTTTTGTGATGTTCCATAAAATGTATTCTGTATAATTTTTGGTCTTTATGTCAGCATTACTAGAAAATAATGTTCCGGGTGTGCCCCCAATTCCTTTTTTTTTTTTTTTATAACCAAATTAATCCAACCTTTTTGGAGTTTCGAATATAATTTTTATAGTGTTCCACATAGATGTTTTAATTTCCACTAGTCTCTTCTAGCTAACTCTGAGATAAATGTAACTAAATTATTATTATTTTATAGTGCATAGTTTAACCCCTTAAGACCGGAGGGCATACTATTACGCCCTATTCTAAGCGGCTCTAAACGCCGCCGGGCGTAATAGTACGCCCTCCGGTCTTTCGGTCCCACGCCGGCGATCGCGGTGGGGGGGAATCCAAGGAAGCCCCCCGCGGCACGTCCGTCCTCGTCGAAGCCCCCCGGCCATGAGAGAGTGGGGTCCTTGCGAGGACCCTACAATCACATTTCCGGGGGTAGCTGCCTCCTGCATTGCCAGCAGGAGGGCTGCCTGTAATGACAGGTGGTCCCCCTGCTGGCTGAAAATAAAATTAAAACAAATAAATAGTGTAAAAAAAATATATATATATTATATATATATGATCTAAGTGTATATATATACACATATACATACACACACGTACACCATCTAGGTGTATTTTACTATTAATATATATATAATTATATATATATATTAATATCAAATTACATGTAGACTGAGGGAGAAAAGATGAAGGAAATGATCAACCCTCCTTAAGAAAAAGGGGGGGGGTATGATCACCTTCAAGCCACCCCAAAAAAAAATTAGCGTCTCAAAAATAAAAATAATAAACAACTTTAATAGGAAAAAAGTACAAAATAAAATAAATGGATATAAAGGGTCTAGTGTCTGAGGATTGTAACCAGACTCGCATAGATCAGTGTATATACATGTTATCGAACCCACTCATAAAAGAGTGGTAAATATATAAAGTGACTAATATCTTGTACTAGACCCCACAGGATAAACACTAGTATATGGAAATCGAAAGGATAGAGAAGGTAAATAAGTGAGAATGAAAAATAAAGTGGAAATAACCTAACAAAGGTAAAGTACAATAGCTTGAAAAGGTTATATCTAACCACCAGGTAACTCACTGGAATCTATCCCTATAACAGCAAATATTCAGAGCAAAAAGCAGCTCAAAAAACGGTGTGGCATCCTGGTATCCAAAAAATAATAATAGAAAATAATAAATGGATATAAAGGGTCTAGTGTCTAAAGAGTATAGCCAGGCTCACATAGATCAGTATATATACTTTGTAACAAACTCACTCATAGCAGAGCGGTAAATTAATAAAGTGACTAATATCTAGCACTAGATCCCACAAGGTAAACACTGATGTATGGAAATCGAAAGGATAGAGAAGGTAAATAAGTGAGAGTGAAAAATAAAGTGGAAATTACCTAACAAAGGTATGGTACAGCAGATTGGAAAGGTAATGTCTAACCACTAAGTAACTCACTAAACTCTATCACTATAACAAAGTATCAACAGAAGGTCAGTGTAACATCTTGGTATCCATAAAGAAAAAACCTCAAATAGGTCTGAGTAGAAACAAAGAGCAGCCCAACGCGCGTTTCGGCGGACTAACCGCCTTTTTCAAGGGCAATCAAAAAGTGATAAAATAAACCGCAGATACAGTTTCCCCCCCCCCGCCACTATTTAAATGTCTTTCCATACCTCCTCCTTATTGTGATTGGTGGAATCGCCGTGCTAATTAGCAAACAAAAACGCGCATGTCAGAAGAAAGACATGCGCAAGTGTATCCAATATGTCTTGTTTACAAGGTTGTCCGAAAAAAATAACGGAGATGAGTGCGCATGTCCGCCCACCGGCGGACACGCATGCGCTGAAGATTCCTGTCTACCCGAGAAAACTCCTAGATCATGCGCATGTCCGCAGCCTAATTGCCGCGCAGGCGCAAAGTATCTGAGTACAAAGTGAACTAAATCTATACAGATTGCTCGGTAAAGGAAAATATATATCCATAATAGCTAAAGCGATAGAATATGTGGAGGAATAAAAGAAATGTTATTCTGAGAGATAAGCGGAGGGCAAATTAGGAACAATAAATAAATCCACAAAGATGGTTGGACTTATCCAACCCAATCCATATTAGTTTTATATTTATAATCAAAGAGACTAGATAGCGAAATATAGAACATTCCACACCGGCTGGAAATGGTCAAAAGGTATGTATGTATAAAAAGATAAAGTAGTGAGATGTATAAACATCTATACATATATGTACTAAATTAGAGACACCAAAAAATGTAGTTAGCTCTATCTTAGTGTATCAAAATTATTTACATATTTACATATAGAGAGAGAGAATATGTCCAGATGTGTATATATATATATAGAGCCCTATACATATATAGTTTAGAAGCCCTTACATATAAATGAACTAGAAAAAGGCAATATATGAACTAGAAAAAGGCATTTAGATAAAGGGAGCAAAGGAAAATCCCTCATTCAAACCCAAAGGCTGAAGCGTTTTTTGAGCTGCTTTTTGCTCTGAATATTTGCTGTTATAGGGATAGATTCCAGTGAGTTACCTGGTGGTTAGATATAACCTTTTCAAGCTATTGTACTTTACCTTTGTTAGGTTATTTCCACTTTATTTTTCATTTTTTTCATTCTCACTTATTTACCTTCTCTATCCTTTCGATTTCCATATACTAGTGTTTATCCTGTGGGGTCTAGTACAAGATATTAGTCACTTTATATATTTACCACTCTTTTATGAGTGGGTTCGATAACATGTATATACACTGATCTATGCGAGTCTGGTTACAATCCTCAGACACTAGACCCTTTATATCCATTTATTTTATTTTGTACTTTTTTCCTATTAAAGTTGTTTATTATTTTTATTTTTGAGACGCTAATTTTTTTTTGGGGTGGCTTGAAGGTGATCATACCCCCCCCTTTTTCTTAAGGAGGGTTGATCATTTCCTTCATCTTTTCTCCCTCTATTGTGCTTTACACTGGGTTATGCCCATTTTGCCACCCTTTTAACCCTCTTTGACTGGTACTTCCCATTAGTTTGGGAAGTGCCTCTTTTTCTACATGTAGACTGATACTGATTAAATATATATATATATAATTATTGTTATATATATATTTATATATAATATAAAAAAATAAAAATGTAAATACGTTAAAAAATAAAATTAAAAAAATAATTAAAAATAAATAATTAAAAAATATATAGATGTGTGTTATTTCGTTCTAACTGTTTTGTGAAATTAATATATATATATATATATATCTCTCAAAATACACGTAGAACGAAATAATATATATATCTATAGACATAAATATATACGTATATATCACTATATATATACCTATATATAAATAAAAATATAAAAAATTATATAGATATATACATATATATACACACATATATATATATATATATATATATATATATATACATATATTAATTCTACATATATATTTATGTAATATTTTTACATAATTAGGTATCTTAATTAATTACAATTAGCAGGACCTGCCTGACAACCCATGCCGAAAGTAAAGGGAATTTAATTTGCTAGTACTATATTTAACCCTATAACTTTCCGAGGCACCATAAAACCTGTACATGGGGGGTACTGTTCTACTCGGGAGACTTCGCTGAACACAAATATTAGTGTTTCAAAACAGTAAAATGTATTACAACGATGATATCGCCAGTAAAAGTGAAGTTTTTTGCATTTTTCACGCACAAACAGCATTACACGAACAATATTATTGCTGTGATACTTTTTACTGTTTTGAAACACAAATATTTGTGTTCAGCGAAGTCTCCCGAGTACAACAGTACCCCTCATGTACAGGTTTTATGATGTTTTCAAAAGTTACAGCGTCAAATATAAGGCTTGCGTTTCATTTTTTTCACATTAAAATTCGCCAGATTGGTTACGTTGCCTTTGAGACCCTATGGTAGCCCAAGAATGAAAATTACCCCTATGATGGCATACCATTTGCAATAGTAGACAACCCAAGGTATTGCAAACAGGGTATGTCCAGTCTTTTTTAGTAGCCACTTAGTCACAAACACTGGCCAAAATTGGCGTTTTTTTCATTTTTCACACAAACAAATACTAACGCTAACTTTGGCCAGTGTTTGTGACCAAATGGCTACTATAAAAGACTGGACATACCCATTTGCAATACCTTGGGTTGTCTACTATTGCAAATGGTATGCCATTATGGGTGTAAATTTAATTCCCGGGCTACTATACAGTCTCAAAGGCAACGTAACCAATCTGGCTAATTTCAATTTCAATTGTAACGTGCTATATTTGACCCTGTAACTTCCCAAAACGCCATAAAACCTGTACATAGGGTGTACTGTCTTACACGTGAGACTTTACTGAATACAAATATGTGTATTTTATTGCAGTAAAGCAAACAGTATTATGACATTGACCGTTAAAATGTCATGTAGAACTAAAAAAATAAAACAAAATCGTATTTTCTCCCATTTTTTTCATATTAAATTATGTTTCATAGCTAAATATTTGCTAGTAAATGAAAGTCCTGTTTCCCCTGAATAAAATGATATATAATAAGGGTGGGTGCATTTACGGTTGGACAGACATGTAGCGCAAATGCCAGGTTTTGTTTACATTTTGTTTTGTAACAACGTGTACATTTGGCTCCGTCCTTAAGGGGTTAAACGGTGTGTTCTCTAAAGCTAGACAGTCCAGTTGGAGTCTTTACAATCAGTTGTGAATATGGTTTAATGCGTCCTGAATCTAGTGACTATTTTCTATATCTATTTATTTAAAAAAAACAATTAGGTCTATTCAAAATAAACGACTAATTCAAAATAAAATATTCTTTCCCTATTCCTAAAACAGGTTTCCTAACACATAAGCCACCTGACTTTCCATGACTTTAAAGAGGATACTATTATAAAAAATTGTGAAGCAGACTATTTTTTTAAAGTTTCACCATTTTGGTAATAAATTGTTATGTTTCTTTGCAACTTTACTTGATATTCTTGAAGCCTGTATGACAGTAATAACTAAATTCTGGCTATTTCATTCTGGAGATAGGTAGTCCCCCCCACCTCCCTTCACACCACCCACTCAAGGAAAGTGCTTAAGCACTCAAAATAGACAGGACAGGGAGCAATCCATACGGAGGAACATATCCACATAAAACTGACCGTCAAAGGTACAACCCAGGATATGGTGACCATCCGGGTGCACCGGAAGCAGCCGGAAAGTCGATTCCACATGCACCTTTGCCAGCAAAGCCCTCAGGCCCGCAGCCCATACCATGCGAACCGCCGTGTCGAAGGAAACCCGGCAGAGTTTGGCAGCAATGTCTCCAATTTACCGAACCCCCTGGAGTGTACGACAAATGAGGAATCAGGTGATATTTCCCTTGTTCTTTCTTGGGCACCATGCCCAAAAGGGAAAACCTGCAAACTGGACATAGGGGGAATAGAAAAGGAAGCTGCCATCCGGCCCATGGAAACTTCCTTAGCAAGCATCTCCCGAACCACAGTACAGACCGAAGGTTCCAAACCAAGAGAGAGGGAGGGGACTCCGAAAAGGGATCCTAAAACCCTGCTCAAAACCTTCCAATACGATCTGTGCAGCCTGCCACGGGCACGTCGAGTTTGCGACTACTGGAGTCATCGCCCTTAGCCCCTATGACCCCCTTGCTTGAAACAACGGACGCTGGGATGGGCACCACCTCAACCGGAGCACTTGTGCTTGAACTTGCATGAGGACCCCCACTTACAGTGACCGTCATTTAATTTCCAACAACAACCCGGCCTCTGATTGGGGGCCAATGGGGAGGAGGATGTCCCCCCACTGGCCCCCAAAGAAAGGACGAAAAAGTACCCTGTAGAGGCACCGGGCAAGTCATAATTGAGAGCCAGAGGCCTATGTCCATCTGGTCCCAGGACAACGAGGGTCGCACCACCAGCTGCTGACAAAAATGTTCATCGTACCTCCACCAACCCAGCCCTCCATAGGTCTGACAAGCGTTCCAAATAGTGTCCTGATAGCATAACAACGCAGAGCATTAATGCCACTGCCACAGCCAATGCCACTGTCTACTGTTACTAGAGCAATGTTAACTTTCTCTGTACCAGTTTGCACCTGTTTTTGCACCTGACTGAAGCCATTTAAATGCTGTGCTGACCTTTGCATACATAAAAAGACACTTTATAGTACATTTTGAATAAATGCATTAACATGCTTCAAGACATTAAATATAATCACATTTTAATGGCCTTCTTAAAGAGTAAATGACCAGGCTTCAATACATCTTTTTTTCTGGTTTTCTACAACCAGGAATTCTCTCAGCCAATCAGGATTCATGATCATGATAAAAAAATGTATTTTCCTTTGACCCTTGTGAGTCCACATTCCATAAGTGTTTCCTATTTACAGTATCTATTTAAATGTGTGGAACACTTAAAATGGTTCTATTTGTCCTTGTAGGACTAGTTTATATTTCCCTTAAAACTTGTGCAGCTTAATCACTTGAGTAAGAAAGAAAATGTTTATGGTGTTTATGAAACAATTTCAGCTGCTGTTTACCTATAGGTTTTTCATTACTACCTCTTGAAAGTGGTAGATGAAAGGATCCATCTAGTTATTCTATATTATATTATTATCTGTATTAACTTTTAATTGTTTGCTATATGGCATTCGGTTCAATTCGGCACTTCCGAAATTTGAGACTTCAGAAAATTTGGTACTTCGTCAATTCTGAACTTCTGCAATTCGGAACTTTGGCAATTTGGAACTTCGACAATTTGGTTTGGTTCGGCAGTTCAGCAGTTTGTAAATTCAGCAATTTGAATTTCGGACATTCGTACGCAACTGAATGTCCGAATTGTATGAAATACGTCCAAATTTACATTCGGAATGAAACAAATTGCATATGTCTATAAATCACCTCAACAATAAATCTATGAAGATGACGCTATGGAAAATAATGTTATAAAGTCAGAATTTAACAAAAAAAAATAATAATTCATAATTGTTTTTTTTTTTTTTTTTACTTTCTTAACCAGTCTTTGTCTTTTGTCTAACATTATTATAAAATTCCCTAGAGTATCTGGATATAGTATGCAGTAGACTGTAGATGTTCTTCTGTTGTACTATAATTAGATTAGACCCTCAAGAAAAAAGAAGGCATATGTTGATAACAAAAAAGAACATGTATATAAAATTAACAATCTTGTAGGATGGGATATATACATGTTCTGATCAAGATAATAATTACATTGTATAAAAACTGTGAAATTTGATCAACTGACCAATGTGTGCTGAGAGCTTGAATGAGCTCAAGATAAAATTAAATACCCTCAGAAAGTCTTAAATTTAGAAATTCATCTACAGCCCAGGAAATGCAGCAATCACATGAATAATTTAGGGTCAGAGTGGAGGTTACGATAATATAGTCCTATGGCAGTCCTATGGCACACCCTTCTGCTCTGTCGCATCCCAGAGTTCACGAAGTAAGAGGAGGTACGAAATGGCGATTATCTTTTATGCCTGGCTACTACTGCATCACTTTATATAAACAATTCTAAACACTATGGATTAATTACTATGAAAGTACAATACACAATGTCAAATTATAGACAATAACACAAATAACTTTCTTGGACATACAATGGAAATGTAAAACTTAAATGTAAAAAGTTAACTTGAGGATGTTAATTTAAAACCTACCACATCACAAAAAAACTTATATAGGAAATTGGATAAATAATACAAAATACTAGTGGGAAAAAAAATGAAAAATAATAATAATACCATAAATAAAACTGAGATTATCAGGACTCTCAAGGAAAATGTTATCACCCATTTCTTGTGCATCATAGTCATAGGAGCCAATCATAATAATAACAAAAAAATGTAAAAAAAAATTAAATATTTAAAACAAAATTAAAATCACTCTTGAATAGCAAATCCGTGTCCGTGTCCAAGATCTGCTTCCTATTAAGTCTATAGGAGAATTACTGAGTAGGTTTTTTCAAGATATCACATATACAGACATATTGAGTTAAAATATGCTTCCCCTCACTGTCATCAGCACACGCACAATGCACCCCCACACTGTCACCCTCCTACAAACTGCCCCCTCACTGTCTTAAGACTGTTGAGATGATAGTAAAAACAGTAAATTATTCATACCTGCTGATATTACTGACAGGATGCAAATCAGGCCGAATAAGAAATGCATTGCCGTAGAACAGATTGATGCTGGTCGAGGAAAATAAAGCAGAAATCCAGTTTAAATAGATGTTACATGCCTTAGTTGTAAGGTGTAGCCAAAATATTTCATAGTCAAAGAAAAAAGTGGGTTGGAACAAACTGTAGGAAATTAGTGATAGCTAATGCAAAATCGCTTGAAAGATAACATTGGCGATCTCTCGTGGATGCGTAAATATTGCAGTCAGTGACTAATAACTAATATTTCCAGTAACACATAACACGGAACAGAATATGAAAGGCAGGAGATATCACTTTGTTAGCTACGGAAACAAACTGACATTATAATAGTTGGAAAGATCAACTTGATTAGTAAAACACATTGTGCAAAAACTCACACATGAGAGAGACTGCAGTGTTAAATAGGACAAAGTAAGAAAGGGAGAGTTTAAAGAACACTAATCATGGGGAAAAGTGTCAGCTTTGTAGTGAATTGCCTGCCATGTGTCTCATCCACATACAGAAATACATAAAGTGTGTGAGGGCTCTTTTACAAAAATACTGATCATTACAATAAAAATAAATGTTATTTTAATATATATCAAATATATAAACTCATATGTAATCTTAGTTTCTATTCTACAGTTTCACAGTTCATACATGTACATGTTTTAACATATTGCCTGCAGAATAAATGGAGGGAGGCCTCTCCTCTTTGTTATGGGTGGTTCTCGGGTTCACAAAATGATTTAATAAATGTTGAAACCCCTGTTTCTCTACACAAAGCATTTGGAAAGGAAATTATAGGCAAAACAGCTCACATCCACTTATCGGAGGATCTCTGCATCTCTCTTGGTTAAAACAGGATTTTGGGACCCAATTGTTTTATTTATTTATAATTAATTCGACCATTTTCGAATAATAATTTGTCAGATACAACATTTAAAGTTAGATCTTTACCCACGATTATTTTCCATTACTATAGATATGTTAAGGCGTATCTCTCTCTAAATAGTCAGATATAATGGGAATGACTCTCACACATTGTCTTTAGTTCTACACATATGCATGTTTTGCTATTGTTTCTATGTTTGATTTTTTTTTTTCCTTTTTGTGTTTTGGTTTTGTTTCATTACTTTTATTGCGTCATCTGTGATCTAAATTATTCCCCTTTGCTTCACTGATTGGAATTTCAATTTGCTTTACATGTCTCCTTTAGGGCTGCTAATGGCTTCTGTCTGGCTACTGATACCTGACATTAATAACTCTGTTGGCCAAATGGATGAGAAGCAGGATGGGTTTTGATTGAGAAAGATCATTGTTAAGTGAATAGATGTGTTTTTATAGTCAAGGGTAAGTGACTGACTAGGATGGTTGACTAGCAGGAAGAGAGGCTGGACTGGAGGATAGCATAGGGATAGTAATTACTTAATAAGCCTCTCTCCCACAAAGTGACCTTCTGCATTTTCACCTTAAAACTGTTGAGATTATAGTAAAAACAGTAAATTATTCATACCTGCTGATATTACAGGATGCAAATCAGGCCAAATAAGAATATGAGAAGGTAACCTTGTGGGAGAGAGGCTTAGTAAGTATCTAGAAGGGAGGTGCAATGACTACATTGCCAACTAGAAGCAAAGCTGCATGTGTGATGGGGTAACTAAGAGAGGGTGGTTGACTCTGCTAGTATCTTGGAGGAACAGTGTGTGAATGGTTAAATATACAGAAAGATGGATTTGTCTTCTGTAGGTAAAGAGCTTGGTGCTTTACCAACCAGGAGATAAGGTGATTTGATTTGACGATAGGAAATCTGTGTTGTTTATTAGAATAACTAGAAAAGAGATCAAAGAACACTGTACTGCTTATAATGCCAGGAGAACCCTTGCTCAGTTTCCCAGTAATTTTGCCAAGGAAACCTGGTCCTATCGGGCTCCTGGTCACCTTTAAGACTGGCAGTGATGTGCATCTGGCTTTTGCAGAGCTGGATGCCAGAGCTGTTGGTTATTCATTGGCTGAGAGTGTTAGTTGACCACTCTCAGGCCATCATTGCAGTTCTGTACATATGTATCTACACAGAACTGACATTAGCCAGCTCTCAGCTCCAATTCCAAACTGGCTAATGATATCTTAATGATGTTACTGGATGTGGAGTTAAACCCCCAGCATCAGAGGGGTAAGTCTTTGTTTGTGCAGTGTTTCATAGCGCTACACTGCACATGCAGACTCCAGGAACCATGACCACTTGAAATCACTGAAGTGGTCAAGGTGGTTGGAGTAACCCTTTAATGAAAAGCAGTGTTGTGACATCTTTAGTTACTGAAACACTGTACTGTTGGTTTATTTGCTGAGAAAGTGAGATATTCAAATTAATGCAGAGGTTTTCCACAGGTACTTGCTTGACATATTTCATTTCTGTGACCATGTGGCTTTCAATTTGCCACACTGCCTTCCAAAGACCCATCAGCACTCTACTATTCTAACTAGAGTAGCGAAACCTTTCAACATCTTCTTGACATGCAAGTCATGTGGCAGCTTATTAGGAGACTTATTCTCTACTAGTCTCTTTCTATGTCGTCTCAATGGATCTGTGTCACTGGCACGGGTGAGCTGTTTCATAATCTCCATAGAGAAGGCAGAATTTCTCTGGGAATGAGCAGTTCTGTATTTACTGTTTTTGGAGAGCATTCCCCATGTCCTCTTAATGGTATCAGCAAGCAGGTAAAAATGTACAAGAAATTTGCATTTGTAAGAAAGAACTAAATGTTGCACAAGGCTCATACATCTGCATAGTTATTTTTGTGGTAACGTCACTACAAAAGTACGCAATTAAGGCTCAACGCATTATGATTCTCACCTGAAAGGTAAATATTGCTGAAATGGTAAACACTGTAATTATTTATTAATAAAACTCCAACATGAATGCTCTGAAATTGGTGTCATGAGTTGCATTTTAATCATAATAAAACAGCATTTACTAGATTTAATTATTTTTGAAAAGTTAAAGTCATGAAGCTAACCTGTGGTTCTTAGTCAAGAGTATTATAAAAAACAAAGTAAAAACTGTAGCTGAAATTAAATCTGCACACAAAGAAAATGTTGCCAACCACAATATCTGTCTGCCTGAATTTCTGCCTGCCTCCTGCCTGTTCATCTACACTTCTGTGCATGTGTCCTTCTGTCTCTCTGATCTCACACTGGCAGGATAATGGAATAATATACAAGTTTGCAGAAATAATTCTCCCCATTCAGCAAATCCATATATTTGCAAATGTGTAACTTATTTTACCCTATTTAACATGAAGATCCTATGAAGGATGCTCCCTGCCTCCAGTAGTCCTACAGATAGCAGGAAGTTCCTGCTTAGGAGTTCCCATTAGCTCACCTGAGCTAAGCACTGCAGTGCAGGGATCCTATATAAGAACTCAAACCATTCTAAAAGAGTTTGACTGCTTATAATGGGGGGGCGCCAGGGCAGTCTTGGCACCATAACTACTACAGCACACTGGTGCATTTCATTAAGGACTGGTTTAAAGTGAAAAATCTATTATGTGAATTAAAAAAAAATATATATTGATCCTTTATTCTATATTATAACAGAGTGCAAAGCAAAAAGCACATGGTGGAAAAGAAAACAACTATACACTTTTTTGTGCAATTGCCCTGAATCATTGACATAGAATACATAGAAATTTTTCTAATTAGTGTGAAGCAACTACTTTTCAGAAATAAGAACAAACAACGTAAATGTATATATAATATATAAATAGCTTGGAAGAAATACAAGAAAAACGGGATATAATAGAAACATTTATATATATCCTCAGGTCGTTTAGGGTCACAAAATAATTTAAATAAGGTTAAAACCCCTATTCCTTTGCACAAAGCATATGGAAAGAAAATGATAGGCAAAACATCTCACCTCCACTAATGTTAGGGCCGCTGCATCTCTCCTAGTTAAAAGGGATTTTGGGGAACTCATTGTGTTATTTATGTATTATTTATAATTAATAAGTAGAAAGTTGTATGATTAATAAGTTCCCCTTTTTGCATAATAATTAGTCGGAAACAAAAGTTAGGTCTTAACCTAGGAATAAGTTCTATTACTATAGATGTTAAGACATTTAAAAATAATTTTAGTAATATTACTTTACTGAAAGGTTAGTGGATGTATGGAATAGCCTTCCAGCTGAAGTGGTAGAAGTTAACACAGTGAATGAGTTTAAGTATGCGTGGGATAGGCATAAGACTATCCTAGCTATAAGATAAGGCCAGGGACTAATGAAAGTATTTAGAAAACTGGGCAGACTAGATGGGCCAAACTGTTCTTATCTTCCATTACATTCTGTGTTTCTATGGGGGCTACGAGTGCCTTAGGAACTTGGAATTTTGGTCTAACCAACTGGAGACAATTTGACCAACACCTGGCAAATGGTGCCTGAAGTTTAATTACAACATTAGCACTATTACAATTATTTATATAGCGCCAACATATTCTGCAGTGCTGTACAATAGGTAAACAAAACAAACACTAAGTTCTAACAAAACTTAATTGACATACTGGAATGGCATGTGAAGAGGGCTTTTCACAAAACTAGCTTACAATCTGAAATACCATCTAGAAGTACTACAAGAACAAGTAGCAGTTTTGGTTCCCCTTTATCAACATCATTTACCAGACTTTAAGACCCACATTTATTGTCTTGTGTGTGATATCTCACTGGATACAAGTGTATCTTTAAAGAAGTAGAGGGGAAAAAAAAAAGTAATTATATTTTGAAATATTTACATTTAATATATTGCTCACATCCTGCAAGAAACTGGCAGACATCCAACCAAGCAACATTATATTAAAGCAAACAAAATATAATTAGATGAGGTTTTCTCACAGTTTGTCCTCCCACTGCAGTGCATGTCAGAATACATGGGCAATTTCTAAATATTACATTATAGGGAACATTTAATGAAGTCAATCTCCAGGTGCCCTCCCCCAGATATAAGACTGGTGACCTAGACTGAGATTCATTTTGTGAAGTTAAAGAGAAACGCTCTGTCATCATGGCAAATCATGTCATGCTTTTTGGTTTCCTCTTTGCCTTTTTGGCTACAGGTCAGTTAAGCCATTTATTTTATGCCTACTTTAGTTTACTTAAACTTTATCTCGAACCGCTCTCGTACCTGAGATAAATAATATGTTGTCTATGAAAATTTGAAAATATCTTTTTTAATAGACAAGCCAACATTTAGAGAACCAGGCATCCTGGAGTTGCGCCATTAATTAAGTATATAATTGACATTTAAAAAAATAAATAATCTACAGGCTTTTTTTTATTTTTAATGCCTTTATTATAGCTATTATATGTGACCTGTTACCTTGTTTGGTGTTCGACTGTATAGCATGCTTTACATTCGACAAAGTAAGTAAATCCCAGAAGCTTTTCATCCAAAATAATGTTGGTCAATAAAAACAAAAAGTATTAAAAGATACTGCTAAGGACAATAATTTTAATAAGCATCTACTGTCTGTAGACTTTGGAGGCAGACAAAAACGACGGATATTATACTTACATTAATGTCTGGATGTTTGTTGTTCAGCCTTGTCTTCTAGCGATTATATTATGCTATTTTTTATTTCCCAGTTGACGTGTATGCATTATTA
This sequence comes from Pelobates cultripes, assembly GCA_933207985.1. Lineage (NCBI taxonomy): Eukaryota > Metazoa > Chordata > Amphibia > Anura > Pelobatidae > Pelobates > Pelobates cultripes. Next base: position 19,490,010 of record OW240921.1, on the reverse strand, counting down.
GCTTTGTTTCTTTATTTTCATTTCATTGTGTTTTGGTAATAATTTAATTCCATATCGTTGTTCAGGAAGCTCTTTAACATGCATGCAATGTAGTACCGTATCAGAAACTTCATGCAGAGGTGCACCTCATGTATGTAACAAGAATGACACTTCTTGCATTGATATATTGGAAATTACCAAAGTGGGTGAGTATGATGTAAAACTGTGCAGATCCATTATGGTATTATGAGTTTAAATTGTAATATAAGATACAAGAAAAAAAATGATTAAAACAAATCTAAATCAAATGAAAAGACATTAAACTTTATTTAGAGCTTGCATGTATAGGAGGCTGACTGGACTACAGAGGATATTGACCAGGACTCCTTTGATTTAAATCTCTTCACCAACCTACCTATTAGGCTAATTATAAGTACTGTAAATTGGTGTCACCTACAGGAGAGGTGCCTGTATTTAGATATTCTGCCTAATGGGAACAGCCCAGACTAATAAGAGTAGAGGCTGGGAGACTCTGAATCTCTGCCGGGTGTAGAGAGTATTCCATGAGCCCTGGTTATTATTATTAAATAATAGCCATAAAATATTATGCTGCTCTTCTCTAATATCCCATATTTGCACAGACTAAATCACCTTCTTTACATACACACACACACCATACTAGTCACACTGGATTCCCTTTAAACACACACATACATGGCATTCCCTAAACCAGGGGTAATCAACCCTTAAATACCTGCCACCCACACTTTGTTGCCACCCACTGGTGCCGCAGTAACTCGTTTTTTTAATGCAAGAGCTAATTTTTTTTTAGAAAGGAGTTTAAAAAAAACATGTACTTAAATGTATCTATTTTTTTCTGTTTTATTTTTTTCTATGTGTGTGTGAGGTGCTGTGTGTGTGACCGGTATAGTGTGTGAATGGTGCTGTGTGTGTGAATGGTGCTGTGTGTGTGTGTGAGGGTTGATGTGTGTTAGGGCTTCTGTTTAAGGATGGCAGTATGTGTGAGGGGAGCAGTGTGTGTTTGTGTGAGGGAAGCTGTGTGTGTAGAGGGTGCTGTGTGTGTGGGGGGTGCTGTGTATGTGAGGGGTGGTGTGTGTGTGTGTGTGTGTTAGGGATGGTGTGAGTGTGTTAGGGGTGGTGTGAGTGTGTCAGGGGTGATGTGAGTGTGTCAAGGGTAGCTGTGAGTAAACAGGAGCAGTGTGTGAGGGGGCAGAGTGTGTGTGTGTGTGTGTGTGTGTGTGAGTGGTGGAGTGCAGTGTGTGTGAGGCAGTGGGTGGGTGAGGGGGCAGTGTGTGTTTGTGTGGGGCAGTGTGTGCATGTGTGAGGTGGTGTGTGTGTGTGTGTGTGTGTGTGAGGGGTACAGTGTGCATGAGGGGGCAGTGTGGGGCAGTGTGTATGGGGCAGTGTGTGAGGATGCAGCCAGTGTGTGAGAGGGGCAGTGAATGTGTGAAGGGTGGGTTGCAGTGTGCGTGTGAGGCAGTGTGTGTGTGAGGTGTCAGTGTGTGTGTATGTGTAGGGCAGTGTGTGTATGTGTGGGGCAGTGTGTGTGTGTGTGTGTGTATGAGAGGGATACAGTGTGCATGAGGAGACAATATGTGCGGGGCACTGTGTGTGAGGGGGACAGTGTGTGTTAGTGGAACAGTGCATGTAAGGGGGGAAGTGTGTGTGTGGGGGCAGAAAATGTGTGAGGGGGCAGTGTGTGTGTGTGTGTGAGAGAGGGGAAGTGTGTGTATGTGAGGGGGCAGTGTGTATGTGTGTGGGGGCAGTGTGTGTGTGTGTGAGTGAGGGAGCAGTGTGTGTGAAGGGCAGTGGGTTCATGGTTTAGTAGATGGAGCCCAAGATGCAGAGTAGTGCTGAAAGCAAAGGACAAGTTTAGCAGTACAAAGGGGATTAGACGAAGAGAGTAGTCAGGGAAGCCATAGGTCAAGACAGGCGGCACAGGTTTAGAAGGGATGATACAGCAAGGGTCAAAATCAGGATCAAGATCTGGATCAGGATACACAGGACAGTCTCTGAAGGTCTTTACACAATCAGGAGCACAGTACAATTGAGCAAAGAGTTTAGGGTGTGTGCGACTTACAGGGGAAGGGGAATTGTGTACTTGTTAATTGAGATTCCACCCTGATCCCTACCTCCTGTATCTTTAAAAGGTTCTGTGTTGGCGCGCATGCCCCATTTTATTCTCCTCAAGTTCTTCCTTCTGTTCTTCCTTCCGTCCGTACGAACTGTCTGCAGTATAGGTAAGTTGCATTCACATGAACAGAGGTGGCATTCGTACGCATGGAGTTCTGCCTTCTGTTTCGGGTTAGTGGCGTTAGTTAGAACAGACATGCTGTTCACATGAACGTGAGCGGTCAGCATGGGTGTTTGAACTGTGCGCGCTGCCTGGGGGGTTCGCACTCCGAAGTGGCGTCCTCGTGGAATGAGAGAGAGAAAGACTCAGTGTGGGAGCGTGAGGTAGGTGAGCGTTAGAGCAAGTCCTAATGGGCAGGGGGCAATGTCTGTGTGAAAGGGGCAGTGTGTGCGTGTGAGAGGGCAGTGTGTATTTGTATGTGAAGGGTGTAGCATGTGAGGGGTGCATAGGGTATATCTTGTGTGTAGGTGGGTGAAATGTACAAATTCAGCTTAATGTTTTCCCCTCCCTTTTTCTTACCTTTATCAGGGAGGAGGCACATAATGCTGCAAGCACTGGTGGTCCAGTGGTGGCACTTTTACTTTATCCTGCAGCTCTTGTGAGCACAGCACTGTATGGGAGCGTTGTCAGGGTAATGCATGGCAACACTCCAACCAGCCTGCTCGCAGGAGGAACACAAAGCCTTCCAGGCCCTTCCCTCCCTCTGCTGGAATTAAGTGCCTGAGCAGTGCACCGGCGAGGGAGATCACCGGCCCGAGAGGGCTCACAGCAAGGCCGGCTCTGCATGAGCCGACAGGGAAAATGGAAGGATCTCCCCTGCTGGCCCTCGCATCTCGGCCCACCTGGCCTTTTAAGCAGAACCCATCATCACCCACTTGAAATCCCAAATCGCCCACTAGTGGGCGGTAGGGAGCAGGTTAACGACCCCAGCCCTAAACCAACACATTACCTCTCCTACAAACACGCTCTAAATTCCATACACACACACAAACACACACACACTACAATCCCTACACACACACACTACAGTCACTATACATACACACATCCTCTATACCCACACATACTATGTCCCTGTATTCATAAGCTGATGTTGCTGTAATTTCAACACTTGCTGATTTTGTTTTCAAAATGTCTAGTTGAACTATATGGTTGTGTCTATTATTATGCGACGCCCTATATCCCCCAAAAAATAAGGTAAACTGCTGTGCCCCTTTTGCTTTTCCTTATGTAAATTTTGTTTACAAAAAAAATATATATATATATAAAAGAAAATATTTTGTTTTGGAAAAAGAAATACCTTAACAATGAATCAAAGTTTATCACCAAGAAGTTTGACTATTTGGCCATTAGGACATCACTTACATCATTGACTTTGAAACTGATCTCTAAAGGTACCTTACTCAGGGTGATGCAAAATCGATTGGTCTGGTAACTCAAGATACCTGCAAAGACATTTTGTATTGATGGTTTGGTTTTAGGTATTATGGAATTTGGACCCCCATTGTATTGGAAGTCCCCACTTCTCTATTTTCTGGTCATTTTCTAATAATTTGATCCCTGGTCTTTTGTGTGTTCTCTCTAGGAAATCAAACCCTTACTAGTTTCACTCGATCTTGTAACGATGACCCCTATCGCTGTGACAAAGATTTACAAATGGTCGGTGGAATTCAAAACACATTCATCACAACAACATGCTGTAACACGGACAACTGCAATAAGCATGAAATCCAAGGTAATCATTTAAATATATACAGATAAGGTCAATATGTAAAGAGAGAAGGTATACATATAGAGAGAAGATTAATATGTAGAGAGAAGGTCACTATATTGAAGAATGTGTAAACACTTGTATCACAATATTACAGCCCTGAAAGGTCGTTCCTGCATAAAGACACCATTTTTGTGGAGTTACATGCATGTACGTAGCGGGGAATTACGATGCCACATAAACATAAATAACCCCAATCAATCCCCCCAATAACGACAGACAACTTAGTATGGATGAACAGGCCACAGCATTTATTATAACATAAATAAATTACTGCATAGCACATCCATAACTTTATTTATTAAACTCTTCTTTCTGTAACCAAATTGTTAGAAATAAATAATCATAAATTAACATATATACATATAATAACTCAAACATAGTGCTATACAGTGACCCAACCGTCCTTGACAATAAACATACAGTGGTTCCTAATCACCATGTTACGGTACCTTCAGTAATAAATGTACAAACCACCGTTTAGTGAATGCCCCCGTTCGCAATAATGTTGTCTGGTAGCGTATACAATACAAGCATGCGAACCGCCAGCCAGGGAACACTCCAAACTCCCGAACGGTACCCGTACGGCTCTTTCCCTTCACGAGCCCCAAATACATGAACTGCCAATATCAGCCGAATGCCAATATCTTCCAAGCGGCAAATAATTCCACAGTTCAATCGCCATGGAGTCAAAGTCTATTACAGTTCTTCGGTATGCGATTGACTCCATGGGAAGGCTATATGGGGTAAGTCCATTCGTGCCTTTAAATCTCCAGAACGGTCGGTGTTCGCACACTTCTGTCGATTGAGAAGGGAGGTCGACGGCTTTAGCGGTGTTCGGTTGAAAAAGTGTCCGTTTTCAGTTCCATGAAATAACTGTCGAACACCGCTGGTCTTTCGCATGGTTAAAATGGCGGCCGCCTCGTGGTCGACATATGAACGACGACCACCCTGTATTCGGTTTTAATTGAGGAGTGTCTGTGATTAACCGCAACGTTCTAATTGGGATCAATAGGTTAACCAGCAGCACACTTCTCTTCTGGGTGGCCGTCCGTTTGGTAGTTCCATTCGACAGAAAAATACATTCCCTTAAACAAGGCATACGAATGGGGAAATTCATGCAAACGGCAAAACAGATGAACACAGCAATTCTAGTTCATACGGATGGGTCTGTCACACACCACTTCCTCTCACCTCCGCCCTCGTCATAAAAATATCCTTCCAATGCCCGCCATCAACCGACCTTATCCACGCTCGATGGGTATGACACCTCAGGCAACCTAATGTTAACCTTTTGAAGCAGGGGAGCTTGAGACCTGCAAAACATAAAAACTTACTCCATCCTTAAACATAACTCGTCAAACTTAATTGGCAAGGACATACCCCCGGCTCGCTGTGACTAACTAAAACTACAAAGGGGTGAGCGGGCGGGAAGCTGTTTGCTGGCCCGTATCCCAAGTGGCACTGAGGTAAGACCTCCCCCACACTAACTCATAATAAACCTAACCCCTCCCACACACACTTCCCAAGTCACTCCCCTGAATCTATCCCCACACTCCTACATGTGCCCTTGTCCGCTTAGCTGCGCTATCTCCCCAGAGCCTGAAAAGTGGACAGCAGTATCCACTGTATTTGCACTTTTGTTGACAATGGTTTAGATATTAATGGCTGTGTGTTGAGTTATTTTGAGGGGTCAGCAAATTTACACTGTTATACAGGCTGTACACTTACTACTTTACATTGTAGAAGAGTGTCATATCTTCAGTGTTGTCACATGAAAAGATATAATAACATATTTACAAAAAGGTGAGGTGTGTACTCACTTTTGTGAGATACTGTAAGACAAGAGATAAATAATGGTGCAGTACAATTGGTAATTATGAAAGGAGTTTAAAAGGGAAAATTGCACGCTCAGCTCTAATTAGAAAGTCTGGACAGAATAATCTCTGTCTATGGATTTAAGTGAAGGGTCTTTAGAGCTTGGATTCAGAGTTTTGTAGGCATCATGCAAAAGCACACGAGAAATACCAATGGTATAGTATGTGCAGGTAAACTGTATACTAGAGGAAAATATCCTACTTACATTACCCAGAGCAATGTTCTGCTCTGGTGTGAAGAGCGTGAGGTGGAACAATCCTCACCTAAGGATATATGAAGAAACCAGAAAGATTGTGAGGCAGATATGTAGGTAGCCAAACATAATAGCCTAGATATAGCACACAAACAGATGTTGTGAGTAAAGGTGTAAATATCAAATATATGTTTTTTTTATTATTCTCAGATATTTCAGACTTGATCAGGAATCCAATATGGCTGCCAGGCCACATAACATATAAGCTCTATGTAGGTGATGACAAATAGAGAGACTTCTCATATCACTATTTTTAAAACGCTTTTTTGACAAATAGTTTTGATTTTGCAGTTATTTGAATAATACAGTTTTATATTTGGGAAATTATAAAAATAACTGCCAAACCACATGACTGATTGTGCAAATTAGGCGGCCAGTTGTAAGAGCAGGGAGCTCAAATTCAAAATTGCTGCAGACATTTTTACCCATATGTAACAGATGCCCTGTTCCTGGATATTATTTTTAATTTTGCCTGATTCAATATACGAACCCAATCGAACAGTTTTGCCCCAGCTGGTTTCATATACCGAATATTGTACCGAACCATTGGACCACCCAAAGCAGTCTATTGACCTTACTCGAACCGCAACTCTGAACGTTCTAAGTGGTTCACTACGTGGCTGTTGATTTGTATGCACGAACACATGGCGGCGGCCATCTTGTTTTGTCGAACGCGTCCGGCTGTGTTTGGTCGTTGAGTGTATGGAACTATTTTCAGACACTCAACGGCCTGAACACCCATGAGACTTCCAGGATCACTTAGTTTAGTTCCAAATCATCCAAAAAAGGCGGCGTTCTGAGAAAGCCCAACTCCAGATCAACGGGTTTTTGGATATGTTGCTCACCCAGATCAGAGCTATCAGAGGGTTCATGTGTGTTTTGAGGGTATTTTCAGAATTATCTATGGAAATAATTAAGTTGATACAGTAATTGACTCAATTATCTCCCAGGCAGAGGGGAGGGATTGTATGCCATGTGTGAGAGTGCCTTATATTGTAACTCTGTCATTATTGCTTTGTAAGTTTGTGTCACAGTCCCCAACAAGGTCCATGTGGGTGTACCCCTTACATGGGGACTTGCATAAAAGGTCAGTGTGACTACCATTAAACCAGTTCACTTAACCCTCGTCTCGTGAATTTAGAGAACCGCTATACTGCTATAAACACTAGCTCTTATAAGAGCTCTACAGCTACAACTGTATTTCAAGAATGAGCGGGACACTGACTGACTGATCCACCTAACTATCATATACAGCAAGGACTGCGGAATGCGGTTCAGACTAGATTGGTGCAGGTGGATGATAGCAAAAAGAGGGAAAATGATCAGGACAGAAGGAGCTAAAGTTCTACATGGCCAAATAGAAGATGTAGAGAACTGCTACAAGAACCAGGGGGTACCACAAATGCATGGCAGCCATGAGGAAGAGACAAGGAGGATAGCAACATCCAAGCACCTCCAAAGAGACAGACAGGTCCTGAAGTCCCAGCTCTATGGCAAGAACACCCACATCCAAGCCATCAACACATATGCCCTACCGGTCATCAGGTACCCAGCTGGAATAATAACCTGGCCAAGAGAAGAACTGGTCACCATGGATGTCAAGACCAGAAAACTACTCACAACAAATTATTATTATTATTATTGCGATTTATATAGCGCCAACAGATTCCGTAGAACTTTACAATATTATGAGAGGGGGATTTAACTATAACTAGGACAATTACAAAAAAACTTATGGGAACAATGAGGATTCCACCTGAATTCCAGCACCCAGAGACTTTACACCTGCCGGAAGGAGGGCTGGGCCTGATGAGTGTCAAGGATGAAACACAGAGCATGCACAAGTACATCATGAAGATGGCTCCAAAAGATTAACTGCTAAGGGAATGCATGAGACTTCAACAGATAGAGGATGCAGAAAAAAAGAAGGATCCTTGGCAAGACAACCCTCTCCATGGGGTGTACCACCGGCAGATAGTGGATGTGGCTCACATGACAAAATCCTACCAGTAGTTGGAAAAGGCAGGACTGAAAGGCAGCTTTGAGGCACTAATCCTAGCAGCACAGGAACAGGCACTCAGCGCCAGATCAATAGAAGCAAGAGTCTACCACACCAGGTAAGACCCAAAGTGCAGACTGTTCAAAAAGCCCTCTGAGACAGTCCAGCATATTGTAGCCGGATGCAAGATGTTAGCAGGAGCAGCATACACAGAGAGACACAACCAAGTTGCTGGGAATTTGTACCGAAACATCTGCACAGAATATGGATTGGATCCAGATGGGAGATACAACAAAGGGTAGTCGAGAATGACATGGCTAAGTTCCTGTGGGATTTCAAGATCCAGACAGACAAGCAAGTGCTGCCAACTAACCCGACATATAGGTGGTACACAAGGAACAGAAGACTGCAGTCGTGATGGATATGGCAACACCCAGTGACTATAAGATTAGGAAGAATGAACATGAGAAGGTGGAGAAATACCAAGGACTGAAAGAAGAACTAGAAAGGCTGTGGAAAGTGAAGGCAGTAGTAGTCCCAGTTGTGGTAGGTACACTCGTGGCTGTGACACCCCAAGTTGGAGGAGTGGCTTCAACTGATTCCAGGTGGGACATCTGAGATCGCTGTCCAGAAGAGTGCAGTTCTAGGAACAGCAAAGATACTGCGCAGAACCCTCAAACGCAGAGGCCTCTGGTAAAGGAACCAAGAATGAGGAATAAAAATACTACCCAGGAGGGGTGAGAAAATAAATATATATATATATATATATATATATATGTGAGTGAAGAATCCCCCTCCATTCATTCGATACTTTCCCTCCCTGCTACTTTATTCATGGATTTATTACTGTGACGTAGTGCCCTTCGCCACTTGTGCCTGGAGAGGACTGCTTGCCCGCCTCTTGCCCTCTGACTATGGACCCTGGGAGATTTGGCCCGTTCAATTCAGTATGATAGGAGTTATGTATTTTTGTATCCTTTCGTGTTTTACTGGGAACATGTGCTCAATGGAGTCTGCCTCTATCCCTGGATAATTGGATTATTTTCCCCATTGTCTCCAGGATAGAGGGCTCTGTAAAACCAGTTTAGGCCAGATAGCTATGTTGTTTCCCTGAATGGATTGATTGTAAATATATAATTTTGATGTGAATGTGATGTATATTTTAGAAGTTATGAATATGCTGTAAGAACTGTAATGTTTCTGGCCAGCAGATAATTGAGCTTTGTGTATTGTAGAAACTCAATTATCTAGCCTGGCCCAGAGGAGGAGTTTTGTATTGCATAAATTGTGAGTTCGGTGTGCCAGTAAATCAGACTTGTTCCAGCATTAAGCCTTGGCTCATGTGTGGATTATTTGGCGATTACAGCGATATTTCTTCATGTGGATTATTGGGATTACTCTGCTATTGGGAAAAGGAAAACTAGACGGTGATATTGACTACTACCGTCACAATATATATATATAACAAGTTGTAACATAAAAGCAAAAATTACACAATTCTAGAGCACATCGAGAGATCTTAATTTTTAAATAGATTTGCCATGATTAAGTATTGTAGAACACCTAGCTGTGAACACTTGTGACAAATGCATGTTTTTCTAAGAAACTGTGAAAAAGAAAATATTTGACATTTTTCCCATTTTTTTTTTCCAAATTTCAATGTGGGCACTCAAACATGTGAAAAATCATCATTTCTTTACTTAAATAGCATCCTGAGTACAATATATCTTTACACAGCAAGTTGCACATCTATAGCATATAATGCAAAATCGATCTATAGCAGACGTGGTTTTGACATTATTTTAATACTGTGAAAAAATGGTCTCAAAAAACACAATGGCCACCAGACCATGAGACCTAAGTGGGTAAGCACAAAAACATGGACACAGCAAATGTGACAATATTGCATATATCACATGTATAACAACATTGTTGCATGGTTCAGTAATAAAATAAATCTGAATGTATATAATTCTAGGTCACCTTGAAGATAATTGGCTCACAGCAGACATCTTGATTTTAATAATGATTTGTTTAGAACAATCCTGGTAGAGAACCTAGTTATGGACTTGTGTGTCAAATTTCACATGGTTCTAACAAACGGTTTCAGAGAAGAAGATGTTTGGCTATGATTTAACTAGTGAACCATGTGACCGAGTGTAATAAACGTTTAACTAGAAAGTTGTAGTAAACTTGGAATTAATAATAACATTAATAACTAAAAATAATAACTTAAAAACCGAGTGTAAAGTCAGACACAGTCCACACTCCTTGCTTTCGGCAATTCAACAATATTTATTAATAGAGGCTAATCAAACAAATAAAAAATATATATACATTTGAAATAGGCTAGTATATGTTGCTACTAAAACTAATCATTGACTGAATGGAAAGTAGGCTAAATTAACATAGTAAAACAGGCATAGACACGTAATACAGTTACCACTCCATTGATCATCAGCTGAGAGTAAGAGAGAGAGGGTGTGTATAATGGGGAGAGGGGAGAGAGGAGGTGAAGAGAGGTAATTCAAAGAGAGAGAGAGAATGTTTTATTCACAGGGCTTTAAACAGGTTAGCCCCTCCTTCTGCTGGACACACCTCCCTCAGTCAATCCCTTAGGATGTAACAGAACTAGAGTGCCTCCTGTGGGAAGGGAGATTGCATTGGAATGGAATGGAGGAGGAGTTTATCAACAACCCAACTGATTTTGCCTGGTGAAAGGCCATGTGCTTCACAGAGGACTCCATTATTACCTAAGGGAAGAATGGGGGCTTGAATCCCTGTATTAGAACACAATAACACTTCATTGGCATACAGTTTGACTGTTAATCACTCCCCCCACTTATTACACACAGTGATCTTTCTTAAAGGGACACTATAGTCAGCTGAAGAACTACAGCTTAATATAGTTGTTCAGGTGAGATCTATAGCTCCCTGCAGGCAATCTAATGTAAACACTGTATTTTCATTCTGACGAAATAGAGGTTGGCTGGAGAGTGCCTTTAAACAGTGTGGATCTAGCTCACAATGCTACTTGCACGTTTGCAGAATAAATGGTTCGGGAAAACGTTTTGTTTTTTTTTAATGAGATGTATGATCTTCATGTTTCAAAAAATTAAGAGCAATGTAGATCTTTACCATTTTGCCAAGGTTTGCAAGTTTTTGACTTGCAGTTTTCAGAGATATT
>OW240921.1:19362050-19472304 GCA_933207985.1 Pelobates cultripes | reverse complement strand
GGTGGCTGCCTGTAATGACAGGTGGTCACCCTGCTGGCTGAAAATAAAATTAAAACATATAAATAGTGCAAAAAAAAAAAATAATATACTTAGATCATATATATATATTATATATATATGATCTAAGTATATATATATATATACACATATACATACACACATATACACCATCTAGGTGTATTTTACTATTAATATATATATATAATTATATATATATATATATAATTATTGTTATATATATATATATTTATATATAATATAAAAAATAAAAATGTTAATACGTTAAAAAATAAAATTAAAAAAATAATTAAAAATAAATAATTAAAAAATATATAGATGTGTTATTTCGTTCTAACTGTATTGTGAAATTAATATATATATATATATATATATCAAAATACACGTAGAACGAAATAATATATATATCTATATACATAAATATATACGTATATATCATTATATATATATATACCTATATATAAATAAAAATATGAAAAAAAAATTATATAGATATATACATATATATACACATACGTATATATATATATATATATATATATATATAAAATTGTCGAATGCTTGCACTCCTGTACAGCAACAAATATAGCCCGGTGCTAATCGGCACAAATAATAAATAGAAAATTGTGAAAAGCACTCCAAGGACTTTGTATATGGTGAAGAAATCAACTTAGCTTTATTCAGCAACCACCAACTGTGATCAACGTTTCAGCTCACACATGGAGCTTTCGTCAGGATACAAGTGCATATTAAATTAGCAAAATAAATAACATACATAATCAAGTACAATGAATACAGCTGAATCTTACCTAAACCATGCTGCTGGCAGGACGCCAAAAACCGCGGGCAACACTCCGCTCTGTTACATGTGTACAGCAGCTGTAGCTGCTGTGTAACCCCTGCGTGTAGAACGGTAACCCTGGAAACCCGTCAGGACGCACGGCGGCGTCTGTTTACTCATCACCATGGCAACCTCCCGATCGCACGGGCGCTTCATAGTGCGATCGGTACTGAAGCTCTGAAGACAGCTTAAGGCTGAGGCTGTCTAGGCACATCAGAGCAACAGAGAGTTGTACAGGCAGATGTCATGATCTATTACTAATCCACAGAAGCATCTGTGTATAGGCACCAATCTGAATACAGATTGATAAAGCATATGTATAATCATGGGCATAACAACCTCCTGGTTATATACCATTGCACAGGATATGTATAAAAATATATATGTTAGTGACACCTAATAAGATCAAGGGGTTTGATGGAAAAATATATATAAGCAGCTGATGGTTTGAGGGAATGACAATACATAATAACAGTAAACTACCAAACAGATGTTCATGGACACAATATCATAAATAAAAGAGCATCATACATAGAAGATAGCTAGTTACTATACATTCATGTACACAAGAAGGAATAGCTAACAACTGTCAAAATTCTATCAGCTCTATATATTGACCCAGGTACACAGGCTCACAGAATATGTGAAGTGTATCGAACTTGGCTTTTGTGTGTAAAATAAGAAACAATGACAAACAGTGATAACTTACTATCTACTGTTATGAAGAAAAAAGAGACTATGTGTACAGCTAATAACTATCATAGAAAATAAGCTATATGTCCAACCAAAGGAGTATAGAGAACCACTAGCCAGGACATAAGAGCATCACAATGCCCCCTAGTGGTGTGTTAATGACCTCTAAAGATTCTAAAAAAGAATCATAAGTCAATTACATTTATCTACTCTACTTATGACAAAGGACCTATAGAAAGGCAATCATTTAGTCTGAATACACAATATACAGAGTCTATTGTCAAAAAATGTCAACTTCAACATATTGAGTATATCACAGTTGTCTACAGGGTCAGAATTATCAAAGGTATAAAGATTATCAGAATTTCAAATAATAACGAAATATCAAAAAACATCATGAAACTATTTTAGAATACTGTGCTAATAGGCTAAGAGGGTAATGAAAATCTAACACTGTCCATATTACTTCAAAAGGGGTCAGATATCCGGATTCGTATAGGGAAATGAATTCTACATTGAATAAGTGCCTCAGGGTATATTCATAGAAAAATTCCCAATGAGTATTTCTCATTTAGGCCCTTGGGCTGTACAGTGTCCAGAGTCCTGATCCAATGTAGTTCCCTTTGTAATAAAATTTTCTTCCGATCACCACCTCTAATTGGTGGGGGAATGTGATCAATGGCAATAAATTTCATAGAAGGTAGCGGGTGATTGTGTTCCCAAAAATGTTTCGCTACTGGTTGTTCCGAGCCTTTGTCTCGATAAGCAGTTCTTATACTCGACCGGTGATTGCGTATGCGTTCCCTCAGCGGTAGTTCCGTCTTTCCGACATATGCCAAGCCACATGGGCATACAAGTTTATACACCACAAAGTCACTGATACATGTGAGTCTATGTCTAATGGTAAACGTTTTACCAGTGTGGGGGTGGGTGAATGTCTTGTTTGGTAGCATATGGCTACATGTTACACACCCCAAACATCTGTAACATCCCAGATTGAGATGGGTTGAGGGTTGATCATAACAGTGTGTTGGGTCAGTTTTGACCAATAGATCCCTAAGGTTCTTTCCTCTCCTATAACACATCATTGGTGTCTCTTTAAATTGACATGGTAGACTAGTGTCATTGCTCATCATGCGCCAGTTTTGGTTAATGGATTCTTTAATATGATCTGAAATTGTGGTGTATGTCACTGGAAAAATTAATCTTTCTTGCTTTGGTGTTTGACTGTCCTGTTTCTCAAAGCATTTGTCCAGGGCTTTTTGTAGAACAGTGGGCTTATAACCTCGAGCCCTGAATTTATCCCACATTTGGTTAATTTGTGACTGAGTGTTTTCTCTATTGGTATTATTTCTGATGACTCTCATAAATTGAGATTGTGGTAAGGAGTTCTTTAGATGTTTCGGGTGGTAGCTGTCCGCATGAAGTATAGTGTTCCTATCTGTGGGTTTACTGTACAAGGTATAGGCTACTGCATCTTGTTCTTTGTAGAGTCGTACATCCAAAAAATCAATGGTTTGGTCATCAGTAGTCATAGTTAACCGAACTGGAGTGTTCAAGCTGTTGATAGAGTGTAGCATCTCTTCTGGTGTCGTTCCTGTTTTTTTCCAAATCATTAAAATATCGTCGATGAAGCGACGGTAAAAAAGTATATTATCATGGTAAGGTGTGAGAATATGCTCCTGTTCAAACACGTACATGAAGCTGTTCGCATACATTGGTGCCATTGCTGCACCCATAGATGTACCTGCAATTTGTTGATACCAGGTATGTTCGAATCGAAAGTAGTTCTGACTGAGTACCAGTTGTAATAATTCCAGGATATATTCTATTGGTGGTCCCATATAAGAAGACGATGCCGTCAGTATCTTCCTCATTGCCTCGATGCCAGTCTCATGCGGTATGATTGTATATAAATTCTTAACATCGCATGTTATGAATGTTACTCCTGGTCCCAGATTGGTGAATTGACGTAGTTGTGTTAATAGACTAGGTGTGTCTTTAATACATGTTTGTAGTTCTTGAACTGGTTTCTTGAATAGAAAGTCAAGCCATTTGGCTATAGGTTCCAGTACGCCACCTATTGCCGACACAATGGGTCTGCCTGGGGGTGAGGTAGGATGTTTATGTATCTTTGGCAATGTATATATTATTGGCGTTCTGGGTTTCTTTTGTAGAAGATATTCATACAGATCCTGGGTAATGTATGCTGCTTCTAATCCACGTTGTAGCATATCCTGTATCTTCTGCATGATGGTCTGTGTGGGATCCGCTGGAAGTGTCTGATAGGTGGTAGAGTCTTCCAATTGTGTTAGTAGTTCTTGTCTATAATCATGATAGTTCATCAGGACTATTCCTCCACCTTTATCAGCTGGACGGATTATTAAGTTTGGATCTTTAGCTAGTGAGGTGATGATTTGACGTTCTGATTTAGTAATATTGGATCTTTGTTTGTTATTATGTACTAGATGGTACTGTGTCTCTTGGTTGAGTGATCTCAGGAAAGTTTTAATGGTGGATTGGTTCGGTAATGGATCCCAAGTACTTTTGGGTTTAAAAAAATTCACGGGAGTTACTTGGTTACTAGTTTTGAAAAAATCCTTAAGTCTTAATGTTCTGCCGAACTTGTAATTTTCGATTTCTTGTGTAAGGGGAACAGGGTAGGTTGTAGGCACAAAAGATAATCCTTTCATTAATAATTGGTTTTCAGAGTTACTGAGTTGTCGTGAGGACAAATTGAAAATTGGAATCACCTCCGTCTTGGTGGTCTCCCTCTCAGAGTGGTATACACCGCCTCTCTGTCCTCGTCTTGTAATATAGCGTTTAGATCGGGGTCTTGTCTGGCTCGTTGTCTCGTAGTTGTTCCTATAGGTATGGTCCCCCTCTCTAAAAAAAGGCTTGATGGTTGAGCCTGTGCAGTTCTCTGCTGAGTATCAGAATCAGAAGTGGATTCCCCTGAGGTTTTATCTATTGTGAATTGTTTTGGTTTACGTATGGGACGTCTGTTCCTTGCAAACCGTGGTATTTCACTTTGTCCACTTAGCCACCTATACACCCTGTGTTCAGCGTAGTCACTTTTGACCTTCTCCTGTTTCTCACGTTTAAATCTAATCAGATCTGTCTTGTATTCTTTTATATTTTGTTCCAATCTCAGTATGGTAGGAGCTGCCTCAGCGGATGTTAGAAGTAGGGCTTCCCTTGCTTCTAGTTGTATGATCCTTTGTCTGATTTTAATCAAGTCTTCTTTCACATCTTCTATTATGATGAGAATAAGATCCAGTGAGCATTTGTTTAGAACTGCTATCCACTTCTGTTTGGTAGTTTACTGTTATTATGTATTGTCATTCCCTCAAACCATCAGCTGCTTATATATATTTTTCCATCAAACCCCTTGATCTTATTAGGTGTCACTAACATATATATTTTTATACATATCCTGTGCAATGGTATATAACCAGGAGGTTGTTATGCCCATGATTATACATATGCTTTATCAATCTGTATTCAGATTGGTGCCTATACACAGATGCTTCTGTGGATTAGTAATAGATCATGACATCTGCCTGTACAACTCTCTGTTGCTCTGATGTGCCTAGACAGCCTCAGCCTTAAGCTGTCTTCAGAGCTTCAGTACCGATCGCACTATGAAGCGCCCGTGCGATCGGGAGGTTGCCATGGTGATGAGTAAACAGACGCCGCAGTGCGTCCTGACGGGTTTCCAGGGTTACCGTTCTACACGCAGGGGTTACACAGCGGCTACAGCTGCTGTACACATGTAACAGAGCGGAGTTTTGCCCGCGGTTTTTGGCGTCCTGCCAGCAGCATGGTTTAGGTAAGATTCAGCTGTATTCATTGTACTTGATTATGTATGTTATTTATTTTGCTAATTTAATATGCACTTGTATCCTGACGAAAGCTCCATGTGTGAGCTGAAACGTTGATCACAGTTGGTGGTTGCTGAATAAAGCTAAGTTGATTTCTTCACCATATACAAAGTCCTTGGAGTGCTTTTCACAATTTTCTATTTATATATATATATATATATATATATATATATATATATATATATATATATTAATTCTACATATATATTTATGTAATATTTTTACATAATTAGGTATCTTAATTAATTACAATTAGCGGGACCTGCCTGACAACCCATGCCGAAAGTAAAGGGAATTTAATTTGCTAGCACTATATTTAACCCTATAACTTTCCAAGGCACCATAAAACCTGTACATGGGGGGTACTGTTCTACTCGGGAGACTTCGCTGAACACAAATATTAGTGTTTCAAAACAGTAAATGTATTACAACGATGATATCGCCAGTAAAAGTGATGTTTTTTGCATTTTTCACGCACAAACAGCATTACACGGACAATATTATTGCTGTGATACTTTTTACTGTTTTGGCTTCCTAATATGTTCAGCGAAGTCTAACAGTACCCCTCATGTACAGGTTTTATGGTGTTTTCAAAAGTTACAGCGTCAAATATAAGGCTTGCGTTTCATTTTTTTCACATTAAAATTCGCCAGATTGGTTACGTTGCCTTTGAGAACCTATGGTAGCCCAAGAATGAAAATTACCACTATGATGGCATACCATTTGCAATAGTAGACAACCCAAGGTATTGCAAACAGGGTATGTTCAGTCTTTTTTAGTAGCCACTTAGTCACAAACACTGGCCAAAATTGGCGTTTTTTTCATTTTTCACACAAACAAATACTAACGCTAACTTTGACCAGTGTTTGTGACCAAATGGCTACTTAAAAAGACTGGACATACCCCATTTGCAATACCTTGGGTTGTCTACTATTGCAAATGGTATGCCATTATGGGTGTAAATTTAATTCCCAGGCTACTATACAGTCTCAAAGGCAACGTAACCAATCTGGCGAATTTCAATTTCAAATGTAACGTGCTATATTTGACCCTGTAACTTCCCAAAATGCCATATAACCTGTACATAGGGGGTACTGTCTTACACGTGAGACTTTACTGAATACAAATATGTGTATTTTATTGCAGTAAAAGCAAACAGTATTATGACATTGACCGTTAAAATGTCATGTAGAACTAAAAATTTTTAAAAAAATCGTATTTTCTCCCATTTTTTTCATATTAAATTATGTTTCATAGCTAAATATTTGCTAGTAAATGAAAGTCCTTTTTCCCCTGAATAAAAAGATATATAATAAGGGTGGGTGCATTTACGGTTGGACAGACATGTAGCGCAAATGCCAGGTTTTGTTTACATTTTGTTTTGTTCACAACGTGTACATTTGGCTCCGTCCTTAAGGGGTTAAACGGTGTGTTCTCTAAAGCTAGACAGTCCAGTTGGAGTCTTTACAATCAGTTGTGAATATGGTTTAATGCGTCTTGAATCTAGTGACTATTTTCTATATCTATTTATTTAAAAAAAACAATTAGGTCTATTCAAAATAAATGACTAATTCAAAATAAAATATTCTTTCCCTATTCCTAAAACAGGTTTCCTAACACATAAGCCACCTGACTTTCCATGACTTTAAAGAGGATACTATTATAAAAAATTGTGAAGCAGACTATTTTTTTAACGTTTCACCATTTTGGTAATAAATTGTTATGTTTCTTTGCAACTTTACTTGATATTCTTGAAGCCTGTATGACAGTAATAACTAAATTCTGGCTATTTCATTCTGGAGATAGGTAGTCCCCCCCACCTCCCTTCACACCACCCACTCAAGGAAAGTGCTTAAGCACTCAAAATAGACAGGACAGGGAGCAATCCATACGGAGGAACATATCCACATAAAACTGACCGTCAAAGGTACAACCCAGGATATGGTGACCATCCGGGTGCACCGGAAGCAGCCGGAAAGTCGATTCCACATGCACCTTTGCCAGCAAAGCCCTCAGGCCCGCAGCCCATACCATGCAAACCGCCGTGTCGAAGGAAACCCGGCAGAGTTTGGCAGCAATGTCTCCAATTTACCGAACCCCCTGTAGTGTACGACAAATGAGGAATCAGGTGATATTTCCCTTGTTCTTTCTTGGGCACCATGCCCAAAAGGGAAAACCTGCAAACTGGACATAGGGGGAATAGAAAAGGAAGCTGCCATCCGGCCCATGGAAACTTCCTTAGCAAGCATCTCCCGAACCACAGTACAGACCGAAGGTTCCAAACCAAGAGAGAGGGAGGGGACTCCGAAAAGGGATCCTAAAACCCTGCTCAAAACCTTCCAATACGATCTGTGCAGCCTGCCACGGGCACGTCGAGTTTGCGACTACTGGAGTCATCGCCCTTAGCCCCTATGACCCCCTTGCTTGAAACAACGGACGCTGGGATGGGCACCACCTCAACCGGAGCACTTGTGCTTGAACTTGCATGAGGACCCCCACTTACAGTGACCGTCATTTAATTTCCAACAACAACCCGGCCTCTGATTGGGGGCCAATGGGGAGGAGGATGTCCCCCCACTGGCCCCCAAAGAAAGGACGAAAAAGTACCCTGTAGAGGCACCGGGCAAGTCATAATTGAGAGCCAGAGGCCTATGTCCATCTGGTCCCAGGACAACGAGGGTCGCACCACCAGCTGCTGACAAAAATGTTCATCGTACCTCCACCAACCCAGCCCTCCATAGGTCTGACAAGCGTTCCAAATAGTGTCCTGATAGCATAACAACGCAGAGCATTAATGCCACTGCCACAGCCAATGCCACTGTCTACTGTTACTAGAGCAATGTTAACTTTCTCTGTACCAGTTTGCACCTGTTTTTGCACCTGACTGAAGCCATTTAAATGCTGTGCTGACCTTTGCATACATAAAAAGACACTTTATAGTACATTTTGAATAAATGCATTAACATGCTTCAAGACATTAAATATAATCACATTTTAATGGCCTTCTTAAAGAGTAAATGACCAGGCTTCAATACATCTTTTTTTCTGGTTTTCTACAACCAGGAATTCTCTCAGCCAATCAGGATTCATGATCATGATAAAAAAATGTATTTTCCTTTGACCCTTGTGAGTCCACATTCCATAAGTGTTTCCTATTTACAGTATCTATTTAAATGTGTGGAACACTTAAAATGGTTCTATTTGTCCTTGTAGGACTAGTTTATATTTCCCTTAAAACTTGTGCAGCTTAATCACTTGAGTAAGAAAGAAAATGTTTATGGTGTTTATGAAACAATTTCAGCTGCTGTTTACCTATAGGTTTTTCATTACTACCTCTTGAAAGTGGTAGATGAAAGGATCCATCTAGTTATTCTATATTATATTATTATCTGTATTAACTTTTAATTGTTTGCTATATGGCAATCGGTTCAATTCGGCACTTCCGAAATTCGAGACTTCAGAAAATTTGGTACTTCGTCAATTCTGAACTTCTGCAATTCGGAACTTTGGCAATTTGGAACTTCGACAATTTGGTTTGGTTCGGCAGTTCAGCAGTTTGTAAATTCAGCAATTTGAATTTCGGACATTCGTACGCAACTGAATGTCCGAATTGTATGAAATACGTCCAAATTTACATTCGGAATGAAACAAATTGCATATGTCTATAAATCACCTCAACAACAAATCTATGAAGATGACGCTATGGAAAATAATGTTATAAAGTCAGAATTTAACAAAAAAAAATAATAATTCATAATTTTTTTTTTATTTTTTTTTACTTTCTTAACCAGTCTTTGTCTTTTGTCTAACATTATTATAAAATTCCCTAGAGTATCTGGATATAGTATGCAGTAGACTGTAGATGTTCTTCTGTTGTACTATAATTAGATTAGACCCTCAAGAAAAAAGAAGGCATATGTTGATAACAAAAAAGAACATGTATATAAAATTAACAATCTTGTAGGATGGGATATATACATGTTCTGATCAAGATAATAATTACATTGTATAAAAACTGTGAAAGTTGATCAACTGACCAATGTGTGCTGAGAGCTTGAATGAGCTCAAGATAAAATTAAATACCCTCAGAAAGTCTTAAATTTAGAAATTCATCTACAGCCCAGGAAATGCAGCAATCACATGAATAATTTAGGGTCAGAGTGGAGGTTACGATAATGTAGTCCTATGGCAGTCCTATGGCACACCCTCCTGCTCTGTCGCATCCCAGAGTTCACGAAGTAAGAGGAGGTACGAAATGGCGATTATCTTTTATGCCTGGCTACTACTGCATCACTTTATATAAACAATTCTAAACACTATGGATTAATTACTATGAAAGTACAATACACAATGTCAAATTATAGACAATAACACAAATAACTTTCTTGGACATACAATGGAAATGTAAAACTTAAATGTAAAAAGTTAACTTGAGGATGTTAATTTAAAACCTACCACATCACAAAAAAACTTATATAGGAAATTGGAGAAATAATACAAAATACTAGTGGGAAAAAAAATAAAAAAAAATAATAATACCATAAATAAAACTGAGATTATCAGGACTCTCAAGGAAAATGTTATCACCCATTTCTTGTGCATCATAGTCATAGGAGCCAATCATAATAATAACAAAAAAATGTAAAAAAAAAATTAAATATTTAAAACAAAATTAAAATGACTCTTGAATAGCAAATCCGTGTCCGTGTCCAAGATCTGCTTCCTATTAAGTCTATAGGAGAATTACTGAGTAGGTTTTTTCAAGATATCACATATACAGACATATTGAGTTAAAATATGCTTCCCCTCACTGTCATCAGCACACACACAATGCACCCCCCACACTGTCACCCTCCTACACACTGCCCCCTCACTGTCTTAAGACTGTTGAGATGATAGTAAAAACAGTAAATTATTCATACCTGCTGATATTACTGACAGGATGCAAATCAGGCCGAATAAGAAATGCATTGCTGTAGAACAGATTGATGCTGGTCGAGGAAAATAAAGCAGAAATCCAGTTAAAATAGATGTTACATGCCTTAGTTGTAAGGTGTAGCCAAAATATTTCATAGTCAAAGAAAAAAGTGGGTTGGAACAAACTGTAGGAAATTAGTGATAGCTAATGCAAAAGCACTTGAAAGATAACATTGGCGATCTCTCGTGGACGCGTAAATATTGCAGTCAGTGACTAATAACTAATATTTCCAGTAACACATAATACGGAACAGAATATGAAAGGCAGGAGATATCACTTTGTTAGCTACGGAAACAAACTGACATTATAATAGTTGGAAAGATCAACTTGATTAGTAAAACACATTGTGCAAAAACTCACACATGAGAGAGACTGCAGTGTTAAATAGGACAAAGTAAGAAAGGGAGAGTTTAAAGAACACTAATCATGGGGAAAAGTGTCAGCTTTGTAGTGAATTGCCTGCCATGTGTCTCATCCACATACAGAAATACATAAAGTGTGTGAGGGCTCTTTTACAAAAATACTGATCATTACAATAAAAATAAATGTTATTTTAATATATATCAAATATATAAACTCATATGTAATCTTAGTTTCTATTCTACAGTTTCACAGTTCATACATGTACATGTTTTAACATATTGCCTGCAGAATAAATGGAGGGAGGCCTCTCCTCTTTGTTATGGGTGGTTCTCGGGTTCACAAAATGATTTAATAAATGTTGAAACCCCTGTTTCTCTACACAAAGCATTTGGAAAGGAAATTATAGGCAAAACAGCTCACATCCACTTATCGGAGGATCTCTGCATCTCTCTTGGATAAAAAAGGATTTTGGGGACCCAATTGTTTTATTTATTTATAATTCATTTGTGGAAGGTTTCATAATTCATCAGTGACGATTTTTGAATAATAATTTGTCAGATACAACATTTAAAGTTAGATCTTTACCCACGATTATTTTCCATTACTATAGATATGTTAAGGCGTATCTCTCTCTAAATAGTCTGATATAATGGGAATGACTCTCACACATTGTCTTTAGTTCTACACATATGCATGTTTTGCTATTGTTTCTATGTTTGATTTTTTTTTTCCTTTTTGTGTTTTTGTTTTGTTTCATTACTTTTATTGTGTCATCTGTGATGTAAATTATTCCCCTTTGCTTCACTGATTGGAATTGCAATTTGCTTTACATGTCTCCTTTAGGGCTGCTAATGAAAGAAACCTGGTCCTATCGGGCTCCTGGTCACCTTTAAGACTGGCAGTGATGTGCATCTGGCTTTTATCCAACAAAAAGTATAAATTCACCTGTGTGCAGATAGAAAAACACACTTAGTGGGTATTAAGTGAAAAAACACATAAATTACCCTTAATTAACTGTATTGTAGATGAAAGGATTCCTCTTATATCCTCAAGACAATAATAACAAAGTGCCAAAAAATGGCTATCTACAATACAAAAGTAATAAAGACGGACATAGCGCAATACTGTTGCAAAATAGGAATTATAGATATAAATGATTGCATTCACAAAAACAGTTTGATTGAAGGCATATCAGATATAATGATGTATGAACTTCAGGACTTGTGGAACATCGGTATCATGCATAGGAGAAAAAAAGATAAATAATAGTGCAGTGTATCCAAGTAAAAAATGACACACTTTATTAACAAATACACTTACAAAATAGAAGTGTCAAGTAGGCACGTCAAGCTCAGATGGAGAAAAAAACGAATCCCAGTATCAGGGTCCAGTGGAGCAGGAAAGCCAAATAAACAATAAAATAAAATAAAATCAATAATAAATGAATAAAAAATATAAAATACTCTAGGCAATAAAGGACATAAGCCCTACGCGTTTCGTTCAATAATGAACTTCCTCAGGGGCATCTGACATAATACTGTCCATATGCATGCATAAAATAACACAAACTTCTCCCTTTTTAAATCCGTCCGGTTGTGGCGCGAAAAAATCAGCTCGGTTATACACTTCTGGTTTCGGACTTCAAACTGCTTCCGGTTGCGTCATGCGTTCCGGGGTTGCTAGCCAAGCCTCACTTTGATTTCCATTCACATATGCGGAAATAGCAGGGAGAATGCGTTCCACTTTCGGTCAGAGAGTTGAACATAAGAGTCCATAGTATATAATGATATAAAAACGGAGATTATATACAGATTAATAACATATCCCATATGTATTAGAGAAAAATAAATAGAAATAGCATTAGGAGACCTCTAACTAATAAGAAAAAACATTTAAGTGGATTCAATAAAATAAAATAAAATAAAAATAAAATAAAAGTGAATAACATAATTAAAAATAAAATAAAAATAAAAATAAAAATAAAAAAACAAATAAATACATAAGTAAATAGATGAGTAAAAAATATGAATAAAAACTAAGGAAAAAAATATAAAAGTGCAAAAAGAAAAATTACAAAAAACAAATCAAATCAAAATCCACATTCAGACCTCTTGGTTTCATGGTTTTTAATGTATGGATCCAATAACCTTCTCTTTTCCTTAAAGCTATCATTAGGTCTCCACCTCTTTTGTTCAGGCTCACTTGTTCTATACCTATACATTTTAATGTATTAAAACTAAAAAGGGGACAGCTATTACAGTGTACTGGCACTGAATGGGTTAACATACCCTTTTTAATGTTATTTCTATGTTCTTGAAATCTGATTTTTTATTTTCTCCCAGTTCTCCCCACATACTGCATCCCACACCCGCAGGTGAGAAGATACACTACATGGGTAGAAGAACAGGATACCTTATTTTTAATTTTAAATTTCATTTGTGTTTGTGTACTAGCAAAATCGTACACCGTACTAAATTGATGGCCACAACTTATACAATTACCACATGTATAAAAACCTCCCTTATATATAGTTTCAACCTTCTCAGATCGAAAAGCGCTAGGAGCAAGGATCTGTTTTAAACTAGTGCCCTTTCTAAAAATAACCTTTGGAACCCTAGGTATTTGTTTGCTTAGGAATTCATCCTCAACCAACAAACCCCAGTGTTTTCTAATTATTCTCTGTACATCAAAAGCTCTTCCATTATATTGAGTGTTGAATGAAAAATCAAAAATGGGGTTTCTAGTCTTGTCTTTATTCTTATTTACAAGTAAATCATTGCGACAAATCTTTCCAACTCTATCAATCTCTAAATCTATAAATCCAGAAGAATAACCCTTCTTCAGGAAGCGTTTCTTAAGAACATCTGCTTGCGTAAAAAAGGAGTCTAAGTCACTACAGTTCCTACGCAACCTAACAAATTGGCCTTTTGGGACTCCTCTAAGCCAATTAGGATGGTGTCCACTTTTAGTATCGATAAAACTATTAGAATCAATATCTTTAAAGAAGGTCTTAGTCTTGACTTTCCGATCCTCGATAAAAATCGATAGATCGAGAAAGTCAATGCTTTGAGTACCTATCTTGGGAGTAAACACCAAAGATAAAGAGTTATGATTAACATATTCAAAAAAATCATGTAACTGATCAATAGGGCCACGCCATATCATCAGGACATCGTCGATGTACCTTCTCCAGAGCACCAAGTTTGCAACAAACGGGTTATTGGACCAAATGGACAATCTTTCCCAATAGTCCATAAACACGTTTGCATAACTTGGTGCAAACTTGGTGCCCATTGCATTACCCTTGATCTGAAGAAAGAAGTCCTCATCGAAGCTAAAAAAATTATGGGTGAGGATAAAGCGGATAGCCTTCTCCAAAAAAGAACAGAAAGGTGGTTCCAAGTCAGCATCACGTTCTAGATTATTTCTAACTGCCTCTACACCAAGATCATGATCTATTACGGTGTAGAGTGAAGTTACATCCAAAGTAACCCAAATATATTCATCATCCCATTCAATACATTCTAACTCCTGAATAAGATGTTTAGTATCTCTCAAGTATGACAGGGCTCCCTGAGCATATTTTTGTAGATGGAAATCAATATACTCAGAGAGCTTAGATGTGAGAGAATCAATACCGCTTATTATCGACCTCCCTGGAGGTTTGTCTTTACATTTGTGAATTTTAGGGAGAAAATAAAATGTTGGTACTTTGGGGAAATCTGTAAAAATAAAAGAAAATGTAGACTCATCTATAATGCCTGCTGTTCTAGCTTCACATAACAGGCTTTTAAGATCTTGGTTGTAATCACAATTGGGATTACAATCAAGTTTTCTATAAGTGGAAAGATCATTAAGAAGTCTGTAAGTTTCTGTGACGTAATACTGAGTTGACATGATCACCACCACTCCTCCTCCCTTATCCGCACTTTTAATCGTGAGCTCCTTCCTTTTACTCAAATTCATCAAAGTGTTACTCTCTTTTAGGGTAAGATTCTTATGCTTATCTTTCCTAGCTTTATCTTTTACAAGTTTATCAAAGTCTCTGATTATCATTTTATTAAAGGCCTCAATCTGGCTTTCTCGTTCATTTGGACAAAATTTAGATTTAGGCTTAAATCTCTGTATTTCTTTTTCTTTAATAGAGTTGGATAAAATATTAGGAATATTAGAGAATCCTTCACTGGTTTTCTTAATGAAGAATCTTTTGATTGACATCTTTCTAACGAATTTCTGAGCATCAATAAAAAGTTGAAAACAATTGGGAGATTCCTCAGGAACAAATTTAAGGCCCTTACTTAAAAGAAGAATTTCTTGTGGGGTTAGATAGAATCCAGAGATGTTAAAGACTCCCAAATATTCTTCTTGTGTTATAGTTAAATCCCCACCCTTTCTCCACTCAACCTCCTCTTCTTTCCTGGAGTATTCAACTCTCTGAGAGGTGCAAAACGGTTGGTTAGGGGCAGTTCTTAAAACCTTGGAAGGAAGAATTCCGTAATCTCCCCCCTTCTTCGGTCTTGCCCCTTCCCTAAAAAATCCCTCTCTAGGTGGGAGTCTTGAGTGGAGGGTCGGGTGGTGTTAACTATATTAGAGGATACGGCCTTATGAGATCTAGGGATATGTTGTACTTGAGTTTGACTTTCATTATATTTCTTATGATTGGTATAATTTCGTGAAGGTGTAGTCCATTTGGATTTAACCCCCAAATGTTTTCCCTTTCTTAGTGTAGGTCCTTCTTTATTTAGATTTCTGAAATTAGATCTATAATTTTCTCTAAATCTGAATTTTTTGTCGATTTTATTCAATGTTGAATGGGTATTATTAACGTTATCTCGCTTATCTCGTAAATACTTTTTTTTTTTAGTTTGTGCAATTTTATCATCAAGATTCTCTATCCTTTCAAAAAGGATTTTTTCTTTCCTTTTAAAATCAGGAGTATCTTTATCAAATTAATTTCAGCTAACTTTCCCATTTCATTAGAAACCATATCAAGATTATCTTTTTCAAAATCGACAATAATTTCCATAAGTGTCATAGAGCATCTTTCCAATGTAACATCCCAACGTTCAATATATTTCGATTTTTCTAATCCATTAGCTGGTCTCTTATCCATTCTTAGACCTCTAGGGATCAATCCTTCCCTGAGGTATGACTCCAAGAAGGATATTTCCCACCATTTTTTTGTCTCTCTAAATGAGAGTTTTTCCAATTTAAAGAAATAATCATCTATGGTGGCATTAGATTCTTGATTAGTATTGGTGTTGCTAAAAAGGGACTGAAGCTTAGCTTCCCTTAGTTCCCTTAGATTTGCAAACATGCTCATGGTACTTTTACAGATAAATGGTGAATTAACAGAACAAAGGAAAAATAGAATGGTCAATATACAACAAAAAGTATAAATTCACCTGTGTGCAGATAGAAAAACACACTTAGTGGGTATTAAGTGAAAAAACACATAAATTACCCTTAATTAACTGTATTGTAGATGAAAGGATTCCTCTTATATCCTCAAGACAATAATAACAAAGTGCCAAAAAATGGCTATCTACAATACAAAAGTAATAAATACGGACATAGCGCAATACTGTTGCAAAATAGGAATTATAGATATAAATGATTGCACTCACAAAAACAGTTTGATTGAAGGCATATCAGATATAATGATGTATGAACTTCAGGACTTGTGGAACATCGGTATCATGCATAGGAGGAAAAAAGATAAATAATAGTGCAGCGTATCCAAGTAAAAAATGACACACTTTATTAACAAATACACTTACAAAATAGAAGTGTCAAGTAGGCACATGAAGCTCAGATGGAGAAAAAAATGAATCCCAGTATCAGGGTCCAGTGGAGCAGGAAAGCCAAATAAACAATAAAATAAAATAAAATCAATAATAAATGAATAAAAAATATAAAATACTCTAGGCAATAAAGGACATAAGCCCTACACGTTTCGTTCAATAATGAACTTCCTCAGGGGCATCTGACATAATACTGTCCATATGCATGCATAAAATAACACAAACTTCTCCCTTTTTAAATCCGTTCGGTTGTGGTGCGAAAAAATCAGCTCGGTTATACACTTCCGGTTTCGACTTCAAACTGCTTCCGGTTGCGTCATGCGTTCCGAGGTTGCTAGCCAAGCTTAACTTTGATTTCCATTCACATATGCGGAACTAGCAGGGAGAATGCGTTCCACTTTCGGTCAGACAGTTGAACATAAGAGTCCATAGTATTTAATGATATAAAAACGGACATTATATACTGGCTTTTGCAGAGCTGGATGCCAGAGCTGCTGGTTATTCATTGGCTGAGAGTGTTAGTTGACCACTCTCAGGCCATCATTGCAGTTCTGTACATATGTATCTACACAGAGCTGACATTAGCCAGCCCTCAGCTCCAATTCCAAACTGGCTAATGATGTCTTAATGATGTTACTGGATGTGGAGTTACACCCCTGGCATCAGAGGGGTAAGTCTTTGTTTGTGCAGTGTTTCATAGCGCTACACTGCACATACAGACTCCAGGAACCATGACCACTTGAAATCACTGAAGTGGTCAAGGTGGTTGGAGTAACCCTTTAATGAAAATGTGACATCTTTAGTTACTGAAGCACTGTACTGTTGGTTTATTTGCTGAGAAAGTGAGATATTCAAATTAATGTAGAGGTTTTCCACAGGTACTTGCTTGACATCAGTGGCGTACATACCAGGGGGCCCGGCCTCCCCTGCGACCCGGTATGTAGCCACAGGGCCAGCCTCTTCCCCTGAGGGGCCCAGGAGGCGGCCACCCCAGGGCCCCCCGAGGCTGGCCCTGCTGACACCCGGCAGGCGGGCGCGCGAGGGAGCACTCAGTGCTCCCTCTTCAGCTCCCTCGCGCACCGCACTGATATCGGAGCCGGAAGATGACGTCATCTTCCGGCTCCGGCATCCCTACGCGGCGCGCGAGGGAGCTGAAGAGGGAGCACTGAGTGCTCCCTCGCGCGCCGGCCAGACAGCCCGCTAGCACCACTGGACCCCAGGGAATCCCCCCAGCACTCCAAAAGGTAAGGAGGCTGGGGGGATTAAATACAAAAAAAAAAACATGTGTGAGTGTTAGTGTGAGTGTTAGAGTGAGTGTTAGAGTGAGTGTTAGAGTGAGTGTGTGAGCGTTAGAGTGAGTGTGTGAGTGTTAGAGTGTTAGAGTGAGTGTGTGAGTGTTAGAGTGAGTGTGTGAGTGTTAGTGTTAGAGTGTCAGTGTTAGAGTGTGTGTGAGTGTTAGAGTGAGTGTTAGTTTAAGTGAGTGTGTGTGTGTGCAAGTGTGAGTGTTAGTGTGTGTGAGTGTTAGTGTCGGACTCCCTTACTCAATGCTTTCCTATGGACATTCAGTGTGCTCCTCTAGCGGCTATCAGTGAGACTGCCACTAGAGGCTGGATTAACCCTCAGTGAAACATAGCAGTTTCTCTGAAACTGCTATGTTTTCAGCTGCAGGGTTAAAACTAGAGGGACCTGACGCCCAGACAACTTCATTGAGCTGATGTGATCTGGGTGTCTGTAGTGGTCCTTTAATTGTGTGTGCATCTGCATGCACTGGCGTACATACCGCGGTCGCAGGGGTCGCAGCCCTGTAACCCCTGCGACCAGGTGCCCACCGCCATGTGTTGCGGCCGGCCCGCGCGCTGTGGGGGGGCCCACGGATCAATTTTCGCACCGGGGCCCCGTGGGTCATGTGTACGCCACTGCTTGACATGTGTCATTTCTGTGACCATGTGGCTTTCAATTTGCCACACTGCCTTCCATAGACCCATCAGCACTCTACTATTCTAACTAGAGGAGCGAAACCTTTCAACATCTGCTTGACATGCAAGTCATGTGGCAGCTTATTAGGAGACTTATTCTCTACTAGTCTCTTTCTATGTCGTCTCAATGGATCTGTGTCACTGGCACGGGTGAACTGTTTCATAATCTCCATAGTGAAGGCAGAATTTCTCTGGGAATGTTCTGTATTTACTGTTTTTGGAGAGCATTCCCCATGTCCTCTTAACGGTATCAGCAAGCAGGTAAAAATGTACAAGAAATTAGCATTTGTAAGAAAGAATTAAATGTTGCACAAGGCTCATACATCTGCATAGTTATTTTTGTGGTAACATGTCACTACAAAAGTACGCAATTAAGGCTCAACACATTATGATTCTCACCTGAAAGGTAAATATTGCTGAAATGGTAAACACTGTAATTATTTATTAATAAAACTCCAACATGAATGCTCTGAAATTGATGTCATGAGTTGCATTTTAATCATAATAAAACAGCATTTACTAGATTTAATTATTTTTGAAAAGTTAAAGTCATGAAGCTAACCTGTGGTTCTTAGTCAAGAGTATTATAGAAAACAAAGTAAAAACTGTAGCTGAAATTAAATCTGCACACAAAGAAAATGTTGCCAACCACAATATCTGTCTGCCTGAATTTCTGCCTGCCTCCTGCCTGTTCATCTACACTTCTGTGCATGTGTCCTTCTGTCTCTCTGATCTCACACTGGCAGGATAATGGAATAATATACAAGTTTGCAGAAATAATTCTCCCCATTCAGCAAATCCATATATTTGCAAATGTGTAACTTATTTTACCCTATTTAACATGAAGATCCTATGAAGGATGCTCCCTGCCTCCAGTAGTCCTACAGATAGCAGGAAGTTCCTGCTTAGGAGTTCCCATTAGCTCACCTGAGCTAAGCACTGCAGTGCAGGGATCCTATATAAGAACTCAAACCATTCTAAAAGAGTTTGACTGCTTATAATGGGGGGGCGCCAGGGCAGTCTTGGCACCATAACTACTACAGCACACTGGTGCATTTCATTAAGGACTGGTTTAAAGTGAAAAATCTATTATGTGAATTAAAAAAAAAATATTGATCCTTTATTCTATATTATAACAGAGTGCAAAGCAAAAAGCACATGGTGGAAAAGAAAACAACTATACACTTTTTTGTGCAATTGCCCTGAATCATTGACATAGAATACATAGAAATTTTTCTAATTAGTGTGAAGCAACTACTTTTCAGAAATAAGAACAAACAACGTAAATGTATATATAATATATAAATAGCTTGGAAGAAATACAAGAAAAACGGGATATAATAGAAACATTTATATATATCCTCAGGTCGTTTAGGGTCACAAAATAATTTAAATAAGGTTAAAACCCCTATTCCTTTGCACAAAGCATATGGAAAGAAAATGATAGGCAAAACATCTCACCTCCACTAATGTTAGGACCGCTGCATCTCTCCTAGTTAAAAGGGATTTTGGGGAACTCATTGTGTTATTTATGTATTATTTATAATTAATAAGTAGAAAGTTGTATGATTAATAAGTTCCCCTTTTTGCATAATAATTAGTCGGAAACAAAAGTTAGGTCTTAACCTAGGAATAAGTTCTATTACTATAGATGTTAAGACATTTAAAAATAATTTTAGTAATATTACTTTACTGAAAAGTTAGTGGATGTATGGAATAGCCTTCCAGCTGAAGTGGTAGAAGTTAACACAGTGAATGAGTTTAAGTATGCGTGGGATAGGCATAAGACTATCCTAGCTATAAGATAAGACCAGTGACTAATGGAAGTATTTAGAAAACTGGGCAGACTAGATGGGCCAAACTGTTCTTATCTTCCATTACATTCTGTGTTTCTATGGGGGCTACGAGTGCCTTAGGAACTTGGAATTTTGGTCTAACCAACTGGAGACAATTTGACCAACACCTGGCAAATGGTGCCTGAGGTTTAATTACAACATTATCACTATTACAATTATTTATATAGCGCCAACATATTCTGCAGTGCTGTACAATAGGTAAACAAAACAAACACTAAGTTCTAACAAAACTTAATTGACATACTGGAACGGTATGTGAAGAGGGCTTTTCACCAAACTAGCTTACAATCTGAAATACCATCTAGAAGTACTACAAGAACAAGTAGCAGTTTTGGTTCCCCTTTATCAACATCATTTACCAGACTTTAAGACCCACATTTATTGTCTTGTGTGTGATATCTCACTGGATCCGAGTGTATCTTTAACCCCTTAAGGACCAAACTTCTGGAATAAAAGGGAATCATGACATGTCACACATGTCATGTGTCCTTAAGGGGTTAAAGAAGTAGAGGGGAAAAAAAAAGTAATTATATTTTTAAATATTTACATTTAATATATTGCTCACATCCTGCAAGAAACTGGCAGACATCCAACCAAGCAACATTATATTAAAGCAAACAAAATATAATTAGATGAGGTTTTCTCACAGTTTGTCCTCCCACTGCAGTGCATGTCAGAATACATTGGCAGTTTCTAAATATTACATTATAGGGAAGATTCAATGAAGTCAATCTCCAGGTGCCCTCCCCCAGATATAAGACTGGTGACCTAGACTGAGATTCATTTTGTGAAGTTAAAGAGAAACTCTCTGTCATCATGGCAAATCATGTCGTGCTTTTTGGTTTCCTCTGTGCCTTTTTGGCTACAGGTCAGTTAAGCCATTTATTTTATGCCTACTTTATTTTACTTAAACCTTATCTCGAACCGCTCTCGTACCTGAGATAAATAATATGTTGTCTATGAAAATTTGAAAATATCTTTTTTAATAGACATGCCAACATTTAGAGAACCAGGCTTCCTGGAGTTGCGCCATTAATTAAGTATTTAATTGACATTTAAAAAAATAAATAATCTACAGACTTTTTTTAAATTTTTTAATGCCTTTATTATAGCTATTATATGTGACCTGTTACCTTGTTTGATGTTCGACTGTATAGCATGCTTTACATTAGACAAAGTAAGTAAATCCCAGAAGCTTTTCATCCAAAATAATGTTGGTCAATAAAAACAAAAAGTATTAAAAGATACTGCTAAGGTCAATAATTTTAATAAGCATCTGCTGTCTGTAGACTTTGGAGGCAGACACAAACGACAGACATAATACTTACATTAATGTCTGGATGTTTGTTGTTCAGCCTTGTCTTCTAGTGATTATATTATATTATGCTATTTTTTATTTCCCAGTTGACGTGTATGCATTATTAGCTTTGTTTCTTTATTTTCATTTCATTGTGTTTTGGTAATAATTTAATTCCATATCGTTGTTCAGGAAGCTCTTTAACATGCATGCAATGTAGTACCGTATCAGAAACTTCATGCAGAGGTGCACCTCATGTATGTAACAAGAATGACGCTTCTTGCATTGATATATTGGAAATTACCAAAATGGGTGAGTATGATGTAAAATTGTGCAGATCCATTATGATATTATGAGTTTAAATTGTAATATAAGATATAAGAAAAAAAAAATGATTAAAACAAATCTAAATCAAATGAAAAGACATTTGGGCGGTAGGGAGCAGGTTAACAACCCCTGCCCTAAACCAACACATTACCTCTCCTACAAACACGCTCTAAATTCCATACACACACACAAACACACACACACTACAATCCCTACACACATACTACAGCCACTATACATACACACATCCTCTATATCCACACATACTATGTCTCTGTATTCATAAGCTGATGTTGCTGTAATTACCACACTTGCTGATTTTGTTTTCAAAATGTCTAGTTGAACTATATGATTGTGTCTATTACTATGCAACACCCTATATCCCCCCCAAAATAAGGTAAACTGCTGTGCCCGTTTTTGCTTTTCCTTATGTAAATTTTGTTTACAAAAAAAATATATATATATAAAAGAAAATATTTTGTTTTGGCAAAAGAAATACCTTAACAATGAATCAAAGTTTATCACCAAGAAGTCTGACTATTTGGCCATTAGGACATCACTTACATCATTAACTTTGGAACCGATCTCTAAAGGTACCTTACTCAGGGTGATGCAAAATCGATTGGTCTGGTAACTCAAGATACCTGCAAAGACATTTTGTATTGATGGTTTGGTTTTAGGTATTATGTAATTTGGACCCCCATTTGTATTGGAAGTCCCCACTTCTCTATTTTCTGGTCATTTGCTAATAATTTGATCCCTTGTCTTTTGTGTGTTCTATCTAGGAAATCAAACCCTTATTGGTTTCACTCGATCTTGTAACGATGACCCCTATCGCTGTGACAAAGATTTTCAAATGGTCGGTGGAATTAAAAACACATTCATCACAACAACATGCTGTAACACGGACAACTGCAATAAGCATGAAATCCAAGGTAATCATTTAAACATATACAGATAAGGTCAATATGTAAAGAGAGAAGATAAACATATAGAGAGAAGATTAATATGTAGAGAGAAGATCACTATATTGAAAAATGTGTAAACACTTGTATCACAAGATTACAGCCCTGAAAGGTCGTTCCTGCATAAAGACACCATTTTTGTGGAGTTACAGAAAAGTGGATAGCAGTGTCCAGTGTATTTGCATGTATAATTCAGGTGCCAATGCCATTGTTGGTGTATGTGACTCCTTGGACAACCATAGCTTGTTTTAACATAATTAAAAATGTTCCACCCCTTTTCTCCATTGTTCTTATCTATAATTGTGGTTCTGTTTAGCAAATGTTGTGAAATTTCTCGCATTTTGACATTTGACTAATGACATTAAAAGGGCACTAAGGGCATTATAACAATATATGAAACAGGTATGGATAAGCGCTCAATATCAGTCACAGGCGAGCAGCAATCCTCCAACAAGGGGTTCCCTCACCCTGGTGAAATAATGGGAAAAAACTAAATATGGAAGGTGATCAGGGCTTAAAGTAAATATACATACAGTATTGAGGCTGTTTTTAGTAAATAAATCTATGGATATACAGTATCTCACAAAAGTGAGTACACCCCTCACATTATTGTAAATATTTTATTATATCTTTTCATGTGACAACACTGAAGAAATGACTCTCTACTACAATGTAAAGTAGTAGTGTACAGCCTGTATAACAGTGTAAATTTGCTTTTCCCTCAAAATAACTCAACCCACAGCCATTAATGTCTAAACCATTGGCAACAAAAGTGAGTGCATCCCTAAGTGGAAATGTCCAAATTAGGCCCAAAGTGTCAATATTTTGTGTGACCACCATTATTTTCCAGCACTGCCTTAAACCTCATGGACATGGATTTCACCAAAGCTTCACAGGTTGCCACTGGAGTCCTCTTCCACTCCTCCATGACAACATCACGGAGCTTGTGGACATTACAGACCTTGTGCTCCCCCACCTTCAGTTTGAGGATGCCTCACAGATGCTCAATAGAGTTCAGGTCTGGAGACATGCTTGGCCAGTCCATCACCTTTGTCTTCAGCTTCTTTAGCAAGGCAGTGGTCATCTTGGAGGTGTGTTTGGGGTCGTTATCATGTTGCAATACTGCCCTGCTTCAGGATCTAACAGTACATGTTGGCATTCATGGTTCCCTCAATGAACTGTAGCTTCCAAGTGCCTGGAGCACTCATGCAGGCCCAGACCATGACACTCCCACCACCATGCTTGTCTGTATTCAAGACACACCTGTCTTTATACTCCTCACCTGGTTGCCACCACACACACTTGACACCATCTGAACCAAATAAGTTTATCTTGGTCTCATCGAACCACAGGACATGGTTCCAGTAACTCTACTTGTCTTCAGCAAACTGTTTGCAGGCTTTCTTGTGCATCATCTTTAGAAGAGGCTTCCTTCTGGGGCAACAGCCATGCAGACCAATTTGATGCAGTGTGCGGCATATGGTCTGAGCACTGACAGGCTGACCCCCCCACCCCTTCAACCTCTGCAGCACTCATACATCTATTTTCCACAGACAACTTCTGGAGATAACGCTGAGCATGTGCACTCAATGTTTATGGTGGACCATGGCAAGGCCTGTTCTGAGTGGAACCTGTCCTGTATGGTTTTGCCCACCGTACTGCAACTCAGTTTCAGGGTCTTGTCAATCTTCTTAATACCTAGGCCATCTTTATGTAGAGCAACAATTCTTTTTTTCAGATCCTCAGAGAGTTCTTTGCCATGACGTGCCATGTTGAACTTCCAGTGACCAGTATGAGAGAGTGTGAGAGCGATAACACCAAATTTAATACACCTGCTCCCCATTCACACCTGATACCCTGTAACACTAATGAGTCACATGACACCACGGAGGGAAAATGGCTAATTGGGCCCAATTTGGACATTTCCACTTAGGGGTGTACTTTTGTTGACAATGATTTAGACATTAATGGCTGTGTGTTGAGTTATTTTGAGGGGACAGCAAATTTACACTGTTATACAGGCTCTACACTTACTACTTTACATTGTAGAAGAGTGTAATTTCTTCAGTGTTGTCACATGAAAAGATATAATAACATATTTACAAAAAGGTGAGTTGTGTACTCACTTTTGTGAGATACTGTAAGACAAGAGACAAATAATGGTGCAGTACAATTGGTAATTATGAAAGGAGTTTAAAAGGGCAAATTGCACACTCACACTTTTTAGAGCTGTCTCAACTCTAATTAGAAGGCCTGGGCGGAATAATCTCCGTTTATGGATTTAAGTGAATCGTCTTTAGAGCTTGGATTCAGAGTTTTGTAGGCATCATGCAAAAACACACAAGAGAAATACCAATGGTATAGTATGTGCAGGTAAACTGTATACTAGAGGAAAATATCCTACTTACATTACCCAGAGCAATGTTCTGCTCTGGAGTGAAGAGCGTGAGGTGGAACAATCCTCACCTAAGGATATATGAAGGAACCAGAAAGATTGTGAGGCAGATATGTAGGCAGCCAAACATAATAGCCTAGATATAGCACCACAGATATTGTGAGTAAAGGTGTAAATATCAAATATATGTTTTTTTTATTATTCTCAGATAATTCAGACTTGATCAGGAATCCAATATGGCTGCCAGGCCACATAACATATAGGCTCTATGTAGGTGATGACAAATAGAGAGACTTCTCATATCACTATTTTTTAAAATGCTTTTTTGACAAATAGTTTTGATTTTGCAGTTATTTGAATAATACAGTTTTATATTTGGGAAATTATAAAAATAACAGCCAAACCACATGACTGATTGTGCAAATTAGGCGGCCAATTGTAAGAGCAGGGAGCTCAAATTTAAAATTGCTGCAGACATTTTTACCCATATGTAACAGATGCCCTGTTCCTGGATATTATTTTTAGTTTTGCCTGGTTCGATATACGAACCCAACCGAACAGTTTTGCCCCAGCTGGTTTCATATACTGAATATTGTACCGAACCATTGGACCACCCAAAGCAGTCTATTGACCTTACTTGAACCGCAACTCTGAATGTTCTAAGTGGTTCACTACGTGGTTGTTGATTTGTATGCACGAACACATGGCGGCGGCCATCTTGTTTTGTCGAACGCGTCCAGCGGTGTTTGGTCGTTGAGTGTATGAAACTATTTTCAGACACTCAATGGCCCGAACACCGTTGAGACTTCCAGGATCACTTAGTTTAGTTCCAAATCATCCAAAAGAGTCGGAGTTCTGTGAAACCCAACTCCAGAACAACGGGTTTTTGGATATGTTGCTCACCCAGATCAGAGCTATCAGAGGGTTCATGTGTGTTTTGAGGGTATTTTCAGAATTGTCTATGGAGATAATTAAGTAGATACAGTAATTGACTCAATTATCTCCCAGGCAGAGGGGAGGGATTGTATGCCATGTGTGGGAGTGCCTTATATTATAACTCTGTCATTATTGCTTTGTAAGTTTGTGTCACAGTCCCCAACAAGGTCCATGTGGGTGTACCCCTTACATGGCGACTTGCATAAAAGGCCAGTGTGGCTACCATTAAACCAGTTCACTTAACTCTCGTCTCGTGAATGTAGAGAACCGCTATACTGCTATAACCACTAGCTCGTATAAGAGCTCTACAGCTACAACTGTATTTCAAGAATGAGCGGGATACTGACTGACTGATCCACCTAAAGATCAGATATACAGCAAGGACATCGGAATGCCGTTCAGACTAGATTAGTGCGGGCGGATGATAGCAAAAAGAGGGAAAATGATCAGGACAGAAGGAGCTGAAGTTCCACATGGCCAAATAGAAGATGTAGAGAACTGCTAGAAGTACCAGGGGGTACCACAAATGCATGGCAGCCATGAGGAAAAGACAAGGAGGATAGCAACATCCAAGTACCTCCAAAGAGACAGCCAGGTCCTGAAGTCCCAGCTTAATGGCAAGAACACCCACATCCAAGCCATCAATACATATGCCCTACCGGTCATCAGGTACCCAGCTGGAATAATAACCTGGCCAAGAGAAGAACTGGTCACCATGGATGTCAAGGCCAGAAAGCTACTCACTACAAATTATTATTATTATTATTATTGCCATTTATATAGCGCCAACAGATTCCGTAGCAGTTTACAATATTATGAGAGGGGGATTTAGCTATAAATAGGACTATTACAAAAAAGTTATGGGAACAATGAGGATTCCACCTGAATTCCAGCACCCAGACACTTTACACCTGCCGGAAGGAGGGCTGGCCTGATGAGTGTCAAGGATGAAACACAGAGCATGCACAAGTACATCATGAAGATGGCTCCAAAAGATGAACTGCTAAGGGAATTCCTGAGACTTCAACAGATAGAGGATGCAGAATAAAAGGAGGATCGTTGGCAAGACAACCCTCTCCATGGGGTGTAGATAGTGGATGTGACTCACATGACAAAATCCTACCAGTAGTTTGAAAAGGCAGGACTGAAAGGCAGCTTTGAGGCACTAATACTTGCAGCACAGGAACAGGCACTCAGCACCAGATCAATAGAAGCAGGAGTCTACCACACCAGGTAAGACCCAAAGTGCAGACTGTTCAAAAAGCCCTCTGAGACTGTCCAGCATCTAGTCAAGATGTTAGCAGGAGCAGCATACACAGAGAGACACAACTAAATTGCTGGGATTTTGTACCAAAACATCTGCACAGAATATTGATTGGACCTGCCTATGTCCAGATGGGAGATATAACAAAGGGTAGTCGAGAATGACATGGCTAAGATGCTGTGGGACTTCAAGATCCAGACAGACAAGCAATTGCTGTCAAACAACTCAACATATAGGTGGTACAAAAGGAACAGAAGACTGCAGTCATGGTGGATATGGCAATACATGGCAATTCTATGTTTCTATGTTTCTATGTGATAGGTACACTCGTGGCTGTGACAACCCAAGTTGGAGAAGTGGCTTTAACTGATTCCAGGTGGGACATCTGAGATCGCTGTCCAGAAGAGTGCAGTTCTAAGAACAGCAAAGATACTGCGCAGAACCCTCAAACTCGCAGGCCTCTGGTAAAGGAACCGAGAATGAGGAATAAACATACAACCCAGGAGGGGTGAGAAAATAAATATATATATATAAATATATATATGATGAGACCAATCTCGCCACATTGCATTGGAGAAGCCTGGTTGCTCACCTGTTGCCTTTGGATTATGGCCCCATGTTAAAAGACTTGATTTTCCCCTGCATAGACATGAAAGCCGGGTCATTTGGTGCTTGCCCTGTTTGAGCAGTGATACTCCAGATAGCTATGCCATGGAACCCATTCGTATAATGAAAGACTATGGGAAAGACTTTGGCTCCATGGCAATTGAACTGTATGTGTGTGATCTGAGCGCCATTCAGTAATAATGTGCGCTCAGATCTGAGCTATCTGGGGATATGTTGAATGTACCTGTTTTGTGCAATGGCTGCACAATTATATGTTTTTATGTGTTTTATTGTCTTTTGTTGCCATGTGTTCAATGGAGTTTTGCCTTTGTCCTAGGAGATAATTGGATTACTTCCCAATTATCTCCAGAATAGAAGACTCTGTGGAACTGGTTTTGGGCAGAAAAACCATGCTTCCTTTGGTCACAAAGGAGTACGATCTATCTTTTGAACCACTGGACCAATTTGTATGATTTTGACGTATGTTTGTATTTGGAGTATGCTGATTCCCCTGTTCCCCACCAGCAGTGTACTTTGCAGCAAGCTGAGTTATTGGGAATTGGGAGCCCAGTCTACACTCAATGATGCACTCAAACGTGAAAAATCATGATTTCTTTACTTAAATAGCATCCTGAGTACAATATATCTTTACACGGCAAGTTGCATATCTATAGCATATAATGCAAATACGATCTATGGCAGACGTGGTTTTGACATTATTTTAATACCGTGAAAAAATGGTCTCAAAAGACACAATGGCCACCAGACCATGAGACCTAGGTGGGTAAACACAAAAATATGGACACAGCAAATGTGACAATATTGCAGATATCACATGTATAACAAAATTGTTGCATGGTTCAGTAATAAAATAAATCCGAATGTATATAATTCTAGGTCACCTTGAAGATAATTGGCTCACAGCAGACATCTTGATTTTAATAATGATTTGTTTAGAACAATCCTGGTAGAGAACCTAGTTGTGGACTTGTGTGTCAAATTTCACATGGTTCTGACAAATGGTTTCAGAGAAGAAGATGTTTGGTTATATTTTAACTAGTGAACCAGGTGACCGAGTGTAAGAAAAGTTTAACTAGCAAGTTGTAGTAAACTTGGAATTAATAATAACATTAATAACTAAAAATA
Organism: Pelobates cultripes; assembly: GCA_933207985.1. Taxonomy (NCBI): domain Eukaryota; kingdom Metazoa; phylum Chordata; class Amphibia; order Anura; family Pelobatidae; genus Pelobates; species Pelobates cultripes. The sequence goes on along the minus strand of OW240921.1, from coordinate 19,442,955 downwards.
ATAACTTAAAATAATAACCTAAAAACCGAGTGTAAAGTCAGAGTCCACACTCCTTGCTTTCAGCAATTCAACAATATTTATTAATAGAGGCTAATCAAACAAATAAACAATATATATACATTTGAAATAGGCTAGTATATGTTGCTACTAAAACTAATCATTGACTGAATGGAAAGTAGGCTAAATTAACATAGTAAAACAGGCACAGACACGTGATACAGTTACCACTCCATTGAGCGTCAGCTGAGAGTAAGAGAGAGAGGGTGTGTATAATGGGGAGAGGGGGGAGAGAAAGAGAGAAGGTGAGGAGGGTGAATTCAAAGAGACCGAAAATGTGCTATTCACAGGGCTTTAAACAGATTAGCCCCTCCTTCTGCTGGACACACCTCCCTTAGTCAATCCCTTAGGATGTAACAGAACCAGAGTGCCTCCTGGGGGAAGGGGGATTGCATTGGAAGGGAATGGAGGAGGAGTTTATCAACAACCCAACTGATTTTGCATGGTGATAGGCCATGTGCTTCACAGAGGACTCCATTATTACCTAAGGGAAGAATGGGGGCTTGAATCCCTGTATTAGAACACAATAACACTTCATTGGCATACAGTTTGGCTGTTAATCACTCCCCCCACTTATTACACACAGTGATCTCTCTTAAAGGGACACTATAGTCAGCTGAAGAACTACAGCTTAATATAGTTGTTCAGGTGAGATCTATAGCTCCCTGCAGGCAATCTAATGTAAACACTGTATTTTCATTTTGACGAAATAGGGAGCGCGGCTTCACGAGGCTCCCGGCGCTGGAACCAGGTGAGTATAATGGGTTGGCTGGAAAGTCCCTTTAAACAGTGTGGATCTAGCTCACAAAGCTATTTGCGCGTTTGCAGAATATATATATTCTGAATATTAAATCATTGATGTTTGAAATAATTTTGTAATTCTTTTTTTTTTTTCAGTTTCCGAGCATAATAACACAGTTAACGGACGTCTCTGTGAAGTGTGTTATGGGATGGATTCCTACAACTGCAATATTAATGGTTACATACAGTGCAGAGGAGATCAAACAGAGTGCGTTGATATTGCAGTAACTTTGGAGAAAATAGGTAAAAATTTCTAATATTGATTAGGATGAAATGCTGTGCGGAAAGTTTTTATTTTGTTGGTTTTCTTTTTTTAAAAATAATTTAATATTTTGATAAATGTTTCCATATAATTTAATATCTTGTTTTTTATATGTATTGGTATATTTTATGTATGTAACATTTTTCTTGACATTTTAATATTTTGAAAACATAACATAAACGGGGAGGCATTTATTAGTCTGTCTTGCAATGTAGAGGAGTTCCTAGGACCCCAGCTCAGTATGCATTCATTTATTTTTATTGTTTGACAAATTTTTTTTGCAGTTGTAGTTGCTGTTTCTCATACTGTGCATGATCAGACAGAAAGGGTTGGTTGCAATAGAAGATTTCTGTTTCAAATATATATTTGATGGAGTCCTAACCTCAACATCTGAGGAAAGGGATTTAGGGGGGATTATTTCTGATGACTTAAAGGTAGGCAGACAATGTATAGCGCAGCAGGAAGTGCTAGCAGAATGCTTGGTTGTATAGGGAGAGGTATTAGCAGTAGAAAGAGGGAAGTGCTCATGCCATTGTACAGAACACTGGTGAGTATTGTACGCAGTACTGGAGACTGTATCTTCAGAAGGATATTGATACTTTAGAGAGAGTTCAGAGAAGGGCTACAAAACTGGTTCATGGATTGCAGGATAAAACTTACCAGGAAAGGTTAAAGGATTTTAACATGTATAGCTTAGAGGAAAGACGAGAAACATTTAAATACATAAAGGGAATCAACACAGTAAAGGAGGAGACCATATTTAAAAGAAGAAAAACTACTACAACAAGAGGACATAGTCTTAAATTAGAGGGGCAAAGGTTTAAAAATAATATGAGGAAGTATTACTTTACTGAGAGGGTAGTGGATGCATGGAATAACCTTCCAGTTGAAGTGGTAGAGGTTAACACAGTAAGCATGCGTATGATAGGCATAAGGCTATCCTAACTATCCTAAGGCCAGGGACTAATGAAAGTATTTAGAAAATTGGACAGACTAGATGGGCCGAATGGTTCTTATCTGCCGTCACATTCTATTGGTATAAAGGCTGGACCAAACTGAAATCCATTTTGAGCTTACCTGTAATGCTAAATGATGCAGTGTGGAGACCTTAGATAATTCATTATATGTACGCATATTTACAAAATATGTCATGCTTGTGAAAACAAGTAAGAAAATCACTTCAAGTCAAAACTGAAGCAAAAATAGTGGCAGACATTATTTCACATAAGAGGTTTATAATTGTGCTACAGAATGATCAAGCTATAGTTATTTTATGACTTTTTCACTTCTCACCAGTGATTAATATATTATTTAAAGGAACACTATAGGGTCAAGAATACAAACACTATTTATCTGTGCATGAGGACATCCAGCAGCAATCAAATCCCCATAGGAAAGCATTGAAACAATGCTTTCCTATAGGGAATTTTAATGTCAGGGCAGCACTTGGCAGAGCCTGACCAAGCCCTGACTGATATCGGCACTAGGTTCAGGTAAGTGACTGAAGGGGATTTAACCCCTTCAGTGCCGCATGGAGTGGGGACGTGAATAAGGGGGCACTGTAGGATCCTATAGTGCCAGGAAAACAGCCTTGTTTTCGAGGCACTATAGTATCCCTTTAAAAAAGGTAAAAACTTACCTTTATTCCTATCTATGAGGAGATGCCGATTGAACAGTGTGGTGTTTGGCTCTGCTCCGGATCCGTTTTCTTGGCTGACATTCAGTATACAATCTTTTCCTATGGAAAATCATTGGATTGGCTGGGATCGTCAATTCTGATGATCTCAGCCAAGTAATCGGGATGAGGGGGCGGGCCAAACACTGCACTTGCCAATCGGTATCTCCTCATAGAGAGGCATTGAATCAATGCATCTCTACAGGGAAAGTTAAGCACCTCCATGCAGAGCATGGAGACACTGAACGTCAGAGCTGTACAACCAGGAAGCACCTCTAGTGGCTGTTTGAGTGACTGCCACTGGAGGTGTCCCTAGGCAACAATGTAAACATGGAAAAGGTAGGAAAAAGGGTAGAGCAACTACATACTGGCAATGTTATTTATGGGTCTGATAAAATAAACATTTGAAATGCATGCCTTAAAATAGGAAAAAAACAGAGAAGAACAAAAAAAAATAAACTATTAAACTGCTTATATTGTTTTGGACGCTGGATTTCAGTTTCACTTTCATATTTATTTATTTATTTTTCAGATTCATCTATACTTAAATTTTCACTAAAGGGATGTGCCACACCTGAAGCATGTACACTTGGACCCAAAATTATACCTGCAGCTAAAATAACTGAAAAAAAGCGGTTGTCATGCTCCCCTGCTAAAAGGATTGTTCAGTGATGACACAAAAATAATCTAGAAAAACATGTATCATGCAGTGAAAAATACAACATTGTGATCATAGCACAATAAGGATTAATCTATTATTAAATTGTAGGTTTTAAACATAGATAAATAATCAAAACTTATTTTAAAGATGAATCTTCAAAAATGTATACTTCTTTCCCTGTAAGGAATTAAGAATAATGGGCTTTTGAAGAAAATTCTGGCTCTCATACCGTAACATACAGTGATGTCATGTGCACACACGTAACACGCTAACCTTAACCCTTAAAGCGACACTGTCATGCCGAACATACCTATCTCCTATTGATTCCTCTTCTCTCCTTCTCTCAGGATCTGTTCTTCTTTTCTTCCTATCTAATCTAGTTTTCATTAAACAGAAGACAAAGTAGGGACTATTTTGTCATGTATTTTTTCTATGCTTGCCATCTTTGACCCAGGGGAGAAGCTAAGTCCCTTCCATTTCCTGTGGTCAAAGCAATTTTCCCACAATTCTCACCTCTCCTTCTGCTGCTTCATTCGCCATTCGAACGCAGGTGAAAGTGACAAATTTCGTCCTTACAGAATAACATTTATGTTAAGATACAATTCGGTACTTTTTGTTCGGTTCAAAATTTAATTTGAATGAATGAAATTCCGATCCTATTCGTGCTGCAAACAGATAGCTCCCTAATTCCCACAGCAGGAAGAGAGGTGAGAATTGGGGGAAAATTGCTTTGATCACAGGAAGTTGAGCAGGCTTAGCTCCTCCCTTGGGTCAAAGCTGGGGAATATTTCCTACTTTGTCTTCTGTTTTAAAGAAAGCTATATTATATAGGAAGAAAAGAAGAACAGATCACGAGAGAAGGAGAGAAGATGAATCAATAGGGTAAAGGTAAGTTTGGCATGACAGTGCCGTTTTAAGAGTGTTTCTTAATAATATGATAAACAGCAATTCAGCTCTCTGAATTTTACAACAGCTTAAAGAATAAGCTTAAGGTTTTTATTGTTTGCTTCTCCCCTAATTGCTAAACAATGTTAATGTATAAGTTGCATACAATAATATTAATGAGACTGCAAAAGAAGAAAATAAAAAATTATTGGAATTATTTTTATTTTTTTTGTAATGGACCAATGTCTTAATGATTAGGAAATAAGGTGGATCCCTTCTATTGACTTTCCAAAACAAGTTATCTGCATTAAATAGACAGTTTATTAATTAAAAATACATTGTGTTCACAATCTCGTCAAACAATGCATAAAATCAGTAATAAAATAGGCAATAATAAAACCCAGTCAAAATAGTTATGGATACATATAAATGGTGATTACCAAACAGCAAAAACATACGTGGGAAATGGCAATGCAGCGCTCAGCCAATCCAATGCTTTCATATGGGACAGCATTGTGATTGGCTCAGATAATCACTTCTGATGATGTCAGCCAAGTAGAGAGATGAGGGGCAGAGCCAGCAGCATAATTAAATAAAGCTAAGATTTTACTATATTTAGGGAAGAAAGGGGTGGGGGGGAGGGAGGCTAGAGGGTGTTTTTAACACTATAGTATCAGGAATACATGTTTTGTTCCTGACTCTATAGTGCTCCTTTAATGTATAAATGTCTAGCCCTTTAGAGACAGTGTCAAATATTATTTGTTCACTTCATAGTTATGATTTGTAGCTCCTTTAGTTCCTTCGTTATTCACATACGTACTTGACATACCCATTCTGCCACCTTGTGGTTTCAAGCTAGTATTATCAAGTCTTTTCTTTATTATTGCTGATTATTCCTGTAGGAAATGTAATTAACTAAAGTGAGAATTCAAAGTCAATTTCAAACTAAAGGTGATAATAGTCAGACTGAAAAAAAATCTTCAACTCAGTAACTGATTGGTTACTTTGCTTCTAAATTATAAATTGAAATCTAACTTTAGCAAATGACCCTTTGTGTTACATTTGGGTAAATCATTCATTACTACTTTTATTATTATTTTTTAACTCTTGTTTTACTTACTTTGATTATATTCTAATGGAAGTCAAATGTCGTCATTCTTTATCTTGTAGTTTCAAAAATAATGATTTATAGTAATTTACCTCGACACTCTCCTGGCAAATTGCAAGTTAAGTCTAACCAAATTAATCCAAAACACAGATTAAGGAATAGCTCATACACAAACATATGGTTTTGAATTTTACAAGGCTACTTAGATCACCTATCTCAGCAAACAAATATAGGGATTCAGTTCCACCAAATTGCCATATAATGTTAAGCCCACCACTTCTTCACAGTGCACCAATATCGATGGGTCCTACACAAATTTTAACTGGGGAGACAAATAAAACGTAAATAGTGCTAGTGCTAATGAATATAACAAGCTAAAGTATATTTAATTAATCTGTTGTAAAAGCACTGTGAATATATATATATATTTATATATATATCATGCAAAATTAATATGTTAAAAAGGGCAATAATTTTTTTTTATCATATTAATTTTGCATGTTTGATTCACAAAGCACGCACAACTGACTAATTACATATACTTTAGCTTGTTATAGTCATTAGCACTAGCACTATTTAGGTTGCTGTTCTTCTCACATGTTACAATTAGTGCAGGACACACTGGTTTTGGGGTTACTGTGATGTAGTTGTGGGATTAACACTATATGGCCATTTGATGGAACTGAATCCCCATATTTTTTGGCTCATATAGGTGATTCTTAGTAGCCTTTTAAAATGTAAACTGTATTTTTGTGATGTTCCTTAAAATGTATTCTGTAATTTTTGGTCTTTATGGCAGCATCACTAGAAAATAATGTTCCGGGTGTGCCCCCAATTCCCTTTTTTTTTTATAACCAAATTAATACAACCTTTTTGGAGTTTCGAATATAATTTTTATAGTGTTCCACATAGATGTTTTAATTCCCACTAGTCTCTTCTAGCTAACTCTGAGATAAATGTAACTAAATTAGTATTATTTTATAGTGCATAGTTTAAACGGTTTGTTCTCTAAAGCTAGGAATCTTTACAATCAGTTGTGAATATGGTTTAATGTGCCCTGAATCTAGTAACTATTTATTTAAAAACATTTTTTTTAGGTCTATTAAAAATAAAGGACTACTTCAAAATAAAATATTATTTCCCTATTCCTAAAACAGGTTTCCCAACACATAAGCCACCTGAGTTTCCATGACTTTAAATGGGATAGTATTATAAAAAGTTGTGAAGCAGACTATTTTTTAAAATATTTTTTAAAAGTTTCACCATTTTGGTAATACATTGTTGTGTTTCTTTGGAACTTTACTTGATATTCTTGAAGACTGTGTGACGGTAATAAGTTCTGGCTATTTCATTCTGGAGATAAGGAAAGTGCTAAAGCACTCAAAATAAACAGGATAGGGATCAACCCATACGGAGGCACATATTCACATAAAACAGGAAGGTACAACCCAGGATATGGTGACCACATCCGCTTTTGCCAGCAAAGCCCCCAGGCCTGCAGCCCATACCACGCGAACAGCCTTGTTGAAGGAAACCCTTCAGAGTTCGGCAGCAATGTCATCAATTTACCGAACCCCCAGGTGTGTACGACAAACGAGGAATCAGGTGATATTTCCCTTGTTCCTTCTTGGGCACCATGCTGGACATAGGGGGAATAGAAAAGGAGCCGGCTATCCGACCCATGGAAACTTCCTTAGCAAGTATCTCCCGAACCACAGTACAGACCGAAGGTTCCGAACCAAGAGAAAGGGAGGGGACTCCGAAAAGGGGATCCTAAAACCCTGCTCAAAACCTTCCAATATGATCTGTGTAGCCCGCCGATCCTTAAAAAGGTTGAGCCATGGGCGCATCGAGTGTGAGACTACCGGAGTCATCGCCCTTAGCCCCTATGACCCCATTGCCTGAAACAGTGAAAGCTGGGATGGGCACCACCTCAACCGGAGCACTTGTGCTTGAACCTGTATGAGGACCCCCACTTACAGTGACCATCATTTAATTACCAACAACAGCCCTGCCTCTGATTGGGGGCCAATAGGGAGGAGGATGTCCCCCCACTGGCCCCCCCAAAGAAAGGATGAAAAAGCACCCTGTAGAGGCATCGGGCAAGTCATAATTGAGAGCCAGAGGCCTATGTCCATCTGGTCCCAGGTCAAAGAGGGTCACACCATCAGCTGCTGACAAAAATATTCATCGTACCTCCACCAACCCAGCCCTCCATAGGTATGACAAGCGTTCCAAATAGTGTCCTGATAGCAGAACAATGCAGAGCATCAATGGGGAGACTTCTCCCCAACGACGCTAGCCAGGATAGAAAAATGCCCGCAACCAATTCCGAAACGTCTTGGGAATTTTCAGATAGCAGTATTTCTCCCTGTCCTTCTCGGACTCCTTACTGTCCTTTTCAACCAGGGTGTGAGCTTCCTCCTGTGGCAGGAGGGAAAATATTTCCATGAACTCCCCTTTCAAATCTTATCCCTATTTTCCAGTTTCAAGTGCAAGCCCAGCGGGCCAGACCCGCACATGTAAGCAGCGCCCCGCGCCATGTCCGAGGACTACTGAGAGAGCGTTTGTTTGCCCGGGGACCAAACAGACCTGAGTCGACTATACATAAAGGCTAGTGCACTGCTGCCCCCTGCTCCCACGGATCTAGAAAACCACGAAGACCTGAGAAGAACCCCCCAACGTGGCACCTGAATGACTAACTGAGGAGGAAAAACTGCACTTACCCATGGAAGCCTGGCATTCCGACCGCGGCACAGCTAGCACAGAAGGTGAAAGCAGATTGATAGGGAGGCGGGGAACCACACTAGCAGCCATACCTGGGGTGAGGCAAGCATGTTGCTCGTGGAATTGCAGGCCATCATCCAATGCTGCAGCAGCTCTGAGGGAAACCGGGATAGTCTCAACCTCTATCCCTCAAGCTGGTAAACCTACAGGCCCAGGACAAACAGGAAAAATGAAAATCCAGTGCACTCACTTATCTACTAAACAGTTATTTTAGTGCTGGACAATTTTGTTTTTTAGTTTTATTAAAAACACCTAATCTAGGCAAAAAAATAATGGGGGTTTAGTTACAGTATATGATCATACATTGCATAAGCCTTCCACAACACCAATGTACCCCATCTTTGGCAGGTCCTACTCTGTCTGCCAAATGAGCTACTCACTTGGGGAAATCCTTCCATCTCGAGTTCTCTGCAGTATGATGCTTAAATAGGGTCCTGAGATGAGGCACCTGTAACAGGGAGGGGTGCAAAACCAAGGAGCTGGCTAGACTCCTAAATATATACATATAGGAGAAAACAAACCCTTGTTTTCTCCAGGACAAACAAGAGCAGGAGGTCAGGAAGCTGTTTGCTGGCCTGAATCCCAAGTGGCACTGAGGTAAGACCACCCCCACCAAATTCACACACCACATAATCCCACCCACACATTCCTACACAACCAACCACACTCATACATGTGCCCTTGTCCGCTTAGCTGCGCTATCTCCCCAGGGCCTGGCTGATTTGTAAATACAGTCCTTAACAATGTAATCAACACCAGTAACATCTGTAAAGACACATTATTGATTACTTCTCATTCTCTTCAAAGTACTAAATAACTTGCTAAAAGAATGGCAAATATGTTGAATTGGAGAGACAAGGGGTACTTAGCAAAATGACTAAATACAAAAATCATCTATATCACTTCTTGTATAGGATATGGTGTACATGACTATGTCACCCAGTGACAAATATGTATCCTTCCTAGTAAAATATTTTATAAATAAAATAAATAAATATGACTACATTTATATTCACACTATCCTGGACTTGTAGCTAAATGGAGCTGATTAGAGACTGAGGGCCCGGATTGCCGTCCTCTGCTGTCTATTGGAAACTTCCTATTTAACAGCCCAGTCCGATATGCATGGAAACAAAGACAGGACCTGTTTACTCATAAAGACACAAGGGGAATAACCCTTAATGTGCTCCTCAATGACATGCAGACATGAAACCAAACAGCCTGCTGCAATCATTTGAGGAGGCAATTCACTTCAAAATGTTACCACACGTAAAAAAGTAACACAACAGAAAATTATGATTACAGTAATTTAAAATGTCTGTTAAAGAAGAACTCCTGATGTGTGTGTGTGTATATACATTTATTTGTGGTCAGGATCAAAAGGCTGAGCCATACAATAAGGATTTAGTTATACCAGATATAACAAGTCGGTTGAGGTGTGCCAAAACCGATGATCGGGGTAGGCCTGAAAAAGAGGGCCCACCTATTGAATGAGTATAAAAAAGGGAGTGGATGGTGGGTTTCAAACTTGGGTGGATGTAATGAGGGAGCTGGACGGAGGGAGTATATATAGGCCTATAACAAACCCCTTCCACAACTACAGGCATTCTGCCTTAACATATATACATAAATACACTGGACTGGCACTCAGCACATTTATATTTGGATTCGAGCCTGAGTGCAGGGACTTCCTATGCTTGAGCCCATGCCTCACCCTTCTGTCAGTCCCTACATTGGCTTCCTGTAAGACATACGGCTCAATTTAAAATTCTGGTAATGCTGCTCCCACCTATTTATCCTCCCTAATACACAAGTATGTCCCGTCTAGGACCTTACACTCTGCTGAAGACTTACGTCTATCTTCTGTCCGTACTCCCACCTCTGATGCTCGCCTTCAAGACTTCTTGAGGGCTGCACTGTTATAACTGGTCAGTGTTTATTTCATTGGATAAGTCTTTTATATATAGATATTTCTTCTTGGGTCAAAGGCTCACACATTAATATACGTCTATATTAATGAAAAGTACTATTACGCAATCTGTCGTTCTTCATAAAAAATATGCATTTATTCTACTTCAAAAGCAAACAATAATATACTTAACAGTATATGATGTTACAGAGAGTGAGATATCTTAAGTAGTCGTCTTAATATCAACAAGTCAGGAACACATCAGGAGAGGAGAGCGGATCGTAGGAGGAAGAGAACGTGGTCATTTGTCCTCAGTACTTTATAGGCAAAATTACATCATAACTTTTAATTTAGACTCTGGCCACATACGGAAACTCCCCATATAAGGTCCCTACCCCCAATCTCCCTATACAGCACATTCCAGAGGAACACATCAGGAGAGGAGAGCGGATCGTAAGAGGAAGAGAATGTGTTCATTTGTCCTCAGTACTTTATAGGCAAAATGACATCATAACTTTTAATTTAGACTCTGGCCACATACGGAAACTCACCATATTAGGACCCTAGCCCCAATCTCCCTATACTGCACATTCCAGAGTCCTCATGGTACAGAATAGCAAACACCATCTGTGTGGCAAAACTAGCCACTTAAGACTATTCCTATATTGCATGTGTGGATATCCTTGTTTTAGCTGTGAGAACCAAGTGTAATACTCTATGTGGCTTTCAGGCGAATAAGGGCGTTCGTATGCTTGCAATGTGGAAAACCCAGCATTCCCTATGTAGTTTCACGAACAGTGACTTAGAACACTGTTCGTGAAACGAATGAACTACCAAATGATCGACCACACACCAGAGGTTGTGTGGCACCCATTAACCGATTGCAACATTGTTGCAATCGGTAGTTAAAGGCTTCCTAGGTGGCCGTCGTTCGACTACTGACCACGCGGCGGTCGGCCATCTTGGATTCTTTGTTAGCCCAGCGGTGTTTTGCCGTCAAGCGCCTGGAACTAAAATCGGCTACTCGACGGCACGAACACCGCTGGACTTCCAGGCCATTCGGGAGCCCCGGGCATTCGGTAGTTTGTTCCCCTTATACTAATTGGTATTTTAACAGTGTGTTGAAAATAATATGTATTTTGTGCGGCGTTTGGTTAGTTAGACTGGGAGCTGAGCGGTATTCTGATGAACTGTGCGCTCAGACCTCAGCTATCTACCGAACGTCCATTCGTGTAAATCAGGGAAATATTATGGAAGTTATGTATTTTAGGGTAAAATGTAAGTTCTGCTGCACAGAGGGATAATCCCATTAACGGTATATTCCAGGGGGAGTATCCCTCTCATCCAGCAGTGCATGATGGGAGAAATGTGTGTGTTGGTCACTTCCCCATGTAGTCCCCTACTGTACCACCCCTGGAATGTCAGTAGGGAAACCCCTTGCATGGGGACTTGCATAAATACTGTGACCTGAAAATAAAACCTCAGTTGACTCCCAGCCTATGTGTCGTCTAGTTCTTGGGAAGGAAGGATTCTTACAACGCTACCGGGATTATTGTATGCTGTATTCATTTCCTTTGATTATTTTATGCTGTTCCTGTTACACAGCGGAGATACTGTAGATTATACTACCTCTCCGCTACAATCTGTTCTTTTTAACCCATTATACAGCCACACCTTAATATGTATTTGAATAGGAACATATAGAATATGTAATATTCTACATGCACCATTCCTGTGGAACTTACTTCCCTCCTCCGTTAGATGCTCACCCAGTCTCCCCTCCTTCAAAAAAATCTTTAAAACCAACTTAAAAGCGTATCAATTAAACGGTTAATAGCTCCTGACTAATTCCTCTTCTGCAACTGTCACTAGTCTAATACTATCCTTACCTTTTTGTGTCATTTTACCCCACTCCCTCTAGCATGTAAGCTAATTGAGCAGGGCCCTCAGCCCCTCTGTTCCTGTGTGTCCAACTTGTCTGGTTACAACTACATGTTTGTTCGTCCACCCACTGCAAAGTGCTGCGGAATTTGTTGACGCTATATAAATAATAACACAGTAATAGCTATGGCTGATAATATTATTTTGCATTTGGTTCATGATATTTTTAAATTTATCAAAACTTACCAGATTTTCCCACGTTCCTGAATAGTAGAGGCATTTTGATTGTTTACCCAGACACCGAACTCTGTCTCTTGATTGACATTCTACTTTGGTATTGTTTCTGAAGCAAGATTCGAGGAATACACCATTTGGTTTATCATAAGAATTCACTAAAAGAAATATGAAGCAAACTATAAAATGAGGCATGTATGAACCTTATTGCACAAACTTTAAGAACTACCACTGAATAAACCTGTTAACATGGTTTATATCGGTTTTATATCCTATAACTAATATTGAAAGTGTTAGAGGTCTTATGGAGTGGTGTTTCTGAAATTTTGTGTAAGTATTTGCTTTATATTGTACTCTGTAAACTACGCTCTAGTGCGCCAAACGTCAGTCAGTCTGTCTGTCTGTCCATGCACCGATAAAATCAGCAAGATTCATGCCTTGTTATCCTCCTATGATTTTAGATATGTGTTTTTTGTTATATGTATGGTTGTGCAGCAATGGAGAAGAATAGGGGAGATCATAGTGTCGAGATGGAGAGAAAGGGGTTTTGGAATTTACAATGATAAGAATGTTAACTCTTAATGTCCAAGGTATGAATACAACAACAAAGAGGTCTTTAGTATATAAATATTTAGTTGCAGAACATATAGACGTGGGATTTCTACAAGAAACTCATTGGAGACAATCGGACAAACAGACTTGGGGTGGAAAAAAATTCCCGCTTATCATACAAGCCTCAAATAAAGAAAAAAAAATGTGGTGTAGCTATAATATTTAGTGAAAAAATAGAGGTAGAAATAATTCAACAATTACAAGATGCAGATGGCAGATTTTTGGCAATAGTATGTAAAATTAATTCCAATTTATTTACACTATGTAATGTCTACCACCCAAATAATTCACCAGCTTCCTATTTAAGATCTATTCTAGAAAAAATAGAAGAAATAAAAGTGGGAAATTTAATACTAGCTGAAGATTTTAATGCGGTTATAGATCCACAAATAGATAAGAAAATAATGAAAGGCGTTAAAATAAATAAAATGGTAGTTAAGCAAGCTAAATCCTTAAAAAATATTAAAGGCAAATTTAACCTGTTTGATATTTGGAGAATTCACAATCCAAACACAAGAGATTATACACACTTCTCTAAAGTTCACTTTTCCTATTCAAGGCTGGATATGATTTGGATAGATCCCAAACTTATTGATATCATTCAAAATGTAGATATAAAAGAAACAGTATGGACAGACCACAATGGAGTATTATGTGTAATAGATGCTAGAAAAAATATAAAAGAACCATATAGCTGGCATTTAAACGATAGTTTGCTTTGTTATGATGTATATAAAAAATATATTGAAACAAACATAAGTAATTATTTCAAAGAAAATAGTACAGAAGATAATGATCCATCCACTTTGTGGTGGGCCTTCAAGGCAGTAATAAGAGGTCATTTTATCAAACTTCAAAGTCAGCTAAGAAAGCTGATCCAAAATAATAAACAGAATCCAACAGCTGAGAATTCTGAGAAAATATCAGCAATAAAGGATAATATAAATCAGAAATTAATGAAAAGAACGGTCAAAAGCTTAGATAGATTAAAATTAAAATACTACTCTAAAGGCAACAGAGCTGATAAATTGCTATCTCAAAAATTAAGAAAACAAAAGGGTCTAAATAAGGTGGATAGAATAATAAATAATGGAACAACAGCAGTAATTCCTAAAGATATAGGACAACAATTTAATGACTTCTACAGCAAGCTATATAACATACCTCAAACTACGACAGTTGAAGATATAAAAAAAATTTTGAAAATATGAATAAGTTTCAGTTAACAGAATCACAAAGAGAAGCAATAAATAATGATATAACTAAGGATGAAACAATGAAGGTCATAAATAACTTAGAAGGGTTTAAAACCCCAGGTCCAGATGGATTTAGTAATTTATTTTATAAAACATACAAGGATCTAATTTGCCCTCATATGACCAAAACTTTCAACAGTGTAGCTAAAAGAGGATTCCTTCCAACAGAGATGTTAAAAGCTAACATATTGCCAATTCTAAAACAAAATAAAAATCCTACTGACGTTAAGAATTATCGTCCAATATATTTGATAGATGTCGATACCAAATTGTATGCCTCAGTTTTGGCTGCTAGAGTTAAGAAACTCTTACCATTGATCATACATCAAGATCAAATAGGATATGTTCCAGGCAGAAATTCCTATACCAGTATCAGGAAAATTATTAACATTTTAGATGATGCTAAAAGAAAAAAGGTCCCAGTTTTGGCTCTGTCGATTGATGCTGAAAAAGCATTCGACAGAGTCAACTGGAGCTATTTAGATGTTGCATTGTTGCATTATGGCCTTGATGGCTGGATTAAGAAAGCCATTATGGCCCTTTATGTAAATCCATTGGCACATACTAAAGGAACCAAACATCACTGCCCCATGGTTCCAATTGAAAAACGGGACACGCCAGGGGTGTCCACTTTCACCAATATTGTATTTGCTCTCCATTGAACCATTAGCTGAGAAAATTAGAAATAATAAAAAGATTAATGGCTATAAAATATTAGATGTAGAACAGAAACTAAGTTTATATGCCGTTGATATTCTAATTACTATAACTAATCCTGTTACTTCATTGGATTCTTTAATGTCAGAGATCGACAGCTATAGTCAAATATCTAATTATAAACTAAATATAAACAAATCTATGATTTTAGATATCAATTTGGATAAGCAAACTCAAAATAAGATTAAGGATAGTTATATTTTTTTATGGGTTGAAAATAGTATGGACTACTTGGGGGTTAAATTGACTAGAGATGTAAATAGAATAATGGAGATAAACGTTTTAGATTTATTACAAAATCTTAATAAATGGTTAAAAAACAGAAGGAGTTTAGAAATATATTTTTGGGGAAGAATAAATGTGGTCAATTCATATGTTATCCCAAAATGGAACTATATGTTCCAAATGCTGCCATTACATATTTCTAATTATTGGTTGGAGTTGATACAAAAAGGTTTCCCCCAATATATCTGGAAAGGTAAGAAACCAAGACTGAGTCAGTTAATATTAACACAAAAATTAAGCAGAGGAGGATTAGCCTATCCTTTAATATCAAATAATTATAGAGCAGCTTCAATTTTACATATTTACAGGATGCAAATAGAAGATAATAAAAACGAAGGATGGTACAAAACGGAACTTACTGCAGGAGGAGTCCCTAGTTTGGATTGTTTAATTTGGAACACTATTAAATCCCCTCCAAAAAAAAGAGTACTCCAATACAATTTTAACACATTTAATGAATAGCTGGTTAAAAATTAAAAAATTATAAAAAATTGAAAAGAACGTTCCAAGCTATTTAGAGTTGAATTTTATTGAACAACAAGTTGCAGACATAAACCTCAACAATTGGAAACAGGCAGGAATTGTACGGCTGTCTCAGCTATTTGCAGAAGGTACAATCAAAACCTTTGTTCAATTAGCACAAGAATATAGCTTACCATCAAAAGAGCTGTTTAATTTTTTGAGACTTAAAAGTTTTTGACGACACATTTAATAGCACCAAAATCTAGTTTAAATAATATGGTAAATATACTATTCAATTCAGATAAAATAAACAAACCGCTCTCCAAAGCTTTGCTATTAAGTAAAATGTGTAATAAAGAAAAAATACAAACAGCTATAGCTGCTTGGTAAGAAGAATTAAACATAGATATAAATATCAGGTATTGAGGTTCTTCATTGACAGAAGTTTCGAAGAATATACATTCGCTAAATTTATTAGAAACCCATTTCAAGGTTCTAAATAGATGGTAGATGGTACTTAGTACCAGATAAATTAAACAAAATGTACCCTAAAACAAACCATCTATGTTGGAGATGTGGCATAGCTACAGGTACTTTTAAGCATATTTGGTGGGAGTGCAACAAATTGAAGAACTTGTGGTCTAATATTCAAAGGTTTGTGTCCATAGAGCTGGACCTTGAGTTGAGGCTCTCTCCAGAGGTCGTCCTGCTTCATCTAAATTGGCCAGTAATGGTGTATGAGTCTAAAATTATTCTTATTCATCTTTTTTTAGCTGCCAAAATTGTCATAGCGAGAGGTTGGAAAAATGATAGGGACGTCCCTTGGGATCAAGTTAGAGCCCAGCTTAAGTTTCAGATTAAAATGGAACTGATGTTGAACAAACAAAAATCAAGTAAAAAAGTAATTGTTTGGACAAAATGTTGGGAGAGGATTAATAAATAGACCTTTTAGCAAACAAAATGTCTGTTAAAACTAACCTCCTTACAAATTTAAAGGGAAATAGTGTTGTATTGGCCATACTTTGGATAATATAAGATATACATTTTTGCTCAATATGTGGTTTCTCCTCTCTCCTTTGCCGCATTGTCTGTATATGTAGATATGTAAGTTAAATGTATCGTCTTGTTTGTAGTTAAGTGAAATGTATGAAGAAATTTTGGACGGATTTATTTTTTTCCAAATGGAAGTAACGTTTCCTACCATTTGTATGTAATTGTTGTATTGTATTGTCTTTCATGAAAAAAAAAAAAGGAAAAAACTTTTCAATAAAAAAAAAAAAAAAAGAATCATACCTTGCGTTTCATCTCTTTATAGAAATTGACATTGAGTGACATGTATTTGGTTTTGCTAGTTACATGGTATATTATTTATTTTAAACAAACAACTTAAACTAATGAACGCACTTACTATGAAAGGTATTGTGTTCATTACAGTTGTCCTCTTCACAACAAACGGATTGCACAGAAGCTGTTAACTGATCTCCAGTTGTGGCAGAAAAAAGCTGTCAGCCCAGGCAGCCCTCCCACAGCAAGTCAGGCCCCGGGGCCATGTGATTGCTCTCAAATAGAGACCATATGGTTCTAATAGCTGCCTGCAGATCTTCCTGGGCTGTCAGGCAGTCCCCTTACTGGTGAGAACAGTAAAAAAAAAAAATTACCTAAATAAAAATAATTGTACATGCACATATATATAAAATATACAGTGCCTTGCAAAAATATTCACCCCCCTTTGACTTTTTACCTATTTTGTTACATTACAGCCTTAAGTTCAATGTTTTATTAATCTGAGTTTAATGCGATGGATCAGAACACAATAGTCTAAGTTGGTAAAGTGAAATGAGAAAAATATATACATAAAGCTATTTTTTAGAAATAAAAAAACAGAAAATTGGCATGTGCGTATGTATTCACCCCCTTTATTATGAAGCCCATAAAAAGCTCTGGTGCAACCAATTACCTTCAGAAGTCACATAATTAGTGAAATGATGTCCAGCTGTGTGCAATATAAGTGTCACATGAGCTGTCATTACATATACACAACTTTTTTGAAAGACCCCAGAGGCTGCAACACCCACGCAAGAGGCAACACTAACCAAACACTGCCATGAAGACCAAAGAACTCTCCAAACAAGTAAGGGACAATGTTGTTGAGAAGTACAAGTCAGGGTTAGGTTATTAAAATATATCCAAATCTTTGATGATCCCCAGGAGCACCATCAAATCTATCATAACCAAATGGAACGAACATGGCACAACAGCAAACCTGCCACGAGATGGCCGCCCACCAAAACTCACAGACCAGGCAAGGAGGGCATTAATCAGAGAGGCAGCACAGAGACCTAAGGTAACCCTGGAGAAGCTGCAGAGTTCCACAGCAGAGACCGGAGTATCTGTTCATAGGATGACAATAAGCCGTACGCTCCATAGAGTTGGGCTTTATGGCAGAGTGGCCAGAAGAAAGCCATTACTTTCAGCAAAAAACAAAATGGAACACATTTTGAATTTGTGAAAAGGCATGTGGTAATCTCCCAAAATGTATGGAGGAAGGTGATCAAAGAAAACGCAATGTCTGGCACAAACCCAACACATCACATCACCCAAAGAACACTATGTTTTTCAGCAGCTGGGACTGGGAAACTGGTCAGAGTTGAGGGAAAGATGGATGGTGCTAAATACAGAGATTTTCTTGAGCAAAACCTGTACTACTCTGTGTGTGATTTGAGGTTAGGACCGAGGTTCACCTTCAAGCAGGACAATGACCCCAAACACACTGCTAATGCAACACTGGAGTGGTTGAAGGAGAAACATGTAAATGTGTTGGAATGGCCTGGTCAAAGCCTAGACCTCAATCCAATAGAAAATCTGTGGTCACACTTAAAGATTGCTGTTCACAAGCGCAAACCATCCAACTTGAAGGAGCTGGAGCAGTTTTGCAAAGAGGAATAGGCAAAAGTCCCAGTAGTAAGATGGGGCAAGCTGATAGAGACTTATCCAAAGCGACTTGGAGCTGTGATTGCCGCAAAAGGTGGCTCTACAAAGTATTGACTTTATGGGGGTGAATAGTTATGCACATTGACTTTTTCTGTTATTTTGTCCTATTTGTTGTTTGCTTCACAATAAAAAAAAAATCTTTAAAGTTGTGGGCATGTTCTGTAAATTAAATAATGCAAATCCTCAAACAATCCATTTTAATTCCAGGTTGTGAGGCAACAAAGCACAAAAAATGCCAAGGGGTGTGAATACTTTTGCAAGGCACTGTATATCCCCTTTGTAAACCTGTTTTTAACCAAGCCTGCTTCTTTATTAAGTCACCTTCTGTACATTGTCCAAAAAGGATACAGGTCTCTTCCATGTTTTTCATGAAGAAGTGTATAGAAGACTCCCGTTCACAATAATATTTCCGTGGATGCCCACAGAAGTCAGCTCACTGGGTCTATGAAATAAGCTTGTGGACAAATACTCCAATACTGAGTGGCGGATCCAGAGCCTGATCTCGGGGGGGGGGCACTTGTAGATTATTTAAAGACATAATCCAGACACAATAACCACTACAGCTCAGTGTAGTGGTTATGGTATCAATAGTGCTGGGACCCCCTCCCAGAGTAAGTAGTCAAACCATTTAAGAACAGTTTGACAACTTACCTGAGGTCTGCTGAGAAATGGGGCTGTAGTAGGGCATAGGAGCAGTGGTGTGTGTGAGTGGTGCAATGTGTAAGGGGTGCAGTGTGTGTGAGCAGTGTTTGTGTGTGAAGGTTGTAGTGTGTGTGAGGGCGGAAGTGTATGTCAGGGATGCAGTGTATGTGTGGGACAGTATGTGTGTGTGACAGTTGCAGTGTGTGTGTGTGTGAGTATTGCAGTGTGCATGTGAGTGTGAGCAATGTGTGTGTATGGGGCAGCAGTGTATGGGGGCAGTGTGTGTGTATGGGGAGCAGTGTGTGTGTATGGGGGTAGTGTATGTGTGTTGAGTGTGTGTATATGGGGGCAGTGTGTGTGTATGGGGGCAGTATGTGTGTATGGGGGGAGCAGTATGTGTGTGTGGGGGGCAGTATGTGTGTATGGGGGCAGTGTGTGTATAGGGGCAGTGTGTGTGTATGGGGAGCAGTATGTGTATGGGGGCAGTATGTGTATGGGGGCAGTATGTGTGTATGGGGGGCAGTATGGGAGGCAGTATGGGGTGCAGTGTGTGTGTATGGGGGGCAGTATGGGGGCAATGTGTGTGTATAGGGGGCAGTGTATGTGTGTAGAGTGTGTGTGTGTGATAAGGGTAGGGGGGCTTTTTTATAATATATATATATATATATATATATATATATATATTTATTTTATTAAAATAAATATTTATGTCCCCCCTCCCTTCTTACCTTTACTGGGAGGAGAGGGGACACTTCTTAGTCCCTGGTGGTCCCAGTGTGATTCTCTGTTGGTCCCAGTGTGGAGATTGAACTCTAGCCCTCACTCCAGGGCTAGAGTTCACTCTCGTGAGATTTGGAGCGTTGCCGTGGTAACCGTGGCAACGCTCCGTGCTCGCGAGAGGAGGACCCGGAGGAGCTCCCAGGTCCTCTCTCACTCCCTCCCCCCGCCGGCTGCCAGCACGGTGCCTGCGGAACGGGGAGGGAGATCTGTGATCTCCCCTCCGTTCCGCAGGTACATTGCAAGGCTGGTGACTGCATGTGCTGGCAGGGGAGAGGGAGACCATCGGTTTTCTCAGAGGAGGGGGGAGCAATTGCCCTGTTGCTCCCCCCCTGGATCCGCCACTGCCAATACTCCAAAACATGATGTCATCTACAAAAAAGATTAGCATTTCTGTATGATACATAGAGAATAGATGGTATATCAGTAAATTAATGGGCAAATTGCTTGGATTTTGACATTTGACTAATGGCATTATAAATGCACTAATGGCATCATAAGAATATGATGCAAAATATAGCTGCAAGCAGATATGAAGGTAGCCAAGCATAAGAGCCTGGATATAGCACACAAACATATATTGTGGGTAAAGATATACATATCAACAATTTTTTTTTATATAATTCTCATTTAAAGATAATTCAAACTTGATCAGGAATCCAATATGGCTGCCAGGCTACATAACATATGGGCTCAATATTGTAAGAGCAGGGAGTTCAAATTAAAAAAAAAGACTAAAATCCACCAACTCATTTAACAAATATAACTTAACAATCATACTTTCTAGTACTGCTTGTCATCTGTATACTCTATAAGAAAAGAAAGTTACAGAAAGTATAAAAAGTATGTGCAGCTAGCCAAGAAATGAGATGAATTGCATACTGACAAATGTTATTTGATAGTCTGATAAAATAAACATGTGAAATGCATGCCTTAAAATAGGAAAAACACATAGAGAAGAGCAAAATAGATAAAACTATTAGGCTGCTTATATTGTTTTGGACGCTGGATTTCAGTTTCACTTTCATATTTTTTATTTATTTATTTTCAGATTCATCTACATTTACATTTTCACTAAAGGGATGTGCCACACCTGATGCATGTACACTTGGACCCAAAATTATACCTGCAGCTAAAATAACTGAAGAAAAGCGGTTGTTATGCTACCGTGCTCACAGGATTGTTCAGTGATCGCACAAAAATAACCTAGAAAATTATTTATCATATAATGAAAAATGCAACATGTGATCATAGCACAACAAGGGTTAATCCATCATTAAAGTGTATGGTTGAAACATAGATAAATAGTTAAAATGTAATTTGAAGACATTATTAAGAGTCTTCAAAAATTTACTCTTCTTTCCCTTGTAAGGAATTTTAGAATAATGGGCATTTCAAGGAAATTTTTACAAAGAAAGAGCAAACAAAAATAAAATCATTTTTTTGATTGCAGGTGATAATCTGCATCTCAGATATAAATGATCAGTTAATAATCTCTACTTGCTTGAGTTTACCAATCATTAAAGGAATACTCCAACCATAACAACCACTATATTGCATTGTATGTTATGGAGTGACCTGGCACCCTCCCAGTGTATGTTGTCAAATCATATGCTAACGGTTTGACAATTTACCTGTGGTCAGCTGGGGACCAGTTGCCATCTCCATGAGAGCGATGGGTCTCTTCTCAGATCTAGTGTAGGGTTTAGTTATCTGGATGAGAACAATCAAGGGATGCTCTCAGCCAATGAGATGGTCTTAGCATTAGGGCTTAGTTTAGAAGACCCAACAGAAGCTCCATTCCAGCTCAATCACTAATGCTACAGTGTTCGTTTAAAGGGACACTAAAGGCATCCCCAACCATTTTGTCTCGAATAAAGTGATCTGGGAGCAGTGGTTCAGTCAATTTAATACTAAAATCTAAAGCAATGCCATCTAAAATATTGATCAGATATGCCCTTAACTAGCTCAGGTTCCAACCAAAGTACGTATTCATGCACTCATCAATCCTGACTTGACTATGGCAACTCATTACTAATCTTCCTTCCAAATAACTGCATTCCCCCTATTCAGTCAGTAATGAATGCTGCAGCCAGGCTCATCTTTCTGACTGACCACTACTCCTCAGCCCTTTGCCAACCATTACTCGGCTTCCTGTACTGTTCAGTATCCAATTTAAACTGCTAACACTAACCTACAAAGCCCTCACTAGTTCCACTCATCATCATCATTACATTTCCTCTTTACTCAAAACATATAACAATATTTGTATTCCCCCTATTACCTGCAGGAATTTTTAAGAACTGCCCTGTTCCTTTGGAATTTGATACCCCATGTCATCAGACTCTTCCCTAGCCTCCATTCCATTAAGAACAAACCACTTTAAGAAAGCTTACTATCTTCCTGTGTGGCACTTCTCTCATTTCACTGCCCTCATCAGTTCCCTCTCCTCCATAGCCCAGCTTTCCAGTTCTTCCACACATCACTTTTACAAGCTTCGTACAACACAAGCCCCTTGTCCATCAATCCTTCCTCCCCTATAACATACTGTCTTCACCCCATCTGTCTTCACCCCATCCTCATTGGAGCAAGTCCTTCTTTGCCTCTTGTCTCTGCTAATATTTTGAGTCTTAATTACTTGTCTCGGCGCTACATAAATGCTAATAATAGATATGGCAATGTTTTAATCGTAGGGCTTAACACATCTCTAGTGTCTATCTTCCTGATAGCCATTAGAAGGGTGCTCCCACAGCAAGGACAGTGTTTGACTTGGTTATTTGAATGTCCTCAATTGCGGATCATAGAGAAGCACTGGATTAAATGCTTCCCTATAAGAAGCATTTACTTGGACGGAAAGCCAAGGAAGCAATGTCTGCGTGATTATATGATGACATCATTAGAGGCAGAGTTGGCGGCAGTGTAGATCGAGTCTCTGTGCAGGAAAAAGGGTAATAACAAAAAAAAGTTTTAGTTTTTTTTTTTTTTAAATATCATTTGTGAAGCCCATGAATCTATATAAGGGGAAAACATTATAGTGCAAGGAATACATTTTTAAATGTCTAACATTATGGTGTTCCTTTAATTGCAACTATTTTTAGAAATTTAAACAATTGAAATATTTTATTAAAAATAAACTAACCTTAGCACTCTGTCCATAACCCTTAACAGTATTCCTTAGTAATATGATCAACATTAATTCAGCTCTCAGGATTTTACAACAGCTTAAAGAATACACAAAAAGCAATAAAAGGTAAATGCTAATTCATGGACAAAATGTAGGTAGGCAGCAACTTTAACGAAGGGGATCCCTCCAACCCTTTAAAAGAACACAGAGTAGAAAAAAGACAGGCAAGGCTGTGCCAATAAAATACTGAAAATAAATAAAAGAGAAACAAAGTTTTATCGTTCCCATTTTAAATCTGAACCATTAGTCTTGTTTGAAAAACTTGTTTTAAATGATCTTGAAAAAATAAATGGCAACAAATATGATTCACAAAACCTCACTTACGCTGAACGCAATGCACTTAGACAACTACAAGAAGATAAAGACATAGTGATCAAACCCGCAAACAAAGGTGGAGGTATTGTAATTTTATCCAGTACTATGTAGCCCATAGACAATTAAAAGATACAGAGACATATGGAGTACTGTCCTCTGACCCAACCTCAGGTATGCAAAGTAATGTATCTCAATTTTTAATAAAAGGTTTAGACACTGGTATTTTAAATAAAAAAAAAAAATTAACTATCTTAATGTGAAACACCCAAAAATTCCTGTGATATATTTTTTGCCAAAAATACACAAAAATGAGAATAACCCTCCAGGTCGACCAGTTGTGTCAGGAATTGGCTCCCTTTTATCCAATTTATCAGAATACATTGATATACACCTCCAACCTTCTGTGAAATTAATGAAATCCTACCTCAAAATATAATCCCACAGATCCAAATTGAATTTATATTAGAAGGCATCAATATTATTTTAAACAATAATTACTTTTGGTTTCTTGATACGTTCTACCGCCAAAAGAAAGGGACAGCTATGGGGACCAGGTTCGCCCCAAGCTAAGCCAACCTATTTATGGCCGACTAGGAGTCAGTTGCCGTATTGGGAGGGCATGCCTGGCAGGCGAACTTGGTTACCTACTTCGAATAGATTGACGATCTGTTTTTTTTATTTGGGAGGGTAAGAAGGACGATCTTATTTCTTTTATCCACATTTAAATGACAATAATAGGGGTATTATTTTATCTCATGAATTTAGTAAAACATCCATCAATTTTTTAGATCTTAACATTTTTATCCAGGATAACCAAATCCACACAAAAACCTTTTTTTTAAAAGTATGTGTCAATACCGTAATGGAAAAATCTAGCTGTAACTACAAACCATGTTTAGAAAGTGCCCCGAAGAGACAGTTTCTACGCCTACGTGGAAATTGCTCCCAGCTACAAGATTTTGTATAACAGGCTGAACTTTTAAAAGACAAATTTATTGAAAAAAACTACTCACCCAGTGACCTCAATAACACCATAGAAATCATTAAGTCATTAAGTCTAAAGAGAGAACCGATCTACTTACATATAAAACAAAAACTAACACCAATAATGTATCCCTACCTGTTATTTTTAATTTCAATAACAAAAGCGGCCACATAAAAAAGAATAATTAACAAACACTGGCATCTTTTAAAACAAGACGACATATTGAATAGTATTATACCAGACAGACCGAATATTGTTTTTAGAGGGGCCCCAAATTTTAAGTCTATCCTAACCAAAAACGTTACCAAAAAAGATAAATCCCATACTACCTCTTCTTCCTTCTTCCCAAACGCTAGTGGTTTCCACAAATGCAAAAGATGTATTGTGTGCAAAAATAGCGATCCATCAACCCCAACAAAGACTACCTCATTTAAATCAAACATAACAAACAGATCATACCCTATTAAAGATTTTATAAGCTGCGATAGCAAAAATGTAATTTACCTACTGGAGTGTCCCTGTGGCCTCCAGTATGTAGGCATGACAATAAGAAATCTAAAGGATACCCTAATCACTCAGTCTCCAAACACTTCTGTACAAACAATAATGACACAAAACAACTTACATTTATTGGTATTAGAAAATGTGTAACACTGTGGAGAGGTGGCGATATCAAAAATATTTTAGGCAAAATAGAGGTGGAGTGGGTATTCAACTTAAAAACATTAACCCCTCAAGGCCTAAACGTTGACTTCGACCTGTTTAATTTTATATAATCTTATGTATTCCTATTTTTTATACTATTTCCTTTAAAATTATTTGTTTTAGAATTATCTGCTCCTGATCATTTGGTTGTTCATTTTAATATTTCAGATTTCGTATTTATTTGATTAAGTGAACATGTATGTATAGGTGGATATATGTATAGATTTGTTATATTTGTATGTATATGTCTATATAGGTACATATATGTATGGAATTTGGCAGATTTACCTAAACCCTCAATGCACACTTAGGAATATTTTAATATCATATGTAGCTAACTATGTACATTTACCACTTGAATTTGCACTGTTAAATAATATACTATTATCCTTACATTTATTTATTTTACACTACACTCGCGGCCATATGCCGCCAACCACATAATAGCACTCTCCACTATGTATACCTCTGTTTGACTCAATAGCCGGCCGCACATGCTCAGTGTGCGACTGGCACTCAGCATAACCGACAATCACAATATGGCGGATTGCCGCCCGCACATGCCCAGTGTGCGGCTGGCTCATAAGATATTCAGAGCGTGCAATATTACCTACTGATCGCACGCTCTGACTCCCCTTACAGCCGATCACTACTTTGTGTGCGGCTCTATACCGCCGCCAACCATTACATGGCGACTGCATGCCGCCAATCTCAACATGGCGCTGGACTGTTTCTCTCTTCAACCGGCCGCACTGCACATATAAAATTAAATAAATCCCCATACATGTTATATATACGATCAGCACTAACACTGATCGAGTATTTAACGTTTTAAACTAGCCACCACACAGATTCTGTGTGTTGTTAGGCTGACTTCAAACAAACACACAAAGGATGTACAAAAAACTACATTACCCACAATTCCCTCCAGTTACTGTGACTCATAAGTCACATGCTCCATCGTTTTCAGTAAAAATACAGTCATTGAATGCTTGTTTTAAACAATAATTATAGCTATATGACTCTGTATTCTTTTATCTATTGTACTGTATCACTGTTATTCAAGTTTGAAACAATTTTTAAATCAGATTTTTCTATTGGCTAATTGTTTTTTTTATCTGCCAATTTTAATCTGATTGTATCCCCATATAAACTATGTTTGCCATACTGTCACTTTTATTCCATTTGAAGAAGCCACATTTGGTGAAATGGTTTTAAATTCTTTATTTTAATATTAAAAGTTTTTTTGGTTGCTAAATTGTACCAACTTTTATTGTAATTTATATGTACACTTTTCATGCCCCATTTTTCTGGCAAACGTCTATTTTGTTCCTGTACCCAAAGAAATCCTAGGTGGGGATCATTCCACCAACGCCTTATAATAGAGCAGTAATTCCTGCTCTATATTTGTGAGCATATTTTTTTTTTATTTTATATCTAATTTTTATCATATTGAGAGCACTATTGTTGTCTTTTTATCATCTGTTGGAGCCTTGGATACCCAGACTGTATTGATGGACGTACCACTCCAGTATATCCGCTTAGCGGGGATTATACCGCTAGACGTCCTACATCCCAGAGCTGGTATATCTCTTTTAAATGTGAGTGTTTTACTTATCTTCATCCAATTTTATCCCTGGATTTTGACATATTGCACTATTAGTCATTGATTCTCCCCTTTGTGTCTCCACATATTTGGATATTTTATACAATCCAGACGGTTTAACTTCTGAGAATTTCACCCCCACCCTATCCTGATATTTTAGTGAGATTTTTTATTTCCGACTATTTACTACAGCGGACTATACCTCTATTATTGGAACTTATTGGTTTCTCTTTTATTTTTTTATTTTCAGTATTTTATTGGCGCAGCCTTGACTGTCTTTTTTCAGCTTAAAGAATACACATATATATAAAAGGCCATAGGTCTGAATTTGTGGGAGGAATTTTCTCTATATAAGCTCTACCCCCTGCTTACCTATGCTGTTTCCTGATAGAGTGACGTTGCCACGACAACCAGCACTTTCGGTTTTTCGACCTTCCTAGTTATTTCCAGCAGCTGCCACGGACTCGGCTTCAGCATCTCCGACCCGGCCTGCAGCTCCCCAAACCCGGCTCTCAGCTTCATTTGGGGCCCCAGCCACCCACAGGGCCTCTGACCTGATTCCCGGTTCCCAACTCTGACACCGGCTTCCGACCTCAAGACGTGGCACGCACACGTATGTACACGTGGGAACCCGTTCTCATGTTCGGGTCTAACTAACGCAGGGATTGGCTCCCTCTGTTTCGTATACTTCATACCATTTGTTAAATTCATTTTGTTAAAATTAATCATTCGTTTAAATCCATTCGTTTAAATCTATTCATTTGGTTTCCATTTCGTTTAAATCAACTGTTTAAGCTTCGTTCAAATTGTTCCTCTGTTTCTTACGCTCCACACATTCGGTTAATTGAAGCCGTACGTTCACATACTTTAACATTCGTACGTCAGCTGTGTCACATGCCCGATTAAATCCTAGAATACTTGGAGGCTGCCACTGTATTTTTGCTTCTGCTGTTCGATTGATCACTGCATAAATTCACGGTTCTCATGTTGGGTAATTCACAAATTTGGTACAGTTTAACTGTTTGTTCTAGCAGTTCCTAGATATTACTTATGTCTCACAAGCACGTCCGTTTGGTTCCTGCACGTATATGTAGGTTTTAGTTCCCTAGATCTAGCGAGTTCTGCACATTTCTTTCCTCACTATCCCCTTCTGCACAGTCTTATTTAATTTTGCACCAGTCTGTCTGGGTTGATAAAAAAAAAAAAAAAAATCTGCACGGTTAAAATTTTGTTCACTAGTTGTCTGGATTCTGTCTCACGGGATACTTTTTTCCAAATAGTCATTCACAATTGCTATTAAGTACGCCTGTTTGATAGCATAAACACTAAAACAATATAAAAGTCTTTATGTAGGTATTTTCCTCAGCACCGTACTAATATTGTTCTTATATTATACATCTATCTTAGGTGCCTATATCAATAGTTAGCAAATTTTCGGGTAAAAACCTAGGACAGCGGTGTTCTTCCGGCAATCTTTTATAAGGTATTTTCAGTTCCTTACGCTCATATTCAATCATAAGCGGTACATCAAGGCCTCATACTGCCTTTTACATTTACATAACAGGCTCAGTTAAGGGGGTGTCTTATTACATCCCACATTGGGAACCTCTATACAAAATCTTACAAATCTTCTGTTCTGCTATCTGTTTTCCACCTTTGGCAAGTAATACCTTTGACAAACTAAGATACATAGAGTTACTCCAACACCTTACAGGAGTATTTACTCCGTTATTACTTTTATACATTAATTGTTATTACACATAACCCCATTTTTCTTTTAGCTGCACATAAGAGACTCCTATCCATTAAGAGTTCTCTCTGTTAGACTCGATTTAGGGTATGTTTATATATGCATATATACACACAAGGATATAACCCAGTACTTCACTTATCATAAGTTAATAAATTGTTATTTTTCAGACAGGCAGCTTTAAACCTACATCATCCCTCCAGCTTTTTCTATCTCATCCTATTGTTAGGTACGTATGGTTATGTTTACGTGTTTTTCATAAGACAAAC
Source organism: Pelobates cultripes (assembly GCA_933207985.1). Classification (NCBI taxonomy): domain Eukaryota; kingdom Metazoa; phylum Chordata; class Amphibia; order Anura; family Pelobatidae; genus Pelobates; species Pelobates cultripes. The sequence goes on along the minus strand of OW240921.1, from coordinate 19,414,139 downwards.
CCCAGCTAGGGATAGAGAACTGGCTGCTAGGGATAGGAGGATTTCAAGTTTAGTTCCCATGAGGCCCCCCCGCACCCCTGTCACCTCACACGGAGGTATCGCCCACACAGCTCCACGTTAGATTATTTGCCTCATACCCCCTTCTGCAGGGGTTGTTTAGAATGTCACATGCCACGGCCAAACGCTTTTTCTTCATACTGTCACGAGAGGCCACAATGTTCGGTGGCCACATTTCCCCACGGGCCAAATCATAGGTAGAGCCTCTCTTCGCCACTTGGCAATTAGCAGGGATTCACCTATCACGGGTAGTTAAGTTCTCCGCCACCGGCACCAGCTGGCAAGCCAGTTCTATATACAGTATTTCACCTTTGGCTCAAAGTATTGTATTTGCTAATCTCTTCATAGGATGTCACAATAATCACTCCATGAAGACAACTTGTCTCTCCAAGACTTGTCTCTCCAGTGCTCTCCCTCCAGGTGACCTGTTTCACCAGCTGAGTCTCTCATAACCGCTACCCCCGGGTCTCTGAGATCCTAAATTGGCAGCAGAAATACGCCGTAGGAACGTACCTTTCCCGGCCATAGCTAGGAAAGCAAAACTGTTTAAGTTATTAATGGTCCAGTCCAACGATGCCGGCTTGAGAGCCCCGTCTTGTGCGGTTTGCTCCTCTACCTCACACTTCTCCAACTTGTGTCCCTGCGAAGCAGAACACTTTACATCTCACCCCTCCACTTCCTACCCATCCTCCAACCCCTCCATCAGTCAGGATAGAGGACAGAGAGATAAGCTGGGCAGAACTGGGCAAGGCGCAGATATGCAACAACGTTAATGCTGGAGCATGTAACTACAATGCCTGCAGGTTGCTGCATATTTGCTCCATCTGCTTCAGGGCACATACAAAATCCATGTGCCCTTCTAAGCTTTTCCCTAGGAAATGACTGACGGAGGTCAACATCGACACCTAGGCTTACCGGTTATGTACCCACCCCTACCCCCACCTGGTGCAATATTTGACTTCTGTTTTTTTCTGAGGGTTTCCACGCAGGATTAGTAGCACTCCCAACAGGCACACTAGAATGTCCTAACTTACTCTTGGCTACAAACGACCAATCTACTGTTGACAAGTTGCTAATGAGAGAGACCACATCAGGTTTTATGATTGATCCTTTTCCACACCCTCCTTTTTCCACATGGCAGACGAACCCTATTGGAGTGGTTACCAACAACACATCTAATAAAAAAGTTTAATCATTGATTTGTCTGCACCTCATTCTTTTAAAAACCGCAGTTCAAATTCACTAATATCGGCTGAAGAATTCTCTCTCCATCATGCCTCCGTGGATCATGCCATACAAGCTATCCTACTGGCCAGTGAACAAGCCTGGCTCAGTAAAACGGATATAACTAACGCATTCAAATTACTACCGATCAATCTCTCTGGCATATCCACGGCATCAAATGGAGAGATAATTATTACTTTGCAACAGACTCACTTTCGGCTCCCGGAGCAGCCTGAAGCTGTTCAACATATTTGCAGAAACTCTTTGCTGGCTGCTCCTGAATACAGTCAGGTGCCCTACAGTCATACACTATTTGGACGATTTTCTACTGGTCGAGGCAGGTTCCCTCACTCCACGTAGTATCATTAGCACTACTGCACTGCTTTCGGCACTATGTGTCCCATTGTCCCCTGTCAAAACAATAGGCCCCACAACACAGTTGGTATTCCTGGGTATCTCACTAGACTCAGTGTCTATGCAGGCAAACCTCCCCGATGTGAAATTGGTACGCATTAGACAAGAACTGGACCAGTTCCTACAAAAAGGTATTGGTACACATAGGGATCTCCAGTCTCTATTGGGATACCTAAATTTTGCAATGCATATCTCCAGGTTACTCTGCCTCCTACACGGCGTGCCTGATGATGGCACCATAGTCCTCAACCCACCAGCTGTAGCCGATTTACTCATGTGAAAGCACTTCCTTGCAGAGTGGAACGGCATCTCCATGTTTATTCACCCACTAACCGAACACTCACTAACCGAACACTCCCCTGTGATTTGGACTGATGCAGCAGCCCACTCGAGGTTTGCTGCAATTTTTTTTTTATTGACCCACACATGGTCACTTTTACGCAATGCTCTGTCTGCCAACACCAAAACAGCTTACGATAGGGCGTTGACTGTTTTTCACAAATTTGGTGGGGAGTTTCACGTTTCAGACAATTACTCTTTTGAGACCATAGTGGCTTTTGCCTCTTTTTGCCACCTACACCTCAAATTAGCACACAACACTATTAAATTATATCTTACAGGTATACAGCACCACATCCTCACTACCTTTCCCAGTCACCCACCTTTTATTTCCACTTACCCAATCAAAACTATTCTTACAGGCATCAACAAAATAGATCGACCTCCTACTACCAATAGATTACCCATAGACGGAACCATATTCAAGACCATATCAGACCTATTGGACACAAATCCCTTTTAATGCCCAGACTAGCTCTCTCACCAAAGTAGCCATTTACATCACCTTCTACTGCTTCCTCAGACCCTGAGATTTTACTCCAGTCCCGCAAACGGATGTCAGCTCCTGTTTAAAAATATCAGACATAACCAAACACGGCGACCATTACATTATATCATTACATTTATCTAAAACCAACCACACAAACTACCCAACTACCATTCCTCTCTTTCCCACAGAGAACCTCTGGTGTCCCGTTAAAATACTCAACTTATTTCTAGCCACATGCTTCAGTATCCTACCTAACTCGCCCCTACTTCTTCTCCACAGACACCCACATGCCACTTCCAAATTCATATTCCACGTTAGAACACTACTGCTAAGATTGGGACATAACTCCGCCTCATTTTCTGGCCATTCCTTCAGAATTGGGGCAGCCACCGCAGCCTCCAGTACGGACACACCAGTCCATATCATTAAAAGACTGGGCAGAAGGAAATCCTCTGTCTTCAGCACCTACATTCCACATCCTGAGAAAGAACTCAGGAAAACTTTTAAATGTCAAGCATTGTAATTATGCAATACAGTGTGTTTTCTGCAATATCTTTTGCCCTCTTTATTACAGGCCTACCCGTACGTTGGTTTCGGCACACCACTACCAACTTTTCCCCTCTTCTCTATTTCCATATATGAATTAAGTTCTGACCACAAATATATATAACAAGTTATATTTCAATATGTGTATAAATATTATCAAACACAAGCGAAGACAACAACTGTATTGCAAAAAAAAAATGGGAACGAAATCTAGGCTTAGAAATACATAACCACGAATGGACGTCCTCTATAGTATTAACATATAAATATATTCATACTTTGAATTTGAGAGAGGGACAATATAAGATGAACAATAGATGGTATTGGGTACCAATTATCCATTAGGCACCTTTATCCATATATGGCGGACTTGACATCTGATAATCCCTTTTTGGGAAGAGGTCTTTCTGTTTATAAAAAAACTTTGTGATATTTGGCAAAGTAAAATGGAGTGCAAGAACAGAAAATTGGAACTCAGATACGGTTAAAATGTGGTTATTTTGGATAAAAAAACTAGACCCCTTCAATGTGCATATATTGTTTTTAAGAATCAGGACCTTTATCGCTCAGGGATTTTTTATGTGTATTTTTGTGTAGAATATGTTATGGATATATCATGGCAATCAAATTGTGTTTTATTGGAACAATGTTATGGTCTGTTAAGTACTGTGTGTATTATTTGAAATAAAGAAAAAAATTATTTAAAAAAGAATTTGATAAACTAAATAAAGATTGTCAAAACAAATCTTTACAATCAGTTGTTAATATGACAACCATGGGATATGGTTTAATTAATCCTGTACAAAGTAACAGTGTTCTATAACTATTTATTAGTATTACTTTTTTTAGGTCCTGACTATGCTATTTGAAAAGACTATTTAAGAAAAAAATATTCTTCCCCTGTTCCCAACACATAAGCCGCCAGACTCTCCATGACGTTGAACAGGATAGTATTATAAACAGTTGTGAAACAGGCATTTTTTAAAGGTTTTATTTTGTTTCTTTTTTACATTTCTCCATTTTGGGAATACATTTTTCTGTTCCTCTGTAACTTTAGTGGATGTTTCAGAAGCCTGTGTGACAGTAATAATTTAAATTCTGCCCATTTCACTCTGCAGATGGGAACCAGAGTGGTCTGTCCCTTATCTACATGCCAGCTCCACGGTTTTAAAGAAGTCAATTCAAACAAGTATACCCCAAAATAGAAAGTGTTTTGTTTCTCCAGCATTAACCCCTTCAGGACGGGTGACGGACGAGGTCCGTCACACAGGGGAGACCCTTAACGACGGGTGACGGACCTCGTCCGTCACGCGGTAAAATTAACCCCGGATCGCCGCTATCGCGGCGATCGCGGGGTTAATGGTGCTCCCGGTATGCCTCCGCATTGGAGGCATACCGGGAGCACCCGGTCAAGCTGCCCAGCACATGTGCTCGCTCTGACCACAAGTCTGAGCGAGCACATGTGCTCTGAATACTTACCTACCGGCTCCCTGCACTTCCGGGTTCTGTGTGAAGTGCAGGGAGCCGGATCAGTGCTGATCCTGCCCCCTGCTGTTAAAAAAAATAAAGTTAATTTAAAGTGTCCCCCCCCTTACCCATTTTAATAAAAAATTAACCCCTTCCCTGCCAATTGATCACTGACTACAGTGATCAATTGGCAGGGATTACATTTTACTATGATCTGATTTTTTTTTTTAACCCCTGAGGGTTAATTCTTTTTTTTTTAACCCTCAGGGGTTAAATTAATTAAATTAATTAATTAAATTATTTTTAAATTATATATTTAGATAGCTGGGGTAGGTGGAAGTTAGTGGGGAATTGGGGGATTTGGCGTTAGGCTAACTAGGGGTTAACGTTAAAAAAAAGTTTTAAAAGAAACTTTAAAAAGTTAAAAATTAAGCTTAAAAAAATGTTTTAATAACATTTAAGTAATAAAAACAAAAAAACACACTTTACCTAGTCCAAATAAAAATTAACCCCTTCCCTGCCAGTCGATCACTGCCTACAGCGATCAAATAGAGATCACAGTATTATACTGTGATCTAATTTTTTTTAACCCCTGAGGATTAACTTTTATTTATTTTTTTTAACCCTCAGGGGTTCAATTTATTTAATTAATTAATTTAAATATTTTATAACTATATATTTTGCTAGCTGGGGTGGGTGGGAGTTATGGGAAAATGGGGAATTTACTGTTAGTGCTGCGTACTGCTAGTTAGGGGTTAACAGTAAAAAAAATAGCTTAGAAAAATGTTAAATCTGTAAAAAAGTTTTAAGAAAGTTTAGGAAAGTTTAAAAAAAATTTATAAGCAAAACAAAAGTTTAAAAACTAGTTTTTAAAAGTAAAAAAGTTATAAAAAGTAAAAAAATACATTTTAAAAACGCTCATTACCACTACACCTGGAACAAACTAGAGAAAAAATTATCCCACGCCAAGGTTCAAAATATGCCTTTTGAATTACCCCAGGGTGTATTCTTTAATAAATAGTATGTGTTTGTGGGGAAGTTTCAATAACCAACCGTCTAAACTATTCCAAATTGGAACATGGACACAGCGTAAAACTTCAAAGTTAGAAAAAAACTGAATGGCTGCGTCTCAAATGCGCCCCTTCAACATCCACATATACCTGGCAAAGGTACATACGGGGGTATTGCTGTACTCAGCCGACATAGCTGAGCAACATATGAAGTATTATACAGTCATAGTACACATAAGGTTTGCAAAATATGCTGCGCAAACTCACTTTGTATGTCAAAAAGGCAGAAAAATGCTTATTACCACTACACTTGGTACAAGCTAGCGGAAAAATGATCCCACACTAAGGTTCAAAATATGCCTTTTGAAATACCCTGGGATGTCTTCTTTAAGAAATGGTATGGCTTTATGGGGAATTTGGATTATATAGCCTGGTAAAATACTCTAAAATGGGACATAGGCACAGCATAAAAATTCAAAGTTTGAAAAAAACTGGAATGGCTGTGTCCCAAATGTGCCCCTCCGATGTCCACACATACCTGGCAAAGGTACATACGGGGGTATTGCTGTACTCAGCCGACATAGCTGAGCAACATATGAAGTATTATACAGTCGTAGCACACATAAGGTTTGCAAAATATACTGTGCAAACTCACTTTGTATGTCAAAAAGGCAGAAAAAACGCTTATTACCACTACATCTGGTACAAGCTAGCGGAAAAATGATCCCACGCTAAGGTTCAAACTATACCTTTTGAAACACCCTGGGGTGTCTACTTTAAGAAATGGTAGGCCTTTGTGGGGTAGATTGAATTTAAAACCTGCGAAGATGCTTGGAAATTGCACATAGGCCCAGCGTCAAAATTCAAAGTTTGGTAAAAACGGATATGGCTTGGTCTCCTATATGGCACTGTAGCTTCACAAAATAGTGACAAAGACATTCATTGGGGGTGTATTTTTACTCAAAAGACTTAGCTGAGCATAATTTGGGAGGTTTGAACTTAGTGGCACATATGAAATATACAAAACGCCCAGCAAAAATGCAATCCGTATGTAAAAAATGCACAAAATAATTTTTTTACCACATACTTTGGCATATATTGGTGAAAAAATGGGGGTATGTTAAGGCACAATATGCACCTTATGAGATACCCTGGAGTGTCTACTTTTACAAATGGTAGGCCTTTGTGGGGGGTTTTTGAACAGTCAAACTGTTATAATACCCCAAATGGAAGCTAAGGCTCATTAAATCCGTCTCTCAAAATTCTACTGTGAATACTGTAAAGGACAGGTCTCCTATATGGCACTGTAGCTTCACGAAATAGTGCCAAAGACATTCATATGGGGTGTCATTTTACTCAGAAGACGTAGCTGAGCATAATTTGGGGGGTTTGAACTTAGTGGCACATATGAAATATACAAAACGCCCAGCAAAAATGCAATCCGTATGTAAAAAATGCACAAAATTTTTTTTACCATATACTTTGGCATATATTGGTGAAAAAATGGGGGCATGTTAAGGCACAATATGCACCTTATAAGATACCCTGGAGTGTCTACTTTTACAAATGGTAGGCCTTTGTGGGGTTTTTTTGAACAGTCAAACTGTTATAATACCCCAAATGGAAGCTAAGGCTCATTAAATTCATCTCTCAAAATTCTACTGTGAATACTGAAAAGGACAGGTATCCTGTATGGCACTGTAACTTCACGAAATAGTGCAAAAGACATACAATGGGGGTGTCATTTTACTCAGCAGATATAACTGAACACAAAATAAAACTTTGTACAGGAATAGCACACACCAACTTTACAAAATATACACGAGAATTTCTCTGTTATAAGTTTGTGTGCCAAAAACCAAAAAGAACACAATTTTACTCCAATATTTAGCAGAGGTTGGCGGTAATATGGCTACGTAGAAAGTGTCAAAACAACCTTAGGTAAATAGCCCGTGATGTCTACTTTATATAAATATATACTTTTGTGTGGCAATTTTGTTTTCTTTTATGGCTATTAAGCTTACAAGACAAACATACCAAATTCTAAAATCGCTCCACATTAAAATTTTATTTTACTCCTTGTGCTTTGTGACCTGTAACTACCAAAAAAAACTTAAAATCCCAGACACATTATATATTCTGTAAATCAGAACAAATAAATAAATTTATTTTTAATTACTTTCCTTAACCTGCACTAATTATGCACACATTATTATTGCAAAAACTGTAAAAAAAAACCAATATTTTTCATTTTTTTTGCATTTTTCTGTATTTTTTTTATAATAAGTAAGCATTTATATATATATATGTTATATCAAATTAAAGCCCTTTCTGTCCTTTAAAAAACAGTATATAATATGTGTCGGTGCAATAAATGAGAGAGATGCAAATTGCAGTTGAACGCAAACAGCAAGAAAATGCAAAAATTGCTTGTGTCATTAAGCGTAAGTCAAGCTTCTGAAGCTGTGTCCTTAAGGGGTTAAAACACTTCAAGGCAGGAAGATTACAATCAATGTATCTGAACCTCCACTGACGCATTGAAGAACTGCACTCAATCAAAGTCTGCTTAATCGTCTATGATTAAGTGCCGGTCTCCGTATGAAATGCGTCAGTTGGTAGTAGTTCAGACACATCTTGGTCTTCCTGGCCTGAAGTATTTAATATTGTGGAGTAAATATATACAAACATTTCTATATAGTTTCTGATGACAGCAGAGCAAGTGCTCTGGTTTTGCAGGACTCACAGAATAGTGTTTTTTCTCAGTGAATGTATTGCCAGCAATGGATGTAAATACCACTGTTTTCCATTATCTGTCCTTTATTATCTTTTTTGCCATGTAGTGGAAGTGAATCGCCATATAAGTTTGCTGAGATAGGTGATTATACGTAGACTTGTAAAACGTAAAACGTAAAAAATGTTTGTGGGTGTTCTTTAATCTGTATTTTATTCAATAGACAGGGAGACAGCAATCCAGAGAGCAGTCAGGATCCAAGCCTTTTCTGACAACCTTGAATTATTAATTTCTAATCCACACACAGCCATGCCTACATTTCTTGAACCCTAAATGTTTTTAACATGACATTGAGTTTTAAAATCATTTATAACAAGAACCAGACACTGACAGTTTCTCACAAACCTAAACTATATTGGGACTTTGGTCCACTCCATTTCTTTTTGAATGGGCATGTTAAATATTTACTTTATCAGGAAAATACCACCTCTTTCCTCACAGAAAATAAATGCCTTCTTAGGGAATATAAACACCTTCCTATCTCATATTTATAATATTTAATATCAAACCTTATTCAAATTATACCAGATTTAATAAAGTGGTCTGATATTAAAGATCTGGAACAAACTAATTCAATCCTTCATTTGGTCACAATAAAAGGTCCATATCTCTTTGTAAACTTACCTTTGGGAGAGACCAATTTTTCCAACATCAAGAAATGATGGAAACTGTAAAATAGGTTAAGACTTAATTCAAATTATACTCAATCCTGTACTTTGAAAAGTAACCCTGGTAGATCTATTTCATCTTTTTTTCATTTGGAAAAAAACCAACAGGATTAATCACTAAATAGATGGGAAACTCAAAGTGAATTCAAAGGAAGGTTCAAATTCAGAGAAAAAAATCTAACCATTTTAGCATGCTGAAGTGTCCATGTTTCACAAAGAGTGTATATTTCAATTGTCACTTCTACATTGAAACCTTGTTACATCCCTCAGGAAGGGGTGTACATACCGCGGTCGCAGGGATTGCAGCTGCGACCGGGCCCGTCACTCCAGGGGGCCCGGCTGCCCTGCGGATCCCTGCGATCTGGTGCCCGCCACCATGTGTTGTGACCAGAGGCATTTTAGCCGTGAGGCAAACAAGGCATTTGCCTTGGGCGGCATTTTCCAGGGGGCGGCAAAAAAAGCCGCCCCCCAAATGCCCACGGCAAATACCTAGTTAGCCTTGCGGCTAACTAACATGCTGGGCTGGGCAGGGCGGGCGGCTGGCGTGGGAGCTCTTCCCCTGAGAACTCTGCTCAGCTCACTCGCGCGCCCCAGAGTGAGGCTGGGAGCCAGGTTGATGACGTCATATTCCGGCTCCCAGCCTCACTCTGCGGCGCGCGAGGGAGCTGAGCAGAGTGCTCAGAGGAAGAGCTCCCTCGCCAGCCGCCCAACAACGCCGCCCAGCAGCCACTTGACCCCCAGAGAGATAGAGAACCCCTTCCCCCCCAGCACTCCCAAGGGTAAGGAGGGGGAGGGGGGGTTAAAAAAATGTGTTAATGTGAGTGAGTGTGTGTGTATGTTTGTTAGTGTGTGTGAGTGTGTGTCTGTTAGAGTGTGTGTCTGTCTGTTAGTGTGTGTGTCTGTCTGTTAGTGTGTGTGTGTCTGTTAGTGTGTGTGTCTGTTAGTGTGTGTCTGTCTGTTAGGGCAGCACAAAACCAGGATACACCACTGGTTGTGGCCCCGGACCACGCGGCAAGACACCGGGGCCGCACGTTCAAGGGCCCATCGGGTGGCCCATGCTGTTAGGGCCACCCGATGGAGATGAATTTCCAGGGGGCCCAGTCAGCGCTATGGCGCTTTAACAGCACGACAGGCTCCCTGTGATGACATCAGAGCTGGGAGGAAGTGACTACCCCGGTCACTCCTCCCAGCTATCAGAGAGAGCCCACGCAGGAGGAAGAGAAGAGGGAGTCAGAGTGGGAACTCTGACTCCCATCTGTTTGAGCCACCACTGGAAAGTCATCCCCCTGCACCTAAAAGGTAGGAGGGTGACTTAAACATCTTGTATATGTGTGTTTGTGTTTGTATGTCTGTGTGTGTGTGTGTATATGTCTGTGTGTGTCTGTCTGTGTATGTGTGTGTGTATATGTCTGTGTGTGTCTGTCTGTGTATGTGTCTGTCTGTCTCTGTATGTATGTGTCTGTGTGTGTGTGTGTGTGTCTGTCGGTGTATCTGTGTGTGTGTGTGTCTGTGTGTATGTGTCTGTTTGTCTGTTTGTGTGTATGTATGTGTCTCTGTACGTATGTGTGTCGGTGTGTATGTGTCTGTGTGAGGTGGCGTGGGGAGGGAAACCCATGGATCAGTTTCGCACCTGGGGCCCCATGGATTGTGTGTACGCCACTGCTCTCAGGTTGTCAATCAGACAACCGACCCAGTTACTTCCTGATTTGTTTAGCTCTGCACTGTTAGACTCACGAGGCAGCAATTATTCAGAGCACCTGCCTTGCAAAGATTTCTCATCGAGCTGTATTTGGGAAGTTTGTGATTGGACAGCTACAAAAAGTCTGGACGGGGTTAGTAGGGGAGGTCTTGCAAAGGCAGCAGACAAGAAATCTGCAGCTTTTGCAAGCTGGTTTTAGATATAATTGCAATGAAAAATGCATAATTAAATGCATGCAAGTTTTCATTAGGGTTACAGATAATAAACAGTGATTTGTTTTTATTCTTTTGTATTTGGACAGTAGAGAGGCCACAGTAGACAAACTGAAAACATTTATCCAAGTCAGCTATGTTTCGCATTCTCACTTTTGTGAATAACACCTTCAGTCTCTCATTTTTCATAACGTCACTACACAGAGGGATTACTTATACATAGAAGTAAAAGACACCCCCAACCTCTACACATTTATCCACTCAATTATTTTCATCCCTGATTCCATGTCCAGATTTATAAAAATTGTCTTTGGACTTGGATTCACTTGCCAAGAATGCAAGATCTCCCTGATTTAACTTCAAGAGACAAAAGAAAAGCTACATAGGAATTATATGAAATATTTATTCAAATATTCCGATTTTGTTTACCTTTAACAAATCACAGAACAGTCTTCTGTATGATATGCAATATTTTATTGATCAAAAAGCACACTAAAGCATAAGCAAAATAAAAATGGAAGCTTGAGGTACATTTTTAACATCATGAGTAAACTTTTGGGTAAACTTTTCAAATGATCACAATCTGTTAGAACAACTTTGCTAAAGCTTATCTACGAAAAACTATTGTAGACTTTAATTTGGACTTCTGCAAATAAGTAATTAAAGTTAGTTTTTCTAACATTTTGAATTAATTGAAAACCTTATCCAAAACTATTACATTTATGATATAGCTGCTAGCCAGTATAACGGTGATTTTCATATACAAACAAGCAGAACCATAGTGAAAGTGTGATGTATATTTAGTGCTGGAATAACATGTTACATGCTTGAAGAATAAAGATCTTTAGTGTTTTCCTTATATCATTTTCTATATCTTGAGACAAATTGACCTTGTAAAACAGAACAATCACTATGATTTTAACCTCTTTCTTTCTGCTCCCTGTAAAATCTGCAGTTCAGACTGCATCACATCACTGCAATAGATACAGGTTAAAACTTGCATTTCTTGGCAACTATTTAGCAATCAACTATGATATGAATGCAGTATTGTGATTAGTTGTAATCTTTGCAACTTTAAACTTCACAACCATTATCATAATTAGTGGGATCTTCGCATCTGTAGACTCTTTTTTCTTTTTGGATGGTTCCTGGTAAAACTTCCAGCTGGTATTTACAGGCTCGTTCGGAAACGCAGCCCTTAACAATGTAATCAACAACAGAAAGATCTATAAAGAAAAAGTATAGATTAATTCTCATTCTCTTCAAGGTGCTAAATAATTTTCTAAAAGAATGGTAAACAGGTTGAATTGGCTAAAGAGTCTAGGGGTACTTTGAAAAATGAAAAAGTGAATAAATACACAAATCATCCATAGCACTTATTGTATAGGATATAATACATAGAGGTCATTTGTAACAGAGTCAAAAAGATCTAAACAAGATTACAATGAAAACCCTGCGCTACTAGCAAAGCCTTAGGAGTTCTACGCCACTGCGAGCCTGGAGACTTTGTGACACACTCACCAGATATGAATTTGTTCTCACTAGGGCTAAATTTCCACTCACCAATGTCTAGGAGGCAAGGTCAGAATTATATAGCAGACTTTCTAAAACACAATGGCTAAAAGCATCATCTCAGATGGAAAATTAGAAAAGTGATGAATTTGTTGTTTCTGTACTAAGGATACATTTAATGTAAAATTACAGCCATGGCTCATAAAATTATTTTGCATTTGGTTCACAATATTTTTAAATTTACCAAAACTTACCAGATCTTTCCAAAGTTCCTGAATAGTAGAGGCATTTTGATTGATTACCCAGACACTGAACTCTGTCTCTTGAATGACATTCTACTTTGGTATTGTTTCTGAAGCAAGATTCGCAGTAAAGGCCATTTGGTTCACCATAAGAATCCACTAAAAGAAATATGAAGCAAACTATAAAATGAGGCATGTACGAGCTTATTGCACAAAATTTAAGAACTACCACTGCATAAACCTCTTAACATGCTTTATATCGGTTTTATATCCTATAACTAATAAACTGTAACTGTAAAGTGTTAGAGGTCTTATACAGTGGTGTTTCTCAAATTTTGTGTAAGTATTTGTTTAATATTGTACTCTGTAAACTATGCTACAGTGCTCCAAAAGTCAGTCAGTCAGTCAGTCTGTCTGTCCATCCATCGATAAAATCAGCAAGAATCATGCCTTGCGTTTCATCTCTTTATAGAAATTGACATTGAGTGACATGTATTTGGTTTTCCTTGTTACATGATATATTATTAATATTATTATTTAAACAAACAACCTAAACTAATGAACGCACTTACCATGATAGGTAGTTTTTTCATTACAGTTGTCCTCTTGACAACAAACTGATTGCCCTGAAGCTGTTAACTGATCTCCAGTTGTGGCAGAAAAAAGCTGATTGCAAAGTCCAACATCTTTTTGACATCCCTTGGAAAATGTAGGATAGACCACATTTTCTGAAAGTACATGTTTAAACACACATATAATATGGATTGTTATTAAATATTGCAAAGGGACAAGTGACGTAGCACTGAAACCAAGCATATACACTAATTTATGGAACAATGCAGACCTATATATGTTCACAAAATTATGAAAATAATACATGTTCATTTCAAAGTGAGAACAAGACCATCTCCTCATAATGTTTCATCTTCATTTCCAGATAAGCACAGTTTGGGATGAATTGTAAGACTGCTTATTTAATGCTGTGCTATCTAGGTCACAAGATATAGAGTAGATGTAAACATACAAGTTACAAAAAAAAAAAAGAAATGTTTAAAACCTGACTATTCTATCTGATTATTCTATAGTTGTATTCAAATGGATTTAGGTAATTTTATGCTGACCAGTCATATTCACAAATGGACAACAACCCTCCTGCCATCCTACATGCTGTTATTTCTTTTGTGTGTCTTTACTCTTCCTTATAGATTGTAACCTTATTTTTAGCAGGGCCTTCATTAATATTGTGTATGACAATTGCTTGTTGTCAGATATCGCCTTTCTAGAATTGTAAAGTGCTGTGGAATATGTAGGCGCTATAGAAAATGCTAATAATAACAATATCAATAATTGCTTCTTAATCTTTCCACCTATTACATATTAACGGTGACAAACTATTCAAGCTCTTTCCACTCCCTCTATACTAAGAGATGCATTGCTGGATAGGATTATATGTCTTCTTAGCGCCTGAGTCCCAATAGCAAGTCAATTTATCAGATTCCTCTAAATGACTGAAATGCGGGGAGGAGAGGGTGAATCCGTTTAACGGTTTCTAGTATTTATCTAGCATACAATAATTCTTAGAAGAAAATGTACATTGAATCCCTTTGTCACTTCTCAGTGGCACTGTCCCAGATTGGTTTATTTATGGCAGTTACTCCCAAGACATCCTAGATTTATCCAAATGGTTCTGGCATTTTACCGGCTAGGCTCACCTTTGCAACGTGCCAAACTAAATTAGTGTATTTAATCTAGATTGGTTTGAGGATTCCTAATATAAGAAATGGAGAGATTTCCAATTGTTGTGAAGATTTGGAAACCTACATACATTCTCTATCTTGCCAGCAAAAGACGTTCATCTGCAAATCTTTTCAACTTACTAACTGGTACCCTTTGAGAATTCTGCATGACCAAATTGTTTCATTCTACTTTATTCTCTATCCCTTTTTATCAGAAACCAAGCAGTATAATTATTATACAATTTATTTTAAGTTCTTTTTTTATTGTGATGTTTAGTGATGTAAACCCAATGCCCTCTGTATTCTTTTGATTCCTACTAAAACAAAATAATGCTTTTGAAACAAAAAGCATCAGGTTTTCATTACTGTTTAAAATATGTTGAAATCTGTCCCAAGATATTATTGGAGTTCAACTGCCATTTTAGGAGTTGCAACTTCATAAAATGTGGTTGACAGTGGCTTTAATAACATCCAATGTCCGACATCTTCTTCCTCATGATGTGAGCGTAATCTCTGTCACCAAGAATGACAACACTAGACATAATTATCTAAATATCCAGATAGAGGAGGCTTGAGAATGGTTACAGTGGGTGGCTGAAACATTGTCGATGTAATGTTTTAATAAAGGCTGTTGGAATTTAAGATGCTGAATGACTAGACATCTTCTTCTGCATATTAAACACTAAGCATTTTAACTTTGTATTCACTGATCCTCTAATACAAAGTGCAAAAAGTTAGTCTTACCCCTTCTTTTCATTTCTCACATCCCAGAGAATAATCATTGTGGGCGTACAGTTTCCTTTCCAGTTTTAATGTCCCACTTTGACGTTTAAAATCTAGAGTTGTTTAAATTTAAAGGGATATTATAAGTGCCAGGAATACAAAACTGTATTCCTGGCACTATGGTTCCCTCTGCCTCCCCTCTGCTTGCTCCCCTCGCCTGGATGAATAAAGAATTAAAAACCCTTTATTTACTTAGCTTACCTTCTGTGACATTCCACTACAAGCAGGCACTAATGCATATGCCCAGCATATGCAACACATGCTTTAGCCCTCCACATAGAAAAACACTGATTCAATGCTTTCCTATGGGGAAAAATCTGATGCCGGATGTCCTCATTCAGAGCGTCAGTTACCGAACTAAAGGTCCGTTAGGATCCAGGAAGCCCCTTTAGTGGCTGTCTGGGAGACAGCCCCAGGAGGCAGACTTAGTGCTGCAATGTAAATATTGCCGTTTCTCTGCAATGTGTGTTTGATTTCATGATTCCTACTATTTAATACATGTTTAGTATTAGGAAGAGAGAAGACTGATAAAATGCATAAGAGTCATAGAAGTTGAAATTAGCAATGAGGTGTTGGAGCTTCACTTAAAGTATTGAAATCAGTGTATAGTTGTTTTTTCTTATTTTCTTTTTTTATTTTATGTGAGCTAGCAAATGTGTAGGGGTACAACATAAATCTCAAAATAAAATCACAGTTTATTTCAAATTATAGGGCTGATTTGTTTTGTCACCTCCAGGCAAATTGATGACCTGGAAGTTTCTGACTAGAGCTCATTAAAGGTTGTGGGAATGCCAATGGTAGCTAAAGGTTTGAAAAGCTTCAGAAGATGTTTGAAAATTGACTTATTTAATGAAATATGTAGCAACTTCTACAAATACAGAAATAGATAAAACAGTAACATATCGTGGAGGAAAATGTGTTTGCAGGACATGATGTCATGTTATGTACATACCAAATATGTTACGTTCGGACACCGTTATACAGTAAGCATCTCCACAATCCACTTCTTCGACATCATCACAGGTTTCTTGATTCCGGCCATAACATTGTTTACATATTACACAGTACCCTAAAATAAAAAGAATATTTATTTATGGTAACTATAATATGATTTTTTGACCAAGGTGATGGATTTGCAAACCAAATCGAATAAACAACTCTCCTTACATTAAATACATACCACAATCCTAATTAGATCGCTTTAACAAACATGCAGTTTTTCAACAATGGCAGGTCTATGAGAATCAGAACCCCGCCAGCCACCACTAGATCTCCAGGCAGAGAAAGCTGTTGAAGGTAGTACAGTGGGACCTCGGTTTACAAACGACTCGGTTAACATAATTTTCGGTTTACAAGTTAAAATCCATTGAAAATAATGCCTCGGTTTACAAATTGTTTTTGCAATACAAAGCAAGTTTCCCCAGGATGCATTGAACCTGGGAGGTTTATAGCACTGCCCCCTGCATGCTGGAGCCTGTGGGTAGCATGTGGGGTCGAGTGTGGAGGTGTTGGTGCGGCTTTTGCATCGAGTTTTGGAGCCATTCTGGACATTGTTTGCAGTTGTTTTGGGACTTTTTGGTGCATTTCTCAAGCTGTGGAAAGGTAGGGAGCTGAGCTTCATCGTTTGCATGCCTTTTATTGTGTGTTCTGCATTGTGGGTTGGTTTCCATGCCAGCTCATTTTTACTTTTTTCTGACCTCCAGAACAGATTAATTGGTTTTCAATGCATTTCTATGGGAAACTGCGTTTCAGTTTACAAATTTTCGCAATAAGAAACGTATTAAATTCGTAAACCGAAGTCTCACTGTACTGGACTTTTTAAACACTCTAGTTAATGTTATGCCAGTGATGAATATTAATGATGGACTAAAATAGAAATAGTTATTTTAGAAGTTTTTAGTTACTTGACTAGGTTTCTAGTGAATCAAAATGATATGTCTGGCGGCTAAAGATTACCATTAAATCCATATTTTACCAAAACAGATGGTTGGATTAAGGGATAGATAGACAGACAGATTTTATATTTATCAGTAAAATATGGAGTTATTATTTAGCATAATTTAAAATGTTACTCGATTATCTTACCAGTAGTTGCGAAGGCTACCATAAGGAAAACAGTGATGCTGATGGCTGACATGCTGGTACTCAGATACAGGACCCAAACAGATATGTTCTTTGCTTTGGATGTGTAAATCTCAGCATAAAGCAAGTGTATTTATAGTCTTCAATATTATATAACAAATGTGTTCATCAGAGGCGTGTACAAATTCTAAATAAATACAAAAATGATGTGGCACAAAATAGGTTGACACGACTCCAAATTCTTTTGTTTGCCATGAAATATCTACATAACAACTTGGACAGAAAAAATAAATAAAATATATATATATATATATATATATATATATATATGTGCTTAAACATTAAATACTGACAACTTTTGTTCTTCATATTAAGTTTTATAATACGTTTCTAAAAAAACATAAAATGCGTTAGAATGATAAATGACTCATTGGTAACATTAAGTGACTGACTACCAGCATTTGTTTGGCTGAATGAATGTCCAGCAGAACATTGGATTGGTCACTTAACTAGTGAATGATGGCTGTGAGTCAATGTTCCCTGGATCATTCCCTGAATGTATGTTTTACTATAAAATAATATGATTTTAAAATATGCAAATATTTAGTCACTTTCACCATGCTTAAAATCAAATGAGGGGTGTCAAGCAGTAGAATGTTAAAGCAACACTCCAAGCACCATAACCACTACACTGCTCACACATGTAACACTATGATATACTGACATGTACCCATTCTCTGTGCATTGCCTATAGAGACCTTCATGTACAGTAATATGCCAAATACACACTTACAGTTTGAGAGATGGTAACAGTGTGGTTGGGGCAATGTGTCTGTTGTGACAGTGTGGGGGCAGTGTGAGAAAGAGTGACAGTGTGTGCATGTTGGTGACAGTGTGGGGGCAGTGTGTGTATTGTGACAGTGTGGGGGTAGTGTGTGTGTGTGTGTGTGTGTGTTTTAATAGTGTCTGGGGCAGTGTGTGTATGTTGGTGACAGTGGGGAGGCAGTGTGTTGGTGACAGTGTGGGGGTAGTGTGTGTGTTTCAACATTGTTAGGAGGGCGTGTGTATGTTGGTGACAGTGGGGAGGGGCAATGTTAGAAAGGGTGACAGGGACGCAGTGTGTGGTGGTGACAGTGTGGGGGGGCAGTATGAGAAAGGGTGACATGGTAAAATTGCAGTGTGAGAGTGACAGTGTGGAGGGGCAGTGTGTTTATGACAGTGTGGGGGAGCAGTGTGAAAAGGGTGAGAGTGTGGTGAACAATGTGTGAAAGGGTGAGAGTGTAGAAGGGCAGGGTGTGGGGAAGCTGTGTAATCAGTTCCCTGGTGGTCTGGTAATTTCTCTCCCTGGTGGTCTAGTGGTTAGCTCTCTGGTCTTCAGCTCCACTGGGTTCAGAGCTGCAGACCATGTGATAGAGGTCTTGTGAGCACCCAGAGAATTTCAAGACCTCTATGAAATGGTCTGCAGCCCTGAACCCATGTTGGCTCTTTTTGCTGGACAGACTGATTGTAAAGGCCTGGTGGCATACAGTGGAAGTTGCGGGCCCCCTCCTGGTATCAGGCCTGTGGTCACGGACCGGGGACTTGACAGCGCGTGATGGTAGTCACCATCACTGGAGCTAAAGATGGACACTTTATGTATGTCCCCAGATTACTCCTATGTTTTGGTCACCCTGTGCCCATTATAGGTACAGGGTGTGAAATGTATTTGTTTGTTAGCTATTCAACCCCCCACCTCCCCTATTTTCTTGTTGTTTTCAAAAAACGGCATTGTCCCATTGCTCCAGAGACACCTCTCATCTGCTGTCTATTATTACATGTGTTTTAGGATTTCTCTTGTACTAAAGGAAGATAAGTAGTTTATTATACAGTAGCTATAGTGTTATGGATTTTGGTGTCAGGAAGGTAATTTAATTATGGACTCCCGACCTTATTCTGTCATAGACACAAAGACTTCAAGAAGTGGCTTGTATTGTTTTGTTTGTTGACCCCCTGTTGTGATTACTCCTATTTATACCTGTGTTGTGTTCAATAAAAACACTTCTAATTCACCCTTCACTAAGTATCAGTTTTTGTTTGGGTGAGATAGCTATACTTTCTGCAGGAGAGCTTTACCACTTGGAGCTGTAACCAAGGACCCTGTTCCAGAGTGACAAACTTTGAAAAGACCCCAACCAAGCATAGTGTCTCTGAAATGGTTAGAGCTTCCCAATATGAACTTTCTTTTCCTCCTACTTCTGACCCTCTATGCTACTGGGATCACAAGAAGAGTGTCACGCCACCCACCGGGTCCGCTCCTGTCAGAAAGCGGTATGGGTCTCGGGAGCGGACTGGAACGGCGGGCACTTCTCGGTCTGGCGGCATTCCCACGTGGTAATGGGAATGCCGCCCATCACTCACTCCCGGTGGTGGCTCCTCCCCCTCACACACACTTTCCAAAAGGTATGGCACTATAAGGGTTAATAACAAACCCTTAAAATGAACAAAGCTGCAGCGGCCGGCTTCTCTAATGATTGCAGACCCGGCCGCTGCAGCTTTGTTCATTTTAAGGGTTTGTTATTAACCCTTATAGTGCCATACCTTTTGGAAAGTGTGTGTGATGTCACACACACACATTCACTATCACATGCTTCCCTGTAGCCAGGGAGCACCTTTGGCTATTTAAACCTTGTTTGTCCTGTATCCTGTCATTGTGGTTATTGATTCTAGTGGATTTGACCTTGGCTTTCCTTCTAACTATCCGCTCTATGTATTCCTTGACCTTTGGCTTGGCTCCTGAATATTCTGAATTCTCCATTCCTTGACCTTTGGCTTGGCTCCTGAATATTCTGAATTCTCCATTCCTTGACTCTTGGCTTGTTTATTGTTTCTGTGTTTTCTGCATTCTTGTCATTATCCTGTCTTGTAGTTTTTTCCTTTATACGTTAAATCCAGCCATTCTAAGGCCCGGTAATACTTCTTGGCATTTTCCTTTCTATTTACTTAAGTTCTACGTGTTGGGCATCAGCTATTCCTGACAAGGAGTATGGGGTCCCTGACTGACCTGAAGCTATTGTTATGTCCCTCAACCATTTTCCAAAGAGTGTGAGTATCACAGGGAATGTTCTCCATCCCCAACACTCACAAATGTTTCCCCTTCTCAAATTTAATCTCCCCAAGTTAAGTTACCCAATTCTTCATTTTAATATTTATTGCCTCATCACCTGCTAGCTGAGATTGAATTGCACATTCACCTCTCTCTTCAAGGTTGTTTCAAGCTTTTTAAAAATATTTTCAAATCTGGTGGTGAGTAAGCTCTCCCTATTGTAATATGCATTTCATTGTAATTGCTTCACCCTGCCTGGCTGATCTTGCAGTATGACTATAACTGCTGCTTCTGTAGATGCAAATTGCCTTGAAATCAAATGTTTTTCTAAATCTCTAAAACTATTCTAAAATCTGTCTTTGAATAAACATTAAAATCTAATTAAATTACTCTTGCTGCAGTGCTCACTTTTTAAAATACCTTTCAATGTAGTGGTTTGGCATGGCTGAGTGTTTCAGTGTGACAATGCTTGCAACCTCGCAGATGCAAATTGCTATTACAATTCAAACCTTTTTTTGTAAATTTCTAAGCATATTCTAAAATCCAGGGGAAATGAAATATATCAATCCATTTATAAATCACTAATGCTGCTGATGCTCTCCCTTGTTAACAGTGCCCTACATGGTAGTGGTTTCATCCTGCCTAGCTGAGTCTTGCTGTGTGACTATACCTGGTACCTCTGCAGACACCATAGTATATGCTGATAGGACACTGTCTTTTTCCACAGTAAACAACGGTCACTCACACTACAGATGAGGTTTGTGGGAAAGCTTGTTTCTGCTCAAGATTGAAGGTGTTGTCAATTTCCCAATTACTTTTTTCTTTCATTTTTTAAAAGTCCCCTTTTTTCTAATTAAAACTACTGCTGACCCTCTCTTTTCATTAATACAAGATTGTGAAAGGAAAAACAATCATTACAAAACTGAATTGTCCTCCCTATTTTTTTTGTTTTGTTTGCAATACAGATATATTAAATGATTTTGGCAACTAACAATTGCCATTATAAGAATGCTTGATATTGCATAGCCCTTAGCCTTCACCGCAGCGTTTTTGCATTTCAGTAGGTACGTTTTCATGTCCTTGCGGCTCATCCGAATCGTTTTCAAGAAATAATCGCAAAAACAACATTTGTCTGAATCGAAAAGCCACTTATTTTGATTCACCCAGTCCCAAATCATATATATTTGGACAAGCTGCTTTTTTTTTTGCCAGTCATAAGTCTATTGTTTGCTCCGTCCTCTCACACTATGTGTTTGGAGTTGAACCGTATAATATGTTACGAGGCTGCATAATGCCTCTGGTTCTTCACTCTGACGTTTATTGCTTAGAGCAGTAATAGATAATGATGCCAGCTAGGCCTGCAATCCACAGACTACATTTCCTATTATACTTTGTTAATACTATCTAGTTCACATATGATAACATTAACAAGAGTAGCCACGGTTAATGGTACATATTTTAATACATTTTCATGTTAAATTGTTGCGGAAGAGGCAAAGGCTATCTGTTTAGTTGAGTCTATAGGTTGCATCAAAACATTCTGTATCCAGGTTTACCCATGGTTTACCCATTGAAAGTGTGATAGGAGTTTAAATGTTGGTTATAAATACTACATTATTGATAGGCAGTGGTGGAACTATTACTGCATTGGGGCCCAGAGCACTAGGGGTCCCAGTACAGGGCAGGTGTACCACCACTGATCCATGCTGCTGCTTGCCTGAAGGGGCCCCTAGACGGGCCCTACCTCCTTCTTTCTTTGAAGAATTGAATCATAGAAGGCTGTTTCCTCTTGTGGCCAAAGGGGGCACTGTGCTGGGAGGAAGTGATTACATTTCACTTCCTCCTGGGTCACAGAGAGCAGTAGGGGAGAAATCGAGCATGGGAAGAATGCACAGAACATGGAAAGAATGAGGCAACCACACAACTGCTTGTAAATGTGCGCTCTGTAGGTGTGTGTCTGTTTGGGTAAGTGTGTGGATTTATCTGGGAGTTTATATAAGTCAGTCTATGGGGGTGGGTCTATATGTGTGTGTATAATTCAATCTGTGTGTGGGGGTCAGTGTGTGTGTGTGTGTATAGGTAAGTTTGTGTGTGGGGGTTCAGTGTGTCTTTACTGGTCAATCTGTGTGTGTGTGTATGAGTCTGTGTGTGGATCATTCTGTGTGTTTATATAATTTAGTCTGTGTTTGTGTGGGGGGGCAGTGTGCATGTCTCAGTTTGTGTGTATTAGTCAATCTGTGTGTGTGGGGGGGTTAAGTCTGTGTGCGTATATGAGTCAAAACGAGTGGATGAGGGGTGGTGTCAGTGTGTGTATGGGTTAGTTTGTGTGTGTGAGTGTGGGTCAGTCTATGTGTATGAGTCAATCTATGTGCATGGGTCAGTGTGTATTGTGTGAGGGGGCCAGCCTGTGTATGTGTATAGGTCAGTCTGTGAGTGTGTAAGTATCAAGCTGAGTAAGTGCTGGAGCTCCAAGAGAGACAGTGGTGTATTTTTAATTTGTGCTGTCCTAGGCATGATGAAACTTTTGCACCCCCATATATATTTGTTCCGCCCCTTCCTCTCAAGGTCACATGTCTTCATGTTTAAGGTGCACAGTTTGACTGACAGACACCCACTGACAAACACACTCACTGACAGGCACACACTCTCAGATACACCTATAGTGACATATTTTCATTGACAGATATAGAATGACATTCCCTCACTTACAAATTCACTAAAAGATACACACATCCACTAACTAACAGAGCAGACTGACACATATGCACTCACTAACAGATACACACTCACTCAACACATACACTGACAGACACACACACATTTACTAACATACGCACACTCACAGACCTACACTGACAGACACATACACACATTCACTGACAGACACACACTTACAGACACACTTATTCACTAACAGATGCACACTCAGCCATACACTGACAGACACATACACTCACTAACAGATATACACACACTTACAGACACACGCACATTCACTTACAGACACACACATTTACTAACAGACACATACTCACAGACATACACTGAGAGACACATACACTTAGTAACAGATACACACACATTCACAGACATACACTGACAGTCACACACACATTCCCTCACAGACACACACACACACACACACACACATTCACTGACAGACACACACTTCCAGATGAACATACACATTCACTCACAGACGCACACTGACAGGCACTCACATATTCACTTCCAGACACACACACTCACTCACAGACATACACACACACATTCCCTAACAGACACACGCTGACAAACACATTCACTCCAAAACACACCCACACACATTATCTAAAATTCAAATTATATGTAATTTAATTTAAATACACCCAGCCTCCTTACCTTTGGGAGAGCTGGAGTGGATTTATTCCTGGGGTCGAGTGGGGCTGGCTGCTGGTGGCTGGGCTGGCAGGCGTGCAGGCACAGGCAGGCAGGCAGGCCGGCACTCAGTCAGCCATTGCGGGTGGCGAGGGAGAGCTGTCCACTGAGCTCTTCCTGCTCAGTTTCCTTGCCTTCCCAGCATTGATGTCGGGAGCCGGAACGACATCATATTCTGGCTCCCAACATCAATGCGATATGCGCAAGGGAACAGAGCAGGAAGAGCCCAGTGGACTGCTCTTCCTCACTGCTCGCATTGTTAGAATCTTGAATGCCTCGGGGGGCCTGAGGTGGCCAGTCGGCCAGCTCTTGTCCCCTCATGAAAGAGGCTAACAGGGTATCTGCCATGGAATTGGGGGGGGAGCGGCATTTTTTTTACAGCTCCACTAAAAGTGCCACCCAAGGCAAATGCCTTGTTAGCCTGGTTTACGATACATCACTGAAGAGAAATACATCTTACCTCCCCTGTACCCAATGGGTAGGCAGCCTTCTGAGCCACCATGGATCTGATTGTGCTATTCCCCTCCGTGCAAGGTAAGTACAGGGAAAGTGGAATTTTATTTTTAATTTTTTTTTATTAAAGTGAAAATTTTAAAGCCCCTCCCTATCCCATTCTCTATATTCCCCTGCACACAGTACACCATCATAGGCAGCAAACCCCCAAAAACAGTACACACCCACCCAAACAGAGTACATCTCTCCATACACATGCAGTGCACCTTCACACACTTCATTCCACACATAAACCCTTCACCTGCATACACACTTCTTCCCCACATACATTCACCCACCCACCCACACACACACACACACACACACACGTACATACAACACCTCATTACACACCAACATTTCAATATATATGTACACACACACTACGGCTCCTTGATAAACACACAATGCCACCCCGATACACATACAATCACACTGCAGCCTCTAGATACACACGCACACACCCTATCAGCACAGACACAATCTCAAAAGCTCCTAAACGTGAGCATGTGCGCACACTACAGCCCCTAGCTACACATAGTACACTATAAACAGACTACTCTACACACCCACTTCACTTCTAAACGCTATGGGAAATTTTTGCATCTCCTTAAAAGGTTTTCCAGTTTCCATAGAAAGGTGTCTTGCCTGTAATAAAGAAGGCGCAGTGGTGGAATTACAGCCAGTGTTGGTGGGTGGCTACACTGTGGCCCCATGTGCTGATGGGGCCCATTGAGTGGTATTCAGGGGCCCAAAAAAATCTTGTACAAGGGCCCTCTCAACGTTAGTTCCACCACTGTAGATAGGTCCACCTGTGGGAATTCTGTGAAAGGATAGTCCAACAACTTCTCCATATAGTCTGCTCTAGATTTGGGATATAAAACTGTACTGTACCTTTACTGGCAGTCACGTGCACCAGAGAGCAATTAGTGCATATGTGTCTCTTGGCATTATCTTGGAATATACATGGGAAAGAACCTCAATGTTCTGTACTGTACTTAAAAGTAGATCCTGAGGCTTGGCTGAATTAATTCATTTCCTTTCCATGAGCTTTGCTTTTTTAATTGTTTTCCTTTTTGGCATATTAGCTTGCAGAGCTGTAATTCAGCACAATGATGATGGCACAAACTATTATTTTAAAATAAAATCTTTTATGAACTGCAAGCCAGACAATGCAACTAAAGTAACCGATATCCTAGTAATTCTTTACTAATTAATGGAAAAACTTGCAATGAAAATGAATCAGAATGTAGGGTGCACGTCAGACAGGGTCTCAACAAGTGACCTACCCTTTTATATGACCCTGGAATCTTTTCAAGTCATAGTCGCAAAACCAGCCAATCACAGTAAATTCCATGGCAAGTCTAGATCCATTCTTAGAGAAGACATGCCTATGGAAATAGCACTGCAATTAAGATTGGGACATGGGGGAATTATAACTGCTGTGGTGGGTTATATTTTAGGATCTATATAGACGTATTACTAGGCCTTACAGTGGCAGAACAGTAACAAAGATAACAAGTCAGAAATAGCCATGGTCAGTGATATAGAAAATACAGATAAACAGAATAGCAAACTGGGTCAGGATACCAGAAATGCTCAAGGTCAGAAACAAGTTGGGTTAGGATAAGAGAAATACACAAATTCAGAAACAAGCCAAAGTCAATATCACAATATAACAAGAGAGACTTACTATAAGCACTAACTTTTTTTATTGGGGCATAAACCACGATAAAGAAATGAACAAGGATTCAATTAAATTATATATAGGCTAATATACTTTTTTGATTGTCCCACATCATCTCTGCGACTCCAAATTATTTAATATTGGGGTCACATAGATGATGTGGTCACTTTAAGGGCTTGACGTCACATTATTTGAATAGATACAAGATGCAACATTCATGAAGCGTTTTTAATGATACAGGGACAAAAATGACTTTGAAGATTTTGGCCAGCGCAAACCAACAGAGGGTGCTTTTGCCGGGTCAAGTATGAAGAATTGCCTGTTCAGTCCAAATGGCCACATGGAGCATTTGAGCCACTCAACCTGAGGAAGGAACCATGCATTCAGCTCATGCAGCCCGACGAGGGGAACAATGTGGTCGCCAGGTTCTGCAGGTATTAGGATCATGGGACAAGGTATTCTCTGGTTATTATTGAGTTAGGACCTTTGGAGACCACAAATGAGGGTATTACTGCTTGTTATGGAACAACACAAATAGGTGTGGAAATAGGGTGGCACTTTATGGTGAAGAATTAAATTTGGTTTAGCTGCTGGTTACACTCAGTGGCTGAAGAATATCCCGAGGTCACAATTCCTTAGCATTTGTAGGAATTGTACAGATAAGGGTATTTTTCAGACACAGGCTAATAGAATTAAAGATCAATGTTTAGAAAAAGGCTATGAAAATTCCATACTGTCAAACATTTTAAAGGAGGTAGGAGAGATGGATCGAAAATCCCTCTTGGAGAATAAACCTAAAAAGGAAAATGACACCAAAGGGATACCTTTTATTTGTAATTTTAACCAAGACAGTAATACATTAAGAAAAATAATAAATAAATATTGGCAAATTCTAATCCAATGCTGTTCAACATGTTACCAGACCAACCGCAAATTATATATAGAGGGGCCCTTAATCTGAAACAATTATTAACTCACAACCATATAAGGGAGAAAAAAACTAACCCTTTCTTTAAAAAAAAGAAAAAAATTCTGACCTGGACAATGTCTAGCGTGCAGAAGCACAAGCAGTAGCAAAAGACATGTCACTTCCTTTATAGATCCTCAGAATAAAAAAGAATGTAAAATAAAGACCATGAGCACATACGTTTTGAAGAAATTAATTTATATTTTAAAATGTCCATGTGAGCAATATTATGTGGGGAGGACCAAGCATCTTCTCCACATAAGGATCAATGAACATGTGCGGAATATTAGGAAGGGATACGAAAAACATAATGTTTCTCTACATTTTGAATTATTACACAATAGTGACCCTTGATTTTTAGAATTCTTTGCCATTCAAAAGGTGGAGTTAAATTGGAGAGGGAAGAAAAAATTAAAATACTAGGTAAAATAGAAATGAAATGGATTTTTAATCTTAACAGCCTCACCCCTTTTGGTTTGAATGCTGATTTTGAGTTATGTCATTTTTTGTAAGATATTTTTATGAGAATAATCTTAATTTTTTTTTTTTTTAATTGTTTGTCTTGAACATTTAATGCTATTTTCATTATATTGATTATTTGTATATTCATCTATTTTGAGAGGATTTTATATTTTATATTTTAGTTCTAATTTTTTTTTGGACCAATATTATAAAAGTAAATAAACAATGGGACTTTTTTCGATAATAGATGTGTATTCACATCTTTGCAATATATATTTTATGTAGGTAAACTGTCAAAATTCAAAAATCAAGCACCTTGCATCAAAATGGAATGATTTAAAAATTTTAAAGATATGTAATTATGAAAATTATAAACACTGAGCTAAACTCCTAGAGATGGAATAACAGGCGTCCTTTTATGATTTAAAGCATATTGTTTTCTAATTATTGTTCCCTTGTTTTCTTATTTACCAATATGTTTCCATTTTGAGTCATTTATTACCTCTAAGGACCTTCCTAATAACGCACTAAAAATGATGACTAACCAGAGGCACAATAGTTCTAATGGATAAGTATTGAGCTAGAACTACTGAGAGAGTGAAGCATCTCGGGAACAGTAGTTCTAAGTGACGCAACGGCAGTTACGTCCACAAAGAGAAACAGCTAAGTTCCACAGCAGGTGATAGAAGAACGAGTAAAAGAGGCGGGAACATACAACATTGAAAAACCAGACACCGAGAAACAAGCAAGATACCAATTGAAAAAGCCGAAATGTGTTTTGATACAGAAGGAGAGGAAGACGACCAATATATACTGTATTTATTTATTTAATTTACTGATATTATGTTTATAGATATATTTTTATTTGGTGTTTAATAAATACTTTTAAATATACCTACCTCAATCTCTACCTTGCATCTTGGATCCGGTTGAGGGTAGTGTCACCCTAAAAATTGACACAACACTACAAATACTTAGAGCCAGTTATCAAAAGGCTCTTAAAAAGGTGAGCACTTATCTCTCTTGTATAATACTGTTTACCATTGTTATAGTTAAAGCTGCACCCAGCAGTTCAGTTTTTCTCTTGTCTTTTTCTGGAGATTTACACTTGCTGAGAGAAAAAGGAAGAAGCAAGGCACACGAAAAAGGTACTGTTGTCTACCTTTAAAGGCACGGATGCAGAAGTGTTTAGAGCCTATACCCATATAAAAGGCTCTTAAAAATGTGAGCTTATTTCCATTCACTTAACCTAGAAATGATCCAAATTTGGTGTTATACAATACTACTCTATGTATATTTTCTCTGCTTTTGTCTGTTGCATATATACCCCCGGTACACTCTGCGGGTAAGCGGGTAAGTCTATGTTTTGCATTAATTACTCTGTAATCACATCTATAGTGCTGCACTCTTACTAGGAGTTGGGAAGGGGGTTATACCAAACTACTCTTAGTTATTTGTTTTTTCGTTATTATTGCTTGTTACCCCGCTGAACATGGGGTTGTGGAATGATTCGCTACTGCCCTACCTAGTTTGTTATTTTGCTACATTGCTCATTAGAGGGAGGGTATAGTGTGATTTAATTTCCTGGATGGAAGAAGGTATCCTATAGACTGTAAGCTCATTTGAGCAGGGTCCTCTTCAACCTATTGTTCCTGTAAGTTTTCTTGTAATTGTCCTATTTATAGTTACATCCCCCCTCTCGAAATATTGTAAAGCTCTACAGAATCTGTTGGCGCTATATAAATGGCAATAATAATAATAATAATAATAATAATAATAATAATAATAATAGGGGGGATTCTGTGGGTTGTATTTTAAGCATATAAGACCAGAGTATCTTCTGATCGTATTAATTCATTAAATATAATATTTGGAAAGGGAATCCTACTTGGTGCCCACCTCACCCTACATGAAATGTCAGAAGGCTAGGGTGCATTTGCTGAGTCACCTTTGCCACTTATCATAGGGTTAGCTGTATAACATTCTAAAAAAGGAATCATCTCCTCCTTGTAGTTTAAGCTCTTATTTACTTCTCTCATTAGGGTCAATGGGAGAACAAGGCATAGCTTAGATTATTAACCAATATTATATCTGAGCGATCAACTCATAAAATTTAAAAATTAAAACAACTTTCTCATGCTAAAATTGATAAAGAAAAAGGCTAGATTTAAAAAATCAAGGTTTTTACTGTGTGATCATCTCCTAAATTTGCACCAGTAGCTACATTTTTTAAATTTAAAAACCACATTGATGTATGAAAGTACGTATTGATGAATAGATACATGTCTATTGATTGTTTAAGCAACAAGGCAAATCAAATCGATCAATAAGATACAGTAAAATGAATCCCTATATCAAAAAGGATGTAAACAATTATATTATCAAATGTATCTGGCTCCACAAACGATGTTGCCTCAAAATCAATAAGTGTACACCACTTATATGTGGTGTAGGTGAGGGCCCTCTTGGTGACATGGGCACCAGTCTCAGTTTTTGTAGAAGACTCTTTACAAAGTCTGGGTAGGCAAAGTATGTTAGGGTATGGGATTCATCTCTGAGTGATATCAGGAGTGTCCCATCCACCCCCCAACAGTATTTAATTGAATTGTCATGTAACCTTTTATGGAGCTGTACCATCTTTCTTTTGTCTGCCAGGACCACAAAGGGGATATTATTATTATTATTATTTTATTATTTATATAGCGCCATCAGATTCCGTAGCGTTGAACAATGGGTGGACTAACAGACATGTAATTGTAACCAGACAACTAAATGTACAGGAATAGAGATGTCAAGAGCCCTGCTCAATGAGCTTACATTCTAGAGGATATCCCCGTAGACTGCCAAGGTAAAGCATTTGAAATTGGATGGTTTCCAAAGCCTGTGATCAGTTCATTGTAATGGCTCTTACCGCTATTTCCTTTGTGGTTGCGCTAGGTGTTGCAGCTGCTTAGTGTTCCAGGAACACTTTAATAATCAGTGGGGACTCTGCGCACCACTTGATCCCTAAGTAGGTGATGAGCTTCCACACAAACTGCAGGAACATCTTGCTGCCAACTAACTTTGGGATACCTCTGAATCCAACATTTTGACATCTATGGCATGACTCCAAGGAGGTGACCACACAGTTCAACTTTTAGACGTATGAGGTAAGAGACTTCCCTTGCTTCGACTACTTTTACTTTCTGGAGTATAATTCACATCTCGGTCTGGGCCACAAGTAATTCGCCTTTCATATCTTCCACAGGTCTGTGAGTAATTTTCAGATGTTTGTTGACGGTGATGAGTCTTCATTCAACTCCGATGACTGATAAATGCCTTTGGACCGAGGCGATACAGACTCTTCTTTCTTGTGAGAGTTCTCGAAGGCCTCGGGTTCACTCTGGGCATCAAGCATTATCTTTAGTGTTGCTTGGAGTGCTGGGCCTCTGGATGGCAACTTTTTTGTGCTTGTGCCAGATTGTATCATCAGGGGGGTACAGGCAGTTTTTTTCCATAATAAGCATTTATTTCAGTGGCTCTAGTTTCTTGTTTATCAGACCATTGCAGAGCTCCACTGATAGACATCTACTCAGTTACTCAGTTGGCCACGGACACCTTTCATATTTTATTATTGCACAGATATACACATATAGACAAAAAGACTGTCATATCATAAAATATACAGATCATAACAGACACATGAAGAAGCACATCATTTTAGATATACACTTACAAACACAAAGACAGGAACACAATAAAATATACTCATATACAAACAAAACTCACAGGCACACAATCCCAGGTGCACACATTCAAATACACAGACAGACACATAATTGCAGATACACACATTTAAGTACCAGGACTAGATTTGCTATAAGGCCACAAAGGCATGGGTGGTAAGCAAGATAGGGGCAGAACTTGCCATTATCAGCTGTCCTTTCGTTATGCATCTGTGTTTCCCCCCCACCCCCTTCATTTTAATCTGGTTTTACTGGCACAATGACAATCAGTTCAACCTTGTGGCCTCCCACTATAATTACCCCCATGATAAAAGCGCAATGACAAAGTACTGGCAGTTGGCTCCCAGTGTTCCCTACTGCATCCTTCCTGTGCAGTGCTCTCTGTGTGTGCGATGGATGGGCAGATAGGGAAAGTGACATTCCCCACTTTTTCCTAACACTCAAAGAACCGTGAAGCAGCATGCAGGCAGAAATGGATTAACAGCCAACCAGATATGCTGCACAGGAGACAAACAGGTCGGAGGGCAAAGTCAGAGGGTGTACTGTA
This sequence comes from Pelobates cultripes, assembly GCA_933207985.1. NCBI lineage: Eukaryota > Metazoa > Chordata > Amphibia > Anura > Pelobatidae > Pelobates > Pelobates cultripes. Next base: position 19,382,488 of record OW240921.1, on the reverse strand, counting down.
GCTGTCAATGTAAGTGTATGTGTCTAAATGTATTATTGTCAGTGTTGAACACCTATGAGTGATGTATATGTTTAAGTGTATGTCTCAGAGTTGTATCTGTGTGAATGTCTGTGACACTTTAAATGTATGTGTGCATTTGTGAGGGTTACTTTGAAGGAAGCTACCCTTCCAAAGCAACTCACTCCCCACAGCCTTTATCCCCACACTACAGCTGCAATCACACCCGACACACTATCTACTCCCAACACACACAACAGTCCCTAACCATTGCAAACATACACTTCAACTTCAATTTACCACAAACACAAACTACATCACTTCCTCCCACATATGCCAGCCAGCGGTCTGAGCTGGTTAGAACTAGCTTTAGCCTAGTGAAACAGTTCAGTAAATACCTTTTTTAAGACTTTCACTGTGGTAGAAGATGAGCGCACCCAAAGGCCATCAGACAAGACAGCTGCAGTTTTTGTAAGGTTTTTAAATATACCTTCAAAGAAACAATGTATAACTGAATAGAAAAATAGTAATTGGCTTGTAGTAGCTACAAATTACCACCAGGTTAACCCTGTTGCTAAATGTTTGTAACCTGCCGCTAGTAATGGTTGCTAATACAGGTACCAAACACTTGCATGTTGGCGGCTTGATGGTAAAGCAGAGAAGTACTAAAGTCATCATGTGCACTGCAACCTCTGTGGACAATTGCGCAGGCAAGTAAGACAAGATAGGTACTTGTTGCAGTGTAAAGTCACTGAAAGTGATCCTCCCAGTGATAGGACTTGCAGGTAATCTGTTTTTTAGTCAGGTTCTCTGCCTTGTTTCAGCTCCTAAAAGGTCTGTGGAATGGAGTCCTTCCAGGACACCAAATGCTGCTATTGATAATTATTGAAATTTGATTGGTGGCATAAGAATCAGTAAGGGATTTTATTGATTTGTTTTTTGTTTCTTTTAAAATGTAACTAGCCTGTTTATCCTGCATGATTCCCACTTTACAACGTTTTATGAATTGTGATTATTTTATTAGTAGGTTATAGGTTACCCTACTGAGGATGCTGACACTTTTATTTTTATTTTTTGCTTCTATTTATTTTGTTGCGCTCACACCATACCCTTCTGTTTCAATTAGTTTTTAATTAATAATTAAAGGAACACTATATAGTCAGGAAAAAAAAACATGTATTCTTGACCTTGAAGTGTTAAAACCACCATCTACCCCTTACCCCCACTCTTAACTCCACCATCTACCCATTACCCCCACCCTTAACTCCATAAATATAGTAAAAGTTTATTTTTGTTAAAAGCTGTAGCTGCTGGCTTTGATTCTGATCTGCCTGCTTGGCTGACATCATCAGAAGTGTTGTTCTGAGCCAATCACAATGCTTTCCCATAAGATTGGCTGAGACCGTCAAAGGAGCAGATCACAGCTCAGGTCAATCAGCATCTCCTCATATTGAATCAATGCATCTCTAGCAGGTAAGTTCAGTGTCACCTAGCAGCACTGCCCAGGAAGCGCCTCTGGTAGACATCTGAGGAGTGGCAAGTGGAGGTATCCCTAGGTCCTGATAGCAGTAATAGAATACAGAGAACATATGAATATATATATAGACCGGTATAGTTTATTTTATTTTTGGTTTGATTTCTATAATGTATTGCTTGTCTGTTCCTCTACTCCTTCCCATTTTTACTGTCCCATTGTTTCCACTGTTTCCACTGTCGGGCTCCGTCCCCTCCGGCCGCTGGGCTGCTCACTGGGGCTCAAATGCTGCGGCGGTCTGGTCCACCTAGCGGGCCGACATCCCTGAGGTTCAGAGGAAGGCCCGGCCGGGCGCAAAGCATCTGCCAGAGGTCCTTGAAGCCACTCCACTCCCCTCTCCAGCACAGCATTCCAGACTCCAGCCAACAGCTCCTCCATCTTCAGCAGCAAGTTGTATCTGAAAGACAAAAACAGAGACAACAGACCGACCTGCCACAAAAACAGGTAAGTGAGGATTAAGTAAGACGGCCCCTAATCTAAAATGACCCCCTATATATACTACCCTTACTCGAAACCCCACCCCCAATATCCCCATAGCCAAACCACACATACCCCTATTCTATGCCTGTCTCCTAGCAATGTCAAGGCCCATTCCATAGTTCAGTGGAATTAAACTCAAGAGGTAAGCAATTGTCCAGAGCACCTGCCTTGCACAGACTGCCAAGTGTCCAAATACACAGAATTGTTATTTGCCAATACCATACCCTTATTCCATGATGGTTTATGATGCCCCACCTGTGGAGTGAGAATAAGAAAGAAGGTCCAGGCACTCTAATGCTCAAACAGGCATATTTATTTGGAGCACAGCTAATCGAGCAACATTTTGATGCAAATGGATCTTCTTCAAACTTCTTAACAACACCATTGGCAGCAAAGCGGTTACATTCTGTATGTGCAGACTCCAGGCATTATGACAGCTTCAGATCAGTAAGGGTGGCTATGGTGCTTGGAGTTAGCTTTTAATGAGAGACATTTGTGTCCATTATCATATAGTAGAATTGATAGTGAAGTGGTTAAATGAACCTATTCTGGCAGTAATTTGCAGAAGCAAAAACTATCAGGAAGAAGAAAGGATTACCTCATCCTCGCAACATGGCATCTTTATGAAACAAATTGACTTCAGAAACACCGAAAGCAACTCAGCAATAGCATAATGTTTAAACACAATTAAAAAATTAAATAAACATTTTATAACACAAACACAGTAAAGAGAATAACGTTCCAATGAAACGACATTTAATAAGGAAACAAATTATTAATGAAAAAGTTAAGGCGTGAAGGAAATAAACATCTTAAGGTGACACTCCAGGCAACAATCTGCTAGAGTGAATCTCAAACAGCATAATGCAACACATTTAACTGAAATCCCACGTGGCTTGCCCCCATAATTCACTGATTTGTTTTATTTTGTATTTTGCAAGTGCATTTGGACAGCCCAATAGGAGAGCACTGTATAATGATTGCACAGAGATACCATACCACAAATGCTCTATAAACAGTAAAAACAAAACTACATCCGATCTCAATCCTGAGGATGTACCAGGAGCACATAAAAATGAAGGACAATGTAAATGTACCATATATAGGCAACAGACAATTCAAATTCACAAAGCTCAGTCAAACTGGATCTCTATCAGCGTTCAGTAAAACGGTGTATTTAATTAATAAAACAACTCCATAAAATCCCTTGAATAAAACATGTGCACATGCTAAATCATACATTGACAAATGCATAAAATAACAGTATACAAAATAACAATGAAAATCAATACATAACTAGTAGGTTTTATGTGTAGCTGCTTTTAAAAGTTCAAGTGAAAAGTCCCTTAATACTGTTATAATCCAGGTGAATAAAAAAGAAAATTGTTTTTAATACCCATATAGGTACTTGTTGCAGTGTAAAGGCACTGAAAGTGATCCTCCCAGTGATAGGACCTGCGGGTAATCTGGTCTTTAGTCAGATTCTATGCTTTGTTCCAGCTCCTGAAGGTCTGTGGAATGGAGTCCTTGCAGGATCCTTCTGACACCAAATGCTGCTACTGATAAAGCCCAACGGGCGAAACGTGATTGGTGGCATAAGAATCCGTAAGGGATTTTATTGATTTGTTTTTTGAAAACATAGAATTAATTTATAATAAACAGTTTCTTTTAAAATTTAACTAGACTGTTTATCCTGCATTATTCCCACTTTACAACGTTTTATGAATTACGATTATTTTATTAGTAGGTTATAGGTTACCCTACTGAGGATTGCTGACACTTTTATTTTTATTTTTTGCTTCTATTTATTTTCTTGCGATCACACCATACCCTCCTGTTTCAATTAGTTTTTAATTAATACTTAAAGGAACACTATATAGTTGGGAACCAAAACATGTATTCTTAACCTTGAAGTGTTAAAACCACCATCTACATCTTACCCCCACTTTTAATTCAACCATCTACCCCTTACCCCCACCCTTAACTCCATAAATATAGTAAAAGTTTACTTTTGTTAAAATCTGCAGCTGCTGGCGTTGATTCTGATCTGCCTGCTTGGCTGACATCATTTAGAAGTGTTGTTCTGAGCCAATCACAATGCTTTCCCATAAGATTGGCTGAGATCGTCAAAGGAGCAGATCACAGCCCAGGTCAATCAGCATCTCCTCGTAGAGATGTATTGAATCAATACATTTCTAGCAGGTAAGTTCAGTGTCTCCTAGCAGCACTGCCCAGGACGCACCTCTGGTAGCCATCTGAGGAGTGGCAAGTGGAGGTATCCCTAGGTCCTGATAGCAGTACTAGAATACCTAGAACATATGAATATATATATATATATATATATATATATATTCTAGATATTCTATTACTGCTATCAGCATGTTGTAAATGTATGTATTTATATACTTTTTTTTACACTTATCCACATTGACTGGTATAGTTTATTTTATTTTTGGTTTGATTTCTATAATGTATTGCTTGTCTGTTCCTCTACTCCTTCCCATTTTTCCTGTCCCATTGTTTCCACTGTTTTCACTGTCGGGCTCCGTCCCCTCCGACAGCTGGGCTGCTCACTGGGGCTCAAATGCTGCGGTGGTCTGGTCCTCCTAGCGGGCTGACATCCCTGAGGTTCAGAGGAAGGCCCGGCCGGGCGCAAAGCTTCTGCCAGACGTCCTTGAAGCCACTCCACTCCCCTCTCCAGCACAGCATTCCGGACTCCAGCCAACAGCTCCTCCATCTTCAACAGCAAGTTGTATCTGAAAGACAAAAACAGAGACAACAGACCGACCTGCCACAATAACAGGTAAGTGAGGATTAAGTAAGATGGCCCCTAATCTAAAATGACCCCCTATATTTACTCCCCTTACTCAAAACCCCACCCCCAATATCCCCATAGCCAAACCATACATACCCCTATTCTATGCCTGTCTCCTAGCAATGTCAAGGCCCATTCCATAGTTCAGTGGAATTAAACTCAAGAGGTAGGCAATTGTCCAGAGCACCTGCCTTGCACAGACTCCCAAGTGTCCAAATACACAGAATTGTTATTTGCCAATACCATACCCTTATTCCATGCTGGCTTATGATGCCCCACCTGTGGAGTGAGAATAAGAAAGAAGGTCCAGGCACTCTAATGCTCAAACAGGCATATTTATTTGGAGCACAGCTAATCGAGCAATGTTTTGATGCAAATGGATCTTCTTCTTAACAACACCATTGGCAGCAAAGCAGTTACATTCTGTATGTGCAGACTCCCGGCATTATGACAGCTTCAGATCAGTAAGGGTGGCTATGGTGCTTGGAGTTAGCTTTTAATGCGAGACATTTGTGTCCATTATCATATAGTAGAATTGATAGTGAAGTGGTTAAATGAACCTACTCTGGCAGTAGTTTGCAGAAGCAAAAACTATCAGGAAGAAGAAAGGATTACCTCATCCTCGCAACATGGCATCTTTATGAAACAAATTGACTTCAGAAACACCGAAAGCAACTCAGCAATAGCATAATGTTTAAACACAATTAAAAAATTAAATAAACATTTTATAACACAAACACAGTAAAGAGAATAACGTTCCAATGAAACGACATTTAATAAGGAAACAAATTATTAATGAAAAAGTTAAGGCGTGAAGGAAATAAACATCTTAAGGTGACACTCCAGGCAACAATCTGCTAGAGTGAATCTCAAACAGCATAATGCAACACATTTAACTGAAATCCCACGTGGCTTGCCCCCATAATTCACTGATTTGTTTTATTTTGTATTTTGCAAGTGCATTTGGACAGCCCAATAGGAGAGCACTGTATAATGATTGCACAGAGATACCATACCACAAATGCTCTATAAACAGTAAAAACAAAACTACATCCGATCTCAATCCTGAGGATGTACCAGGAGCACATAAAAATGAAGGACAATGTAAATGTACCATATATAGGCAACAGACAATTCAAATTCACAAAGCTCAGTCAAACTGGATCTCTATCAGCGTTCAGTAAAACGGTGTATTTAATTAATAAAACAACTCCATAAAATCCCTTGAATAAAACATGTGCACATGCTAAATCATACATTGACAAATGCATAAAATAACAGTATACAAAATAACAATGAAAATCAATACATAACTAGTAGGTTTTATGTGTAGCTGCTTTTAAAAGTTCAAGTGAAAAGTCCCTTAATACTGTTATAATCCAGGTGAATAAAAAAGAAAATTGTTTTTAATACCCATATAGGTACTTGTTGCAGTGTAAAGGCACTGAAAGTGATCCTCCCAGTGATAGGACCTGCGGGTAATCTGGTCTTTAGTCAGATTCTATGCTTTGTTCCAGCTCCTGAAGGTCTGTGGAATGGAGTCCTTGCAGGATCCTTCTGACACCAAATGCTGCTACTGATAAAGCCCAACGGGCGAAACGTGATTGGTGGCATAAGAATCCGTAAGGGATTTTATTGATTTGTTTTTTGAAAACATAGAATTAATTTATAATAAACAGTTTCTTTTAAAATTTAACTAGACTGTTTATCCTGCATTATTCCCACTTTACAACGTTTTATGAATTACGATTATTTTATTAGTAGGTTATAGGTTACCCTACTGAGGATTGCTGACACTTTTATTTTTATTTTTTGCTTCTATTTATTTTCTTGCGATCACACCATACCCTCCTGTTTCAATTAGTTTTTAATTAATACTTAAAGGAACACTATATAGTTGGGAACCAAAACATGTATTCTTAACCTTGAAGTGTTAAAACCACCATCTACATCTTACCCCCACTTTTAATTCAACCATCTACCCCTTACCCCCACCCTTAACTCCATAAATATAGTAAAAGTTTACTTTTGTTAAAATCTGCAGCTGCTGGCGTTGATTCTGATCTGCCTGCTTGGCTGACATCATTTAGAAGTGTTGTTCTGAGCCAATCACAATGCTTTCCCATAAGATTGGCTGAGATCGTCAAAGGAGCAGATCACAGCCCAGGTCAATCAGCATCTCCTCGTAGAGATGTATTGAATCAATACATTTCTAGCAGGTAAGTTCAGTGTCTCCTAGCAGCACTGCCCAGGACGCACCTCTGGTAGCCATCTGAGGAGTGGCAAGTGGAGGTATCCCTAGGTCCTGATAGCAGTACTAGAATACCTAGAACATATGAATATATATATATATATATATATATATATATTCTAGATATTCTATTACTGCTATCAGCATGTTGTAAATGTATGTATTTATATACTTTTTTTTACACTTATCCACATTGACTGGTATAGTTTATTTTATTTTTGGTTTGATTTCTATAATGTATTGCTTGTCTGTTCCTCTACTCCTTCCCATTTTTCCTGTCCCATTGTTTCCACTGTTTTCACTGTCGGGCTCCGTCCCCTCCGACAGCTGGGCTGCTCACTGGGGCTCAAATGCTGCGGTGGTCTGGTCCTCCTAGCGGGCTGACATCCCTGAGGTTCAGAAGAAGGCCCGGCCGGGCGCAAAGCTTCTGCCAGACGTCCTTGAAGCCACTCCACTCCCCTCTCCAGCACAGCATTCCGGACTCCAGCCAACAGCTCCTCCATCTTCAACAGCAAGTTGTATCTGAAAGACAAAAACAGAGACAACAGACCGACCTGCCACAATAACAGGTAAGTGAGGATTAAGTAAGATGGCCCCTAATCTAAAATGACCCCCTATATTTACTCCCCTTACTCAAAACCCCACCCCCAATATCCCCATAGCCAAACCATACATACCCCTATTCTATGCCTGTCTCCTAGCAATGTCAAGGCCCATTCCATAGTTCAGTGGAATTAAACTCAAGAGGTAGGCAATTGTCCAGAGCACCTGCCTTGCACAGACTCCTAAGTGTCCAAATACACAGAATTGTTATTTGCCAATACCATACCCTTATTCCATGCTGGCTTATGATGCCCCACCTGTGGAGTGAGAATAAGAAAGAAGGTCCAGGCACTCTAATGCTCAAACAGGCATATTTATTTGGAGCACAGCTAATCGAGCAATGTTTTGATGCAAATGGATCTTCTTCTTAACAACACCATTGGCAGCAAAGCAGTTACATTCTGTATGTGCAGACTCCCGGCATTATGACAGCTTCAGAACAGTAAGGGTGGCTATGGTGCTTGGAGTTAGCTTTTAATGCGAGACATTTGTGTCCATTATCATATAGTAGAATTGATAGTGAAGTGGTTAAATGAACCTACTCTGGCAGTAGTTTGCAGAAGCAAAAACTATCAGGAAGAAGAAAGGATTACCTCATCCTCGCAACATGGCATCTTTATGAAACAAATTGACTTCAGAAACACCGAAAGCAACTCAGCAATAGCATAATGTTTAAACACAATTAAAAAATTAAATAAACATTTTATAACACAAACACAGTAAAGAGAATAACGTTCCAATGAAACGACATTTAATAAGGAAACAAATTATTAATGAAAAAGTTAAGGCGTGAAGGAAATAAACATCTTAAGGTGACACTCCAGGCAACAAACTGCTAGAGTGAATCTCAAACAGCATAATGCAACACATTTAACTGAAATCCCACGTGGCTTGCCCCCATAATTCACTGACTTTGTTTTATTTTGTATTTTGCACGTGCATTTGGACAGCCCAATAGGAGGGCACTGTATAATGATTGCACAGGGATACCATACCACAAATGCTCTATAAACAGTAAAAACAAAACTACATCCAATCTCAATCCTGAGGATTTACCAGGAGCACATAAAAATTAAGGACAATGTAAATGTACCATATATAGGCAACGGACAATTCAAATTCACAAAGCTCAGTCAAATTGGATCTCTATCAGCCTTCAGTAAAACGGTGTATTTAATTAATAAAACAACTCCATAAAATCCCTTGAATAAAACATGTGCACATGATAAATCATACATTGACAAATTCATAAAATAACAGTATACAAAATAACAATGAAAATCAATAAATAACTAGTAGGTTTTATGTGTAGCTGCTTTTAAAAGTTCAAGTGAAAAGTCCCTTAATACTGTTATAATCCAGGTCAATAAAAAAGAAAATTGCTTTTAATACCAATATAGGTACTTGTTGCAGTGTAAAGGCACTGAAAGTGATCCTCCCAGTGATAGGACCTGCAGGTAATCTGGTCTTTAGTCAGATTCTCTGCCTTGTTCCAGCTCCTGAAGGTCTGTGGAATGGAATCCTTCCATGATCCTTCTGACACCAAAGGCTGCTATTATTAAAGCACAACGGGCGAAACTTGATTGGTGGCATAAGGATCAGTAAGGGATTTTATTGATTTGTTTTTTGAAAACATAGAATTAATTTATAATAAACAGTTCCTTTAAAGATTTTACTAGCCTGTTTATCCTGTATTATTCCCACTTTACAATGTTTTATGAATTGCAATTATTTGATTAGTAGGTTATAGGTTACACTACTGAGGATTGCTGACACTTTTATTTTTTGCTTCTATTTATTTTGTTGCGCTCACACCAAACCCTTCTGTTTCAAATATGTTTTAATTAATACTTAAAGGAACACTTTATAGTCAGGAGCAAAAACATGTATTCTTAACCTTGAAGTGTTAAAACCACCATTTACCTCTTACCCCCACTCTAAACTCCACCATCTACCCCTTACCCCCACTCTTAAATCCATAAATATTGTAAAATTTTACTTTTGTTAAAATCTGCAGCTGCTGGCTTTGCCTCTGATCTGCCTGCTTGGCTGACATCATCAGAAGTGTTGTTCTGAGCCAATCACAATGCTTTCCCATAAGATTGGCTGAGACCGTCAAAGAAGCAGATCACAGCCCTGGTCAATCAGCATCTCCTCATAGACATGTATTGAATCAATGCATCTCTAGCAGGTAAGTTCAGTGTCTCCATGCAGCACTGCCCAGGAAGCACATCTGGTAGCCATCTGAGGAGTGTCAAGTGGAGGTATATTATAGGTATTCTATTACTGCTATCAGCATGTTGAAAAATGTATGACCGTCAAAGAGGCAGATCACAGCCCTGGTCAATCTGCATATCCTCATACAGATGTATTAAATCAATTAATCTTTAGCAGGAAAGTTCAGTGTCTTCATGCAGCACTGCCCAGGAAGCACCTCTAGTAGCCATCTGAAGAGTGGCCTGTGGGTGTATGACTAGGCCAGGCATAGGCAACCTTCGGCACTCCAGATGTTTTGCACTACACGTCCCGTGATGCTTTGCCAACATTATGGGTGTAAGAGCATTATGGGGGATGTAGTCCACAGCATCTGGAGTGCCGAAGGTTGCCTATCCCTGCCCTAGGCTGTAAGGTAAACACTGGATTTTCTCTGAAAACACAGTGTGATGGAGCTCCAGTACCGAGTACCTCCGCCAAGTCTGCTACCTCTTAGTTATCAGGGACCCTGGATCACTTCATATCCAGTCACCGAGGCTTGTCTGGGATCACTGAGAGCCTTTTTCACCCTTGACCAGGCTAATGTGCTTACAGCCCTGGATACCCTTTTCATCAGCAGATTGTATCCCTTTCCCCAAACACCAGACGACACAGGGTAAAGGTTAAAACAGGAACTGACTTTACTAGACATAGCACACATATTTTAAGCCCCCCAACAGCCTCATTTACATACAATAGGGTGCATAGAGTCTTATAATACAAGGAAGAGTGGGATCAGATAATAGCAAGGGCTGATTGACGATTGAGGAGGGACTAGTTTAAGCTGGCCTGCAGTGTCCCTGGGACAACGCCCTGCTGGGGAAACAATTATGCAGGAAATATGGGGAGGGGGAGAGGCACAGACAAGCAATACATTATATAAATGAAACCAAAAATAAAATAAAATATACCAGCCTATGTGCATAAGTGTAAAAAATAGTATATAAATATATACATTTACAACATGCTGATAGCAGTAATAGAATACCTATAATATATATATATATATATATATATATATATATATATAAATATATATATATAAAAATATATATATATATATATTTATTAAATGTTCTAAGTATTCTATTACTGCTATCAGCATGTTGTAAATGTATGTACTTATATACTATTTTTTACACTTATGCACATAGACTGGTAAATTTTATTTTAATTTTGGTTTCATTTCTATGATCATTTGAGTGTTGGGGAGCAGTTTAATATACCAGTTCCAGCACATTTTTTTGGCACTAATTCTGAGAAGTGCCTAACATACTTTTTATCACTTAAGCAATACATTAAACATACCCTCCACTAATACTGGGCAGAGGGTGACTAAAACACAAGAGGAATCTGGGGACCTACATATAGTGTATGTCTTCCATTCTCAGTGATGGTGACTACTGTCACAGACAGTGTTTACTGCATAAGATGGAAGGGAATTATTATGCTCACCAGAACAAATGCCATAAGCTGTAGTTGTTCTGGTCACTATAGTGTCCCTTTAATGTGAATAATTCACTGACTGAGAATTATTATTATTATTGTTTTGTAAGTTGAGTTGATTTCAAAGCTTCTTAACCTCATCCATGTTTATATACAGCATATTAATAAAACCAAAAGTTAAAAAGTCAGTTGGAAGGATATGGCCATGGCATCTCTGCTATGTAAAAAATGCTTGAAGGCGATTTTAACAATATATAAACAATACATAAACAGCAGCAGGTAAGAACCTCAGAAAATCTTAAAATGAACTCACATGTCTCCAATTTCCAGCGCAATGATTGGACACCGAGTGAGGGCGGCGACCAATTAACTCAGATTTGAAGATACTTATAGCAGGACCCACTGGGAAATGGGAATCCAATTGCTAAAACCTTGAAGCGATATGTGTCTTGGACACAGAAAGGACCACCCAAATTGAATTGTTGAACTGGTATCATTTGCACTTTAAATTATTTTTAATTGTTTTAAATTCTTTATGTTTAATAAATTCATTGGTATCGAAGTCCAGCGGACCCCTACGGTTTCCTGTTCCTGCTATAAGAAGGACAGTGCTCTCATACACCTTTATACCTTGATCCTACTATAATGACTCTGAATACATTTAAGGATATATTGTACCAGGAATTCCTTTTTTTCTGTTTTCTAATTTGAGATACTTTGGATAAAGATTGGAAGAGGTGTGGTATAACCGTATATATACCCCTGCAATTATGGTTTGAGCCTCTCCTGATAGGGCTCCATACCATGTGAGTGTGGTCCATACTTTGCACATAGTACCACATTTATATCTGACATATTACACTATTTGGTATTATTTTACTCTTTGTTTTAGATACCTTTATATAACCCCTGGTTTTATCCAGGATGGTAAGTGTAATAAGAATGTTTAGTGCTAGACTGGGTTTGCTTTGGCTAAAGTACAGTTGCAAGAAAAAGTATGTGAACCCTTTGGAATGATATGGATTTCTGCACAAATTGGTCATAAAATTTGATCTGATCATCATCTAAGTCACAACAATAGACAATCACAGTCTGTTTAAACTAATAACACTCAAATGAATTAAAAATTAACTTTTAATAAATAAATTTAAAAAAATGTAAATAACTTGATATAACACAAAATAATAAGTAATAATACTCTATGAGCAATTAGTTGCAATGTATTATAATATAGAAATTGCAACGCTAAAGTGATATTTCTTAGTTAACCCCTTAAGGACGAGTGACGGACGAGGTCTGTCACTCAGGGGAAACCCTTAACGACGAGTGACGGACCTCGTCCGTCACGCGGTAAAATTAACCCTGGATCGCCGCTATTGCGGCGATCGCGGGGTTAATGGTGCTCCGGTATGCCTCTGCATTAGAGGCATACCGGGAGCACCCGGTCAGGCTGCCCAGCACATGTGCTCGCTCTGACCGCAAGTCTGAGCGAGCACATGTGCTCTGTATACTCACCTACCGGCTCCCTGCACTTCTGGGTTCTGTGTGAAGTGCAGGGAGCCGGATCAGTGCTGATCCTGCCCCCTGCTGGAAAAAAAAATAAAGTTTATTTAAAGTCCCCCTTACCCATTTTAATAAAAAATTAACCCCTTCCCTGCCAATTGATCACTGACTTCAGTGATCAATTGGCAGGGATTACATTTTACTATGATCTGATTTTTTTTTTAACCCCTGAGGGTTAATTCATTTTTTTTTAACCCTCAGGGGTTACATTTATTTAATTAATTAATTAAAATATTTTAAAATTATATATTTAGCTAGCTGGGGTGGGTGGAAGTTAGTGGGGAATTGGGGGATTTGGCATTAGGCTAACTAGGGGTTAACGTTAAAAAAGTTTTAAAATAACCTTTAAAAAGTAAAAAATTAAGTTTAAAAAATGTTTTAATAACGTTTAAGTAAAAAAAAAAAAAACCCTTTACCTAGTCCAAATAAAAATTAACCCCTTCCCTGCCAGTCGATCACTGCCTACAGCGATCAAATAGAGATCACAGTATTATACTGTGATCTAATTTTTTTTAACCCCTGAGGATTAACTTTTTATTTATTTTTTAACCCTCAGGGGTTCAATTTAAATTAATTAATTAATATTTTATAACTATGTATTTTGCTAGCTGGGGTGGGTGGGAGTTATGGGAAAATGGGGAATTTACTGTTAGTGCTGCGTACTGCTAGTTAGGGGTTAACGGTAAAAAAAAAAGCTTAGAAAAATGTTAAATCTGTAAAAAAGTTTTAAGAAAGTTTAGGAAAGTTTAAAAAAAATTAATAAGCAAAACAAAAGTTTAAAAACTAGTTTTTAAAAGTAAAAAAGTTATAAAAAGTAAAAAAATACATTTTAAAAACGCTCATTACCACTACACCTGGAACAAACTAGAGAAAAAATTATCCCACGCCAAGGTTCAAAATATGCCTTTTGAATTACCCCAGGGTGTATTCTTTAATAAATAGTATGTGTTTGTGGGGAAGTTTCAATAACCAACCGTCTAAACTACTCCAAATTGGAACATGGACACAGCGTAAAACTTCAAAGTTAGAAAAAAACTGAATGGCTGCGTTTCAAATGCGCCCCTTCAACATCCACATATACCTGGATTGCTGTACTCAGCCGACATAGCTGAGCAACATATGAAGTATTATACAGTCATAGCACACATAAGGTTTGCAAAATATGTTGCACAAACTCACTTTGTATGTCAAAAAGGCAGAAAAAATGCTTATTACCACTACACTTGGTACAAGCTAGCGGAAAAATGATCCCACGCTAAGGTTCAAAATATGAATTTTGAAATACCCTGGGATGTCTTCTTTAAGAAATGGTATGGCTTTATGGGGTATTTGGATTATATAGCCTGGTAAAATACTCTAAAATGGGACATAGGCACAGCATAAAAATTCAAAGTTTGAAAAAAACTGGAATGGCTGTGTCCCAAATGTGCCCCTCCGATGTCCACACATACCTGGCAAAGGTACATACGGGGGTATTGCTGTACTCAGCCGACATAGCTGAGCAACATATGAAGTATTATACAGTCGTAGCACACATAAGGTTTGCAAAATATGCTGCGCAAACTCACTTTGTATGTCAAAAAGGCAGAAAAAACGCTTATTACCACTACATCTGGTAACTTCATTACTTATGTTTAGATGCTAGTACGTTACCAAACGAGCTGCACATATTCTTAACCTTTAATAAAGAATTATCATTTCAGTGTTGCAATTTTCATATTATATACATTGCAACTAATTGAACTTTACCTTTAACTAAGAAATATCACTTTAGCGTTGCAATTTCTATATTATAATACATTGCAACTAATTGCTCATAGAGTATTATTACTTATTATTTTGTGTTATATCAAGTTATTTACATTTTTTTAAATTTATTTATTAAAAGTTAATTTTTAATTAATTTGTAGGGCACTCAATGGTTCTGTTTTTTTGTTATTACTACTCTCGTAGTTTTGTGTGGGTTAACCCCACTATGAGTGTTTTCCTTATAGCTTCCATTTTTCTTTTTCTCTTCTAATAACACACAAAGAATAAAATGTTGCCATGTTTTTGTTGAACACACCATGTAAACATTCACAGTGCAGGTGGAAAAAGTATGTGAACCCCTAGATTAATGACATCTCCAAGAGCTAATTGGAGTGAGATGTCAGCCAACTGGAGTCCAATCAATGAGATGAGATTGGAGGTGTTGGTTACAGCTGCCCTGCCCTATAAAAAACACACACCAGTTCTGGGTTTGCTTTTCACAAGAAGCATTGCCTCATGTGAATGATGCCTCGCACAAAAGAGCTCTCAGAAGACCTACGATTAAGAATTGTTGACTTGCATAAAGCTGGAAAGGGTTATAAAAGTATCTCCAAAAGCCTTGCTGTTCATCAGTCCACAGTAAGACAAATTGTCTATAAATGGAGAAAGTTCAGCACTGCTGCTACTCTCCCTAGGAGTGGCCATCATGTAAAGATGACTGCAAGAGCACAGTGCAGACTGCTCAGTGAGGTGAAGAAGAATCCTAGAGTGTCAGCTAAAGACTTACAAAAGTCACTGGCAAATGCTAACATCCCTGTTAGCGAATCTACAATACGTAAAACACTAAATAAGAATGGATTTCATGGGAGGATACCACAGAGGAAGCCACTGCTGTCCAAACAAAACATTGTTGCATGTTTACAGTTTGCACAAGAGCACCTCGATGTTCCACAGCAGTACTGGCAAAATATTCTGTGGACAGATTAAACCAAAGTTGAGTTGTTTGGAAGAAACACACAACACTAAGTGTGGCGAAAAAAAGGCACAGCACACCAACATCAAAACCTCATCCCAACTGTGAAGTATGGTGGTGGGGGTATCATGGTTTGGGGCTGCTTTGCTGCGTCAGGGGCTGGACGGATTGCTATCATCGAAGGAAAAATTAATTCTCAGGTTTATCAAGACATTTTGCAGGAGAACTTAAGGCGATCTGTCTACCAGCTGAAGCTCAACAGAAGATGGATGTTGCAACTGTCACGTTCTGTTCCTCGCTGCAGATCTTTCCTGCATTGGCTTCTGGTATCCAGTACTCTTTTTGCTATCCTTGCTTGGTTTGTCTGGTTTTCTTTGTTGCTGGGATTTCTGGGTTCATTTCTGTAATCCATGCCTGGGATTCCCAGTCTCCAGGTTTCCTTTAAATGTTTGTTTTTTGTTGCCACACCCGCTTGTTTCCACTTTCCTTTTCTTTCAGCTTGGACCTGCAGCAGTATTTCATCTCCCTGCCCTTTCTTGCAGGTAAGTGCTATTGTGGTATAGTGTAGTTATTTTAGTATACATTAGGCAGTGTAGGACCTGCCAGATATGGGGTACATTGGCGTTGTTGGCAGGCTTGTGCAATGCATGATCATATAATGTGACTAAATCCCCATACTTTTCATAATTAGTGCTTAGCTATGTTTCCTCTTGTTTTACCTTGTATCTCTTGTCTTGTTTTTCTTTATTTTGTTATCCCAGTCCATGTACAGTCCTGTTCAGTCATGCCCATGTTATGTTCTTGTTTTCCTCATGTCTTGTGTACGTTTTAGGTTATGCTTTTTGTCCTGCTCTGGTTCTGGGTTCTCCTAGTTTTGTCTTGTTTTCATGTATGGTGTCTATTTCTAGTCTTACCTTGCTCTCCTAGTTTTGTCTTGTTTTCATGCATGGTGCCTATCTCTAGTCTTTCCTTGTTCTCCTAGTTTGGTCTTGTTTTCTTGCATGGTGTCTTGCTCTCCTAGTCTTGCTTTGCTTCAGTACTGGATACTCCTGCTGCAGAGCCTCCCTATTCAGCTCCTGGGAGGTCTGCTTAATTATCTGCTCCTAGTTCCTGGGATCCGCATAAGCTGAATCAGGGTTCTGGTATGTGGCTGCACAAACGCTGGTGCTCAACACCAGGGGGCGTGCGGTTACTCTGCACCAGACCCTGCTAATCCACCTCCACACTGTGACTCCTACTCTCAACATCAGGCATAATGGGTCCCGGTCCACGCACCGCCGCTCGGACAGTGTCTGGGTCCCAGGCACCGGACCGCCACCCATGACAGCAACAGGACAATGACCCAAAGCATAGAAGTAAATCAACAACAGAATGGCTTAAACAGAAGAAAATACGCCTTCTGAAGTGGCCCAGTCAGAGTCCTGACCTCAACCCGACTGAGATGCTGTGGCATGACTTCAAGAAAGCTATTCACACCAGACATCCCAAGAATATTGCTGAACTGAAACAGTATGTAAAGAGGAATGGTCAAGAATTACTCCTGACCATTGTGCACGTCTGATCTGCAACTACAGGAAACGTTTGGTTGAAGTTATTGCTGCCAAATGAGGTTCAACCAGTTATTAAATCCAAGGGTTCACATACTTTTTCCACCTGCACTGTGAATGTTTACATGGTGTGGTAAATAAAAACATGGCAACATTTCATTCTTTGTGTGTTCTGAGTTTAAGCAAACTGTGATTGTCTATCGTTGTGACTTAGATGATAATCAGATCACATTTTATGACCAATTTGTGCAGAAATCCATATCATTCCAAAGGGTTCACATACTTTTTCTTGCAACTGTATTTTACTGGGTTCACTCTTTATATAAATTTTCTATGTTATCATCCGTGGATTACTTTTGCTAACCTGCTCTGTACTAAGCACTAAGACCCAGTACTTTGAGTTATGTATCCACAGGCAATGGATATACTACACGGATAGCCCCGGTTCATATAGGATATTCTTTCTAGTCCATATGCAATTCGCTATGAGTGTAAAATGAGGTTGTTGGTTGTGCCACAGTATGAGAAGACATTGGCTTTGTACAATACTAACACAGATAGCAAGATAAAGACCAATAAAAACAATGTAAGTGAATGGTGGTGAGAGATAATACATGAAAGTCCAATAAAGTACTAGTAAACTTGCCTGAAGAACAAACATCATCTTGTCTAAAGGTTTCTTCTATGGACATGAAAATTCAGATTAGCCAGAATGTATTATTCCTGTAACCCTACTTGCTGGAGATGTGGCAGTCATCCGGGTACATATATTCATATTTGGTGGTCTTGTCCCGTTGTTAGACCTTTATGGTCATGGACATTTAATATCTTTACTACTATGACTGTCAATAGAATTAAGGAAAATGCTGCCTCTGCCCTTTTGCACCTTAAGTGGAATCTTAAACTTCATAAAGATATCTGTTTTGCCACTCACTGTTTTGTCGCTGCTAAAATTATCATTGCAAGACATTGGAAATCATCAAACCCATTCCAAAAATGTTTACCGATTAATCAAATTATGTTTCAAATCACGATGGAATATGAGCTTATAAATAATATGACATTTTTGTCTAAGAAAAAAAGATTGGTATTATGAATGGTTGAATAAATATAAGCGATTATATGGACAATCTTCGCCTTAGTCAGATTTATCTTAAAAATCTAACATAGGTTACAGCTATTAACATATAAAATAGTGTTGATTTGCACTACAACTATATAAGAGTCATAGTTCACAACCAGGGGGTGCGAAGGAGTGTTTGAATATGGACATAAAGACACTAATATTGTCGCAGTATTATGCATTATTACTTTCTTCTTTTGAAAAACTGGTAAAGTTAAAACGAGCCTCTTACAAGAATAAAATAGTGAGCATTTGCAGTACTGACTGCTACTCACAAATGCTTTGTGGTCATCAGAGGACGCTCTGTGCTGAGTACAGCAGGGATCCTCCACGGATAGATGTCCAACTCCTGTGCAAACCGAGTCTGTATCTTGAGCATCCGAAAGTGATCACCGCTTGACGTCCTGACGAAGCCTTAATGGCGAAACATGTAGACGCGGTGATGACTACGGAGAGACGCTTGTTACAGTGGGCGGAGTCTGGATACCCGCGAATCTCAGCACTTTCGGATGCTCAAGCTACAGACTTGGTTTGCACAGGAGCTTGGACATTTATCCGTGGAGGATCCTTGCTGTTACCGGCTGTACTCTGCACAGAGTGTCCTCTGAGGACCACAAAGCATTTGTGAGTAGAAGTCAGTACTGCTAATGCTCACTATTTTATTATTGTAAGAGGCTCATTTTAACTTTACCAGTTTTTCGTTGTTTTGTGCCTATTTTAACTCAGATCTGAGTAATGTAAGGAGTGTTATTTTTCTAGAATTACTTAATAATATTGTTTATTATATTATATTGTTTTTATCTATGATAAAATATAATCCACTATGATATTTTTTTATGATTTTATTCTATGTGACTCTGAGCTGGTATGTGTCACGGTTCTCGCCGCAGCAAACAGACGGCCAGACGTGGTCACCCATGGAGCTCCCAACAAGGGACTTGAACCGGGGAACTTCGCAGTCCTGGTCCTGCTTCCTTCCTCTGAGCCACAGCAGCTTTTGTATTCCACATGTCATTCTGGTCCTGTTTCCTTCCTCTGAGCCACAGCAGCTTTTGTATTCCACATGTCATTTTGGTCCTGTTCATCCTGGCATGTCTATTACTCTGGGGGCTGTACCTTGACTTTGGATGTGCTTCACCTGACCCTGATCAGACATTAGCAGGGTATTTAAACTCAGCCTCGCCCTGTGATCTGCATCAAGTCTTTGATCCTGTTGTGTGCTTTGTACCAGTGTTCCTGTCGTTTGAGCTGCTACTTGTTATTGACCCCGGCTTCTGACTATGTTTACTCTGCCATCCCTTGACTTCGGCTACTCCTCGTTGTTCCTGTCTTCTGGCATCCTTTGACCTCGGCTATCCTTTGACGATCCTGATGTTTGAGTCCTTGCCTGTCCTGCGACTTGGTACTTCATCCTGCACAGCTCCCATGCACAGACCCACAGGCCGGGTGAATTCTTACCTGACCACCTTGGCCTGTGGCTATCTGCAAGGGTGAGCAACATATCTGCGCTACAGACTCTCAACCCAGGTAAGACCCTGACAGTATGACCTTAAGATTAGTGATGTCCCGAACGGTTCGCTGGCGAATAGTTCCTGGTGAACATCGCTTGTTCACGTTCGCCACGGATGGCGAACATATGCGCTGTTCGGTCCGCCCCTATTCGTCATCATTGAGTAAACTTTGACCCTGTACCTCACAGTCAGCAGACACATTCCAGCCAATCAGCAGCAGACCCTCCCAGACCTCCCACCTCCTGGACAGCATCCATTTTACATTCATTGTGAAGCTGCATTCTTAGTGAGAGGAGGGACAGTGTAGCTGCTGCTGATTTGATATGGAAATTGATAGCTAGGCTAGTGTATTCAGTGTCCACTACAGTCCTGAAGGACTCATCTGATCTCTCTGACCTCACTACCCCCCACACCCTCAGCCTCACTACCCCCCACACCACCCTCAGCCTCACCACCCACAGCCTCACTACCCCCCACACCACCCTCAGCCTCACTACCCCCACACCCTCAGCCTCACTAGCCTCCACACCCTCAGCCTCACTACCCCCACCACCCTCAGCATAACCACCCCCCACACAACCCTCAGCCTTACT
>OW240921.1:19337416-19361950 GCA_933207985.1 Pelobates cultripes | reverse complement strand
CACTACCCCCCCACACCACCCTCAGCCTCACTACCCCCACACCCTCAACCTCACTACCCCCACCACCACCCTCAGCATCACCACCCTCAGCCTCCCCCCCACCACCCTCAGTACTTAAAAAAATCAAAAAAAATTTGACTGTAATATAATAGCAGTTTCGCCTTCTTCATGAGTGTGCATTTCAGGCCTGCCCAGTGCCACCACTCACTCACTGGTGTCCCAATAGCTTGCATTTAAAAAAAAAAACTTTTTGACTGTAATATAATAGCAGTCAGTTTCCTTCTTCACGTGTGCGTTTCAGGGCCTGCCAGGGCACAGTGTCACACCAGTGCAACTCATATCTGGTGTAACAGTAGTGTACATTTAAAAAAAAAAAAATACAATTTTGACTGTAATAGATTGAATAGCAGTTAGTTGTCTGCAAGTGTGTGTGAGTCAGGCCTACAGCGTCTACTCTGCCAACTTCTGCCACTGCACAGTGCCACACATATCTGTTGTCACAGTAGCTTGCACACAGAGTACCACTAATCGGAAAAAAAATTACAGGCAGAGGCAGGCCACCCTGCAGGGGCCGTCGTGGTCGTGGTGCTGTGATTCCCTTTGGCCCTAGAATAATGCCCAGTGTTCAGAGGCCACGTACCCTGAACTCCAGGCCCCCTCCTGGTGTCAGGTCCTCGGTCACTGACCGAGGACCTGACACAGTCTGCCATAAGGCGGTTTAGGCGGCCGCGAGGCCCCAGCCAGCGCGAGGCCTTAGGAGACCGCCTAATTAGAGAGCCTCCTTTGTTTGCGGTGCGTTAAACGGGGAGTTTGGTCTGTCACTGTGAAGCGGGCATAACTCTTACACTACCTGATCGATACAACATCATACCTGATGTTTTAAAGCACGTTATTCCAAACAATTTAGGAATGTTAGGTGATTTATGCCCTTTATGGATTAAAACCAGACTCTGCATCAACTGTGTAATTTTCCATGGGAGTTTTGCCATGGATCCCCCTTCGGCATGCCACAGTCCCCTTGAAACAACTTTTCCATCACTATTGTGGCCAGAAAGAGTCCCTGTGGGTTTTAAAATCCGCCTGCCTATTGAAGTCTATGGCGGTTCGCCCGTTTTTTTTTGCGAACCGAAAATTTTATGTTCGCGACATCACTACTTAAGATTCTCTGGGGTCCTGAAAGTGACTAGCACTCCACCTTCATAAGTATCATTTTTCTCTTTATATCTATGTGCGTCGGGGTTCGCATTGGTGTGTAGCAGCTCTAATATTCATTGTATTATATTGTAAACAAGTTGTGTTTATTAATATTTTAAGCGGTGGGGAGGAGTTTTTTCCACATTTTTTTCCCCCCGTCATATACTTAGCGCTTTTATATATTTGTACTTTATTTTTTAAACTCACATATTACCTGATAATCAAGTGAACAGATTTAAATGAGCCACCATTGCGAAAGTGCTAGGAACAGAAACACATATCAAAACTTATAATAACCTGAAGATACACACATGAAGGTTATAAGATCCATAATAATGTAACAAATAAATCAGAATAAACCTCCCATGATGAGTTCCAAGACTCTCACTATACTGTCATCATGTAAAGATCACTGGCAACATGTAAGGGCAATAACAGGGTTTCTATCACCAAATTAAGGTTTAATAAACCTATACTGATAATAATAATTCCATACACAGGGAAAAAAGAAGACACAAGGAAAAAGCCAATGATAAGCAAAATACAAAATAATAATTTAAAAAAGCGAAACAAATAGCAATTAAAATAAATTCTAAGAAAAAAGAGAAATATAAAAATGGAAATACATTTTTTTTTTTTTAAAAGGAATCAAAATTAATGAATAATTGCTAGAAAAATAAAAAAATTAAAACAAACAAAAAAATAAAGTGGATTTAGCAAAGTGCATAGAGCAGACACCTAAGGCTTTGGCAAAGTGGATGTGGATAATTTGATTCTCAGGATTTATAAAGATATTTTTTCGGGTCACACCAACATAGAAATGTTAAAACATAGACTTGAATTCCTAAACAGGAAACCTAGTGAATACTCTTTACACTCAAGTACAAACCTCAAAGATAAATGGATCCCTATGGATCCAAGACTATAAATTAAACTCACATTTTGTAAAGACAAGTCTAACTTTCCTCTATTGTGGGAAAATATTTTAAATAAATGCAGTCTGGACCTCATTGCCTTGACAGTTGAGGGCATTAATGAGGAACTAGTAGAGTTAAAAGGAGAAATCAGATTACTGAGCAATTGTAACAGTTGTAATCTAGGGATAAAGTTGAGCAAATATTGCCAGATATCAAAATAGGTATCTCTAAATTTGAGACAGTAAACCACAACCTTAGCAAATTCACACACACAATATACTATACTACTCACAGAATCAGGTGACATATCTCAGTTTCTCCTGATTATGTAGATTGTTCAAAAACTCATGGTTACAGGTTAAAATCTCAACATGGTCAACTCAGCCCTTCATCCTTTCGAATTCGATAAATGAGTGCCATTTATTGGGTAATAATAACATCTATTATTATTCAGCTACTGATTCGGATAATTCTGAGAGCATGTGCTGATAAGTGCTTTGAGTCTCACTGGGAGAAAGGCACTAAATAATTACTTGTTGTTGGTGATTATTATTATTATTATTATTATTATTATTATTATTATACATGCATACAAATCGCAGACATAACCGTAGATATCAGAGAGACGTCCATAAGTCAGTTGTAGTTACTGATCACTCTAGTACCAATTCCAACAGTAGCATTAATATAAGGTAGATAAGATGTCTTTTTTAGATAATGTCATATATACTAGGTAGCAAGAGACACCAGTGAGATAACTGACACCCCAAGACCCACGATTAGAACACTAAGGGTCTGAGCAGGTCAAGAGAGATGTTACCAGGACAGTACACAAATACAGAGCTGATGGTTGTCAACATTTCATCCAGGACCTTCACAACGTGGGAGGAAAGTATTTTGAAAAAGTTTTATTCCAACACACTATGGGAACCAACTTAATCTGGATTTTGAATTGTATAATTTCTTCTGTAACATCAGGTTTAAATCCTTTTTCAAACACTAACCCAGCACAGATGGCATGGGAAATGACATTTCCAAGGTGTAAACCTAGAAGCACATATGTACCACCTCAAAATAATGTTATGTTTGAGACCTTTATTAAGTTGTTCCTGCAAGCTGTCTCGAAACTCGAGTGGACTAGGAATGGGGGACGTAAGGAAAATTTATCCTACAATGAAAAGATAGCAATTAAGTCTCTAAGGGAGAGTAAACCATAGTTATCAAGCCATACAATATGGGTGGCACCTTGGTGGTAATAGACTTAAAAAAACTACAATGATGAGGTGATGCAGCGATTGAGCGATACTGCAACATATGCACATGTTTCACAGAACCCTCTTTCTGCTATAAAGGAGAAGATACTCCATACTGCAACCACTGCCCAATTTTGGGATTGTGCAATACAGCCAGTAGTCCTTAATACACAATCCTATGTACAGGATACAACTGACTTTCTTAACAATATAAGTCATATGGATGTCATAGAGCCTTTGAGGGTCATGATTTGCACTTTACACTTTTTTTCTTTATGATGGAGGTGTGCAGGCAATAACAGAACATTTTCTGGAGACCCCTTCACAGACTCAATTTGTTTTAGATCTACTATACATAGTTTTACATGAGAACTATTTTTATTATGGTAACACCTTCTTTAAAAACTTAGGAATAATGTCATGTGGTCAAATGCTAATCTCTTTATGGTAACAGGAAAAGGGCTGCACCAGGTAGATAAACCAAAACAAGTATAATAGCAGTAAAAATAATAATACAATACTTTGTATCAACGGGTAGGGTAATACAGTATGTGAGGTCTCGCTGAAACAGTGGGATTGGGATTCTGATAGGAAATAAAAACCCAGATGTTCAAGTTATACTCATAAATAAATGTCTTATAAGGTGCTTATTTTGGGTGTAGTGTCCTCAATGCCTTTAGTGGTCCAACCTTTCTGCTTGCATGAAAAACAAAAGCGAGGGAATCCAATGGTGCAGTATGTACAAGCCAATATGG
Organism: Pelobates cultripes; assembly: GCA_933207985.1. NCBI lineage: Eukaryota > Metazoa > Chordata > Amphibia > Anura > Pelobatidae > Pelobates > Pelobates cultripes. Next base: position 19,357,831 of record OW240921.1, on the reverse strand, counting down.
ATAAAATAAACAAATATGTGCAATCAAGTCACATTTAAAAGAGCTATAGCCAGCTCTGATGTGAACAGCGCACAGCGGTATAGTCATCGCTTTAAAGGATATGTGATGAGAGTCCTCCAGAGGGATGGTGTCAAACACTCATGAGAAGGATATATATAAAAGATAACTAATAGTTCTCTCAGTAGAATAACATATGCACTAAACATAGAATAAAAAGATACTCACAAGTAAAGTACTGCACTATAATATCAGTTTTGGTGATATGATCCCCACCTAGGATATACTTGGAGTCACACGGGGATAAAAGGAATCCAGGTAAAAATGACAAATAGAAATGAGTATTCAAAATATGAAAAAGCCCCAGTAGCGAAACGCATCATGGTTATTATTTTTACTGTTATTATTTTTTTGTTTATCTACCTGGCGCAGACCTTTTCCTTTTATCTTTTGTGTCACACGTTCTCTTCTCAGAGGGTTTGAGGGTTACCTTCTGTTGGGCCGCTGCCTACTACACTTCTATTGTTAGTAGCGCTGACACTTTTCCATTTTTTTCCATCTAATCTCTTTATGGACTTTTTGGAGAGAAAGTTTGTGTATGTATTATAATTTTATTACATGACAAGAGGCTTTATATTTTGCTTAACTTTCTTCACTAAAACTCCATAGTAGCACAAGTTTGACTAGAAACAGTAACAACCAATCAGAAAACAACAGAGGTAATAAGTCTTCCTCTGATGACTCATCCGCTTACTTCGCTGCTCCACATAAGCACAGGCCAGCATCCTACTGCCTCCTGCTTTGTGGGTTGCTGTGGAATAGTATTTGTCTTATTTATGAGTCTTATATCTTAAAGATATAAGGATTTAGTAGCTTGGTGAAACACCTAGGGGGAAGGAAGACAAGAAAATTGGCAAGCTTTGTCCTTCCAAAGAGCAAAAAAAAAAGGAAGCATCGGCTCACAGGGCTTACCGGAATGGATAGATAAGCGCCCTTTAAATTTAAATCCAGACGAGCGAACAAATCGCCGGCTTATAGGAGGTCTCAAAGGAGATGAATGCCTTCCATCTTGAAATTCCTGTATATCACGAAGGCATTCAGCTGTCGGAAATTTATGACTGGACAGAACTCGTCTGACTTCTTACTGACCAGGAAAATGGAGCTGTAGAAAGTTCGAGTGCACCTTTTGCGTATAGGGATCAAATCTCTGCATCTACCAATGCCTGGTGGGCTACTGATGAGACCGGAAATGAGGGTAGCACCGATTGACCAAGCGTCCATCGACAAATCTCTCCATCTGTCGAGACAAAGAGACAACCTGCCAGCATGCAAGAGATTGGGATGGCAATGAGAAACATGGCTCACCTGTGGGTAAGTGCAAAGCATGTGCAGATTCTTATAGGACATACAAAGATTTTAAGAGTACACAGACCTTGGAAACTTTTAAAATAAAAAGTCAGATTTCCTGTTCCTCGACACATGTTGTGTACCTGATGACTTGTAGTTGTGGTGCACAATATATGGGATGGATGGGAAGGATATTTTATTCATATGGAAAGGTGAAGGAAGTAGTTTTTGTCCAATTGTTTTTTGAATGTTCGAATAATAATAATACTTGGGGTATCAAGTTAACTAGTACATGGAGTAAAGAGGCAGTCACTTTTTTTAGATCTTGATATCTATATCAAAGAGGGGAAAATCAAGACTAGGAATCATTTCAAATTAGTGGACTGCAATAGATTTATCAAAAGCACAAGTTGTCACCATTCCCCTTGGTTGGAAAATGCCCCCAAAGGACAGTTCCTCAGAATCCGTCGAAACTGCAGTGACGTGATTAGTTATGAGGATCAATCATTAAAAATTAAAACCGATTTTATGGAAAAAGGATATGATGCATTAAAATTGGAGAAATCTAGACTGGAAATTAAACATAGGGAAAGAAAAGACCTGCTAACTTTTAAAACAAGAACTAATTCAGACACACAAACCATTCCTTTTATCTGTAATTTCAACACACATAACCAACAAATACGCAGAATTATTAACAAATACTGGCCGTTTTTTTTTTTTTTTTTTTTTTTTTTTTTTTTTTTTTTTTTAAATTTATTTTAAGATCCTGCCCTGAAACCAATTCTTCCTCTTAAACCTAGAATAATTTTATAGAGGCGTGAGAAACCTTAAAAGTACTTTAGTATGAAATTCCCTTAGAGAGAAAAAAGATTCCCCAACCATATTTAAAAACGAAAGGGGTTTTTATGGTTGTGGCTTATGTACATCTTGCAAAAAGTCTTGATGTAATAGAAGGGTAAGTAAAGATATAGTCCTAAATGAGAATGTAAAAATACCTATTAGACAGTTTATGACGTGTTACACGAAGAACCTAATTTACCTTCTAAGTTGCCCTTAAGGGTTAAGATATGTGTGCCGGACAACTAGACCCCTACACGTGAGGATCAGAGAACATATATATAAAATTCAGAAAGGGTTTGAACAACACAGTGTTTCAAGCCATTTCAAAAGGTTTCATGATCAAAAACCTGAAGGTTTATCATTCATGGGGTTAAAAAAAAATATATAGAAATTGGAGAGGGTGAGATTTTATTAAAGAATTGGGAAAATCAGAGATGCAATGGATTTACAGACTAAATACCAGCCCTATGGGCTCAACTCAGATTTTGAGCTTTGCCTTTTTTTATAATTCTATACGATTTGATTAAAAGCCGGTTGATTTAAGTTTAGAGATTTTTCATTATCCTCTTATATATTACAATTTAACAATTACAAGTTTTATATGGAGATAGAATTGGCAGGAATAATAGGGGATATACTATCAATTGTCTTTCCAAATACTGTAAGTATGGACTCTGCCCTTAGATAATTACTAATATACCAGTAAAACAAATATAATTATTAACTTCCTATTTGGTTAGAGTGATTATATTCACTACAATATAGTGTGATGAATTACAGTCTGGTAAGCATTTATAGTGTACTTTTATATTGTATTTGGTATTTATTTTGAATTAAGGACAAATTTAAATTGTTCAAATTAATATTTTAGCATAGATTATAAGCTTTGTGTTAACACAACGATCATTGGAAATGAAATTGTACCGTGTACTTTTATGTATGCACATCAGGTTCTATTTAGGAAAGGGTTAATATGATGTGAAAGTTGTATTCATTTGATTTGATACGATATACATATGAATACTAGGGACTGATACTATTCTCCATTCTCTTCTTTCACATGTACCCCTGTTTTTATGGACTTTGGCATTTTATGAGTTACTGCAATCCGCGTGGATTTTCCTGCCCATAAGGGATGGTGGAAGATTGGAATATCCAGCTGAATTTATTATTGTTTCAGAAGACTACACGCAGATTTTAATTACAATAAGGAATTCCACATAGGAGTTATTTTGAATCGCTTTGTAGAGGTGAAGGTAGCTGACGGAACTCCGAGTGAGAGAATCCGTTCAGCTACCTCCAATCACGGCATGATAATGAGGCATGGACCGCACATGTCTTACCTGTGGGTGGTAACGACGTGTGAGGGACACACACACACCGGCAGTCCATTTGTTGATTTAAACGATATTTAAACAGACGGTGAACCAGGAAACATTCAGCTCATTGATCCGGTTGAAGAAGCAACGTCCCTGTGGTGAAACGCGTTCCGGTTTTATTTGGGCATTGTGCCATTTTAATTTATAGATTGTATTAATAAATTTGTTTTATATTTTTTATTCTTCATCCTGGTTCTCCATTAATCATTTTACACCTGGGAGTGCAGTTCCTAACCTGCACATCGCTCAGAAACTGAGTCAATCTAGACTCCCTGTTTGTAAGTACCCATTTGGGAACTTTATTTTGTGTTCTATTATCACAAGCCGTGCTGCGCAATCTTTGGTGTATCTATTGCCCTTCAGGACAAAATATATATATATATATATATATATATATATATATATATATATATATATATATATATATATATATATATATATATATATATATATATATAAAATATATATATATATATATATAAAACACAGTAGGGGTGGGTCGCCTATACGGACCCAGAAGTGATTCAAACCAGAGCTGGGTCCATAGCTCTCTGTTTGTGAATGTGTAACAATTATATATGTGTATAATCTTTTGGCCATTTACTATCTACACTATGTTTGATTATCTTTTGTAGATATCGGCTTATTTGAGACTTGAATGAGAATTTATCTCCTAAACGGAACAAAAAAAGGTGATAATTTGCTCATCCATTACATAAGCGCTACATTCTTTTCTGTTTAAGTCGTTGGTGATATTGAAGGAGTCACAAGAATGTTTAGCTGCTCATTTGTATAATATTACCATATATACGCTGGTACAACATATTGTGAGAAAAAAGCGCTAGTCCTTATCCCTATCTTGCATTTTGCCAAAATTATGGTGTCAGTGTTTTATTGGTAAATGGGTAATGGTGGGGTTATGCCTATGCCGATAAGGCGACTACGCAAATGTCATGTGGTACTGCCACTATCTCTGTCTGTGTGTGTGTGTATCTGTCTATGTGTGTATCTGTTTATCTGTCAGTGTATGTATCTGTATGTCTGTCAGATAGTGTATCTGTTTATCTGTATTTATGTCTGTTATTGGAGAGCTGCCACTATTGCAATGCACCAACATATTATTAATTTATTTATTTTTTGACAATCTTTATTTTTAGTTTTGTGCCGAACTGTAATATGGCAACATATAAAGCATAACAAGTATATCGTGCCTGTGATACATTGGGTATGTGTAACGTCTCATGTAAAACAACTTCAACAAAACAATGACATTATTAGGTTTTCTGCCTCTAACCGTCTCTTTTTTGTACTTAGTGCTACGGTGTTTTGTTATGTGAGTGGCCTATTTAGAAGCATTTTCCTTGGCATTAATGTAGTCTCATGTAGCTTACACTGTCTAATTTTCCCCTACTCTCTGAATTAGTGTCATCTTCTATGTTGCGGTCTCGAGAGGCTAGTGCTAGCTGAATGTGCCCATGCTCTTCCACTCTTTGTGGTCTATATGACAGCATATTGTTAGCTGTGTCTATGCCTGTCTGCCAGTGGCACTAAAATTTTCTTTACTTGGGGCACTGTGTGAGGAAACGTAGGGGCGACCCGTCTCATCCAGTCAGGCGTCCTGGGCTGTACCAGTCTGCCCATGGCAGCTGTGCCCATTGGATTAGTATCTGGCAGACAGGGCATGTCTCTGCCCTCATCGCTTCGGTGATGCAGATACGGTCCCATTAAGGCTGACCCTCTCAGTCAGTCAGAACCTGCGTGGCGTAGGGCCAGGTGAGCTCGGGTACTCTACGGGCACATGCCTCCTCTAGTGTAGCTTATCACCTGTATGCTCTTGTCTTCGATGTGTTACTATGAGACATTCTCCTTTTTTGGGCTAGCCTACCTGGTCGCTAGGTCCACATTCTCTCTCCTTAGTCATGTCGGGGTTCCAGAGCCCCCCCACCTTTTAATGTGGGTATTCATGGCTATGCATCTCCTGCATCGCCCTCAGGGCCCCAGTTGCGGGGAGGGGAGTGCTTAGGGTGACCACCCACCCCTGGCCCGTCCGGGTGCCCAGCTCCTCCCCCCAATGGTCACGGAGTCCTGTGTGGCCTTCCTATCTTCTGGACAGGTAGAGTCCAACAATGTTGGTATTTGTCCAATTTGTCTCTGAGTGTCGCTGTGAGCCTCTCCATCTCGTGTATCTCTTCCACTTTGTCCATCCACTGCTGGAGGGTAGGCACCTGGGGAGACCGCCATCAAACTGGGACCATGAGCTTGGCTACGTTGAGGAGGTGCTTTGGTTAAGGAGGATTTATATCGTGAGATAGGCATCGGGGTATGGTGGAGCAGCATCTGGAGTGGCTGGAAAGGAAGGTCGCTGTCCGTGACCTCTTGTATTGTCTGGACTTCCCGCCAGAATGGGATGAACGTATTACAGAACCACCAGATGTGTAGAGCTGTACCTGGCCACCCCCCACATCTCCAGCATATATCCGGGACATCAGGTAGCATGCGGTGTAGCCTGTCTGGGGTCCGGTACCATCCGGTGAGCAGTTTGTAGTTTATTTCCTGCATTTTAGAGCATATGGAACTTTGATTTGTCAGTTTGTATATTTTCGCCCAGTCTGGGTCAGTGAGCATGATTCCCATGGCTTTCTCCTAGTGTGCAGCGTGTTTTGCTGGTTCCAGTGGGGTTGCCGCTATTAGCAGGGCATATAGGAGTGAGATCCCCCTAGGGGGGGCATGTCCTGTTTGTGCACAGTCCCTCAAACTCTGTCAGGGGTCTGTGGAAGAGATGTTTCCCATTTTGTGATTTATAGTATGACTTGACTTGGAAGTAGCGTAACCTATCTAAGGGTGTCGGGGTCCTGTCCCCCAGCAGGTCTGGTAATTGTTTGAGCTTGTCATTTGAGCACCACTGGTGCATGTAGGATCAGTCTGTCCCACCGAACGCGAGGAGGTCCGCATATGCTAGGCCGTCCGCCACCTCCGGGTTGTGCGCCACCAGGGTCAGAGGCCCCGGCACAGTGGTGAGCATGAGTTTTGTCCTTATCGTGCACCAAAATTTCAGGGTTGCACCTATGAGCGGGTGGTGCTGTGCTATTGTGTCTCTGATAGGTTCGTATCTCCATACCTTTTATCTGATACCTCGTAGGAGTCTTGACAGAAGCACGTCTCCGAATTCTTTAATGTAGCAGACCGGTAAGCCGTCTAGTCCTGGAGCCTTGTTCAGTTTAGCGGACTTTAGAGCTGCCTGTAATTCCTCTAGTGTGATTGGGGCTTCCAGGGCTTCCACGTCCTCCTGACTTAGGGTCTTAGTTACATATTGCTGTAGGTATGCTGTTATCTGAGCTGTTCTTTCCTGCTCCCCGGCGGTTCGGGCTACGTTGAGGTTGCCACTTACAACGAGCAGTCGTTCCCGGAACTGCTCGAGTTTATGCAGCTTGCTTCTCAGAAAGCAGTGTTGCCATGTGTTGGGAGCGTAGATGCATCCAAAAGTATACTTGGTGTCCGCTATCGAGCCTTTCAGAAACAGATAGTTGGTGGGGTCCCCACAGACCTCCTTGCAAACTAACGGAAAACCGTGCTCGCAAACAGAACTGCGACCCCAGCTTTTTTAGCTGAGGGATGGTTGGCGAAGTACCCCACTGGGTACCTGGAGTCACGGAGCGCCGGGCCAGCTACTCCCCTAAAGTGCGTCTCCTGTAAGAATGCAATGGAGACCCAGGATTCCCATAGGGAGCGCAAAAGGTGGGATCTACGTTCGGGGGCATTCAGGCCCCTCGCATTGTGCGACCAGAGATGGAGCGGAGCAGGCAAGAACCCCAGACCTGCTGAGGGGTGGTGAAGCTGGGGCCCCCCAGGGCCAACAGGGGAAGGGGGGGGGACCCCCAAAAGGAGCACGGGCAGGGACATGAGGGGGCGGGGGAGAGACCTCCAGTGGGACAGGGATGGTAGGGATGCAGAGGCGACAAGGAGAGCTGTGCACAGAGGTCAGATTCTGTGTTCCCCCTGTGAAGGGGCCCTACTGGGACGGGGGGAAAGTAGGCGGGAGCTGGACCCCGTAGCAGGGGTATATCGTAACTTGGTGCCTGTGGTCTGGTGTCGAGTGGTGCACCCCTTATAGGTGCTAACCCCTCCCCCCAAACCATGGCAATAAAGGTACCTGTCACTTGGGGCGCGTGCTGACGTGACCAGCGCAGTGCGCGTGTCTAGTGCACTTGTTACTGTCTAAGCTACTGACTGTAAATTGTATAACTCAGCCAGAGTATATCTGGTAAAATAGAGTGAGTAGCTAAGAGTTTTGAGTGTGCGCCTCCCCAACCAGTTTGGCGTGTGCTGCGTCGTGATGTAATGGTCATATGCTCGCTAATAGGAATATTACGTTTCATGGTGTATTATTGTAGGTGTGAGCGGTAAGCCTCAATGGCGGGCGTCCTGTCGTCCTGCATGTATTTGGGTCTCATCCGTGGGTCTAAGCATCAGAGATCCGCTTCCCCCATGCTCCCTCCCAAAAGTGTAGGTATGCTTAAAGCATATCCGTATTCGTGGACTAGGTGTAGTGCATTGTATCCCCTGGTGCCCCTCCCCCCAAAAACGTCCTCCGACCACCCATGTCCCCTCCTATACAAGTCCACTTACCGACCACCCGCCACTCAGTCAGCTCCCCCGACCTCCTATTCTTCCGGGCCGGAGAGACCTCCCCACTGGCATTGTGGGGCATTCCTCTCCCGCTGTGCTCCCTCATGGAACAATGGTGTCAGAGGGTCTCTCCTTGCAGCAATGGTTTCTTCTATAATCCAATTTCTGACTCTGACCACCGGCAGGAGCAGGGCCCTCAGAAAACCTGGGATGTCCTCTGGCCAGCGTGCGGTCACCCATGAGTTTCCTTGGTTCGCTTGGAGGCTAAAAGGGAATCCTCAATGATCTGGGATCCTCTTGTCACAGAGTGAGCTTGTAACTGGGCGCAGGGCTCTTCTTGCATCCAGCATTAGTGTAGACAAGTCCTGGTACAGTGATATGTCGACTTTGCGGAACCTGATGGTGGGCTCCCCTCTCGCAGCCACCATGATCTTTTCTTTCAGGCCTCCGTCGTGCAGACAGCATATGACATCTCTTGGGCTGCCATCCTGCCGCGCGGGGCCCAGTGCTCTGTGCGCCCTCTCGAAGCGAATGATGTCTGGTGCTTCAGCTCCCAAGGTGTGCTGGAACAGCGCTTCCATCGTGTTGGTGAGCGGGGAAGAGTCAGTTTCAGGCAGGCCGCACACCCGTATGTTGCTGCCCCTGCTGCTATTCTCCAGGACTTCTACTTGCCTACGTATTGTAAGCAATAGGTTGCCCTGCCTGGTGACAGCCATTTCTGTAGCCTGATGTTGCTGGGAACAATCTTGGGCCGCGGCTTCCACCCCCTCTACCATGCCCTCCAGCGCTGTCAAGTCTGTGCGCAGGCCTGCCAGTTCTTCCCGCAGTGCCCCCCGGAGTTCTTGGAACACACTGGGTGAGTGGCAGCGATGCAACATGGCTGTGTAATATAAAAGCAAATACAAACATACATGCTTCCTCTTAAAAATGCTGTAGAATACTACATATTCTATGTTTCTGTTCATATTAGGTATGGATATCTAACATGTTAAAAAGAACAGATGGTAATTTGCTATTCTGTACTGTGAAAATTCTGGAACACTGGTCTGTATTAAGAGGATCGAGGGTCTTAGAGCTCCAGCTAAAAGTTCTGATGTCATTATAAACTACTAAAGGAGGGTGTTCAACATTATTAAGCAGAGCACCATTTTCATGCAATATGGGGAAGAAACAGAATCTCTCTGCTGCCGAAAAAGAGTGAAATAGTTCAATGCCTTGGACGAGGTATGAAAACATTAGATATTTCACAAAAACGTAAGCGTGATCATCGCACTACTAAGAGATTTGTGGCTGATTCAGAGCACAGATGGGTTAGTGCAGATTGGTTACGTTGCCTTTGAGACCCTATGGTAGCAGTGGTAGCAGTGTTTGTGACCAAATGGCTACTAAAAAAGACTGGACATACCCCATTTGCAATACCTTGGGTTGTCTACTATTGCAAATGGTATGCCATTATGGGTGTAAATTTCATTCCCGGGCTACTATACAGTCTCAAAGGCAACGTAACCAATCTGAAGAATTTCAATTTCAAATGTAACGTGCTATATTTGACCCTGTAACTTCCTAAAACGCCATAAAACCTGTACATAGGGGGTACTGTCTTACACGTGAGACTTTACTAAATACAAATATGTGTATTTTATTGCAGTAAAATCAAACAGTATTATGACACTGACCTTTAAAATGCAATTTAGAACTAAAAAAATCAAAAAAATCGTATTTTCTCCCATTTTTTTCATATTAAATTATGTTTCATAGCTAAATATTTGATATTAAATGAAAGCCCTGTTTCCCCTGAATAAAATGATATATAATAAGGGTGGGTGCATTTACTATGAAAGAGGTGTATTACGGTTGGACAGACATGTAGCGCAAATGCCAGGTTTTGTTTACATTTTGTTTTGTTCACAATGTGTACATTTGGCTCCGTGGTTAAGGGAGTCAGACTCAGAATCTGTGTCATACCTCTATTGGCTTTCTTGTAGACAGTCACTAGAAGCAGTCTTAGTTCTGCAATGTAAACATTGCAGTCTCTCAACTTTATTTTCCATTTACAGCAGAAAATACAGAATACTTATCCAATCACTCTCAATGTACACATATTTATTACAAACACCTTTGTTACAAACTGCTGTTTGTTTCATATAAATGATAAGTAGACATAATACAAGTCCTTGGGAGTTCCCTCTCCCCAGTTTATCCCACACTTAAGTCTCCTTTTCCCCTTTAACAGTCTCTCATTCCCACTTTTCCTTGCCATTATTATTTACATACTACCTATCTAATTTTTTTTTTTTTAGGGTCTGTGTGTGTGAGTGTGTCAGAAACTGTGTGGCAAGACTTCTTGTGCTGTTGTGTATGTAGGGAACTGATTGAGTTATTTGTGGGAGTTGCATGAGGGGAATCTTAAGTGGAGTGGGGAGACGGAATGTGTTCTTTGTGGGTTGCATGTGTTGCATCTGGGAAGGTTGTATGTGTATTTTGTGTAGTAACTGTGTGTGTGTGGGGGGGAGCTGTTAATATGAGGCTGTGCATGGGCATGCTGTATGTTGTGTATTGGTAAAGCTATGTGTGGGGTTGCTGTGTCTTGTGCATATGGGGAGACATAGTGTTTTATTGTGCATAGGGAGGCGGTGTCGGGATTACAGTATGATCCAGCACGTAGAAATGTGTAACACAGAGGACTGATAGGTAACGTATACCGGACCTTAGAATGACCGGACTAACGTACCAAAGAATAGTCAGGAATAGCTGAGATCAAGGGATACAGAAAGAGACACAACGATAAGGAAAAGCCAGGAGTCAGGGATACCAGAAAACAGGGAAGTCAAAAACAATGCCAAAGTCAAATAACCAGAATACCAGGATGAGAACTGGGCCTAAATACCCCTCCTCTAGATCTGATAGGTTGTAACCGGCCTTTGACCCCAAAGTCAGTTACTAGGTTCACATTTGCATAATTGCTGCTCAGCATTAACCCTTCTGTGGATTAGGTTGCTGCTCGGCACAACTTTTCCTGTGTGGACAGTAAATATCATTAACCACATTTTTATAAGCGGATGAATACGTGACAGGCTGTGTGTGTGTATTTTGGTGTGTCAGCGGGCTAATTTTGTTGTTTGTGTGGAGAATTTATTTACATCTCTTGTTTTATTTAAGATTGTATATATGTGTTAAAGTGTTTTTTTGCAGATTTAAAAATGTTGTCAAGTGATGCATGCCCCTTTAAATCATAGCTCCACTGCTACAAACCTCAACATCAAGAAGAAGAATTGGTAAGAATTGGGGTTAATTAGTTTGTTGGGTTTCATAAAAACACCCTATTCTTTCTCATTAGAGATTTTTCATTTTAACTGAAAGGAGTCGTGTACACAATACATGGGGCACCGGTGCAAAACTGGTCCATGCCCCCCCCACTGCCACCACAACTCACCCCCGCCCACTGCTACCCCATACAGACACGCACAGAGATACACACAAACACACATACATACTTACAGGCACACATACATACATACATACATACAGGCACATACACAGAGAGACACATGCAAAATATTTAGGTGCAGGAGGGTGACTTCTCTGGGGTTCAGTGGCTTACGTTGATGGGAGTCAGAGTTCCAATGCCGGGGCCGCAACACATGGCGGCAGGCACCCAGTCGCAGGGGTCAGCAGGGCAGCTGGGCCCCGTGGAGTGACGGGCCCGATCATACCTGCGACCCCGGTATGTACTCCACTGGCTGAAAGCAGTCAGGTGAAGTGTGATTGTAAGACTCGGCTATGAGGCTACGTTTCCTGCCTCAGATGTGAACAGGACTCAGAACTCCAACAGCTGATCCAATTCCATAAGCAAAATGTAAACTTCTGAAGGACCACATCGAGACTTGATCCTGCACGTTATCATGTTAGTGTATTGCCCACCTGGGTCCACTACCTTGCTATTGTAACCTTGTAATCTCTATTGCTATTGTAACCTTGTAATCTAAATATTATTATTGTTTATATAGTACTAACAAATTATGCACACTGTAAATATGTGTGTGTATAAATATATAAAATATATATTTTTATTTTTTTATTTTTTTCACTCTCTTTGTCTTGTCCTGTAAGCTAAAGTTAATTTTACCAGCCCTATTCCATATATTTGGCTTGTTTACTTAAAGGACCACTCTAGGCACCCAGACCACTTAATGGAAAAAGGTAAGTTTAACCCCTTTTCCCCTTTCCAGAGCCGGGCGGGAGGGGGACCCTGAGGGTGGGGGCACCCTCAGGGCACTATAGTGCCAGGAAAACGAGTATGTTTTCCTGGCACTATAGTGGTCCTTTAATTGCTTTATTAATCTTTATGGATATCTCTAGACTGTTTAATCTGTAAATCTGCATACCCCTGCCAATTCTTTTATTGATACCTAACCAAATGTTTGCTTTGTTTGACTAACCCTCCCCTCATCTATGAATAGATGCATATCTTCATGCAGTCCTATCTGACCCTAATATATCTCTCTTAGACAGCCTAATTTAAAAGTTTCCTGTCTCCACTGGCGGATTCGGGGAGAGGGGGGAAATGGGACAACAGGAAATTCCTCCCCCCCGAGAAAATAGTAAAGAGCCAAAGCTTTGCCTCTCCCCTGCTGGGTGCCTTCACGGACTGGAGGAGAGATCAGAGGTCTCCCTCACCTGTCCGTGGGAACTTTGCTTGCAGCCGGCAGGGGAGGAACAGAGGACCCGGGAGCGGGTCCTCCTCTCACGAGAACGGAATGTTGCTGCAGTTACCAGGGAAATGCTCCAGATCTCGCAAGAGTGAACTCTAGCTGAGCTGCAGGCTCCAGTTCACACTCACTACTAGGACCACCGGGGATTCTCCACCGGATCACCAGGGAATGGAAGTAATATCCCCCCTCTCTGGGCAAAGGTAAGAAGGAAGGGGGAATATAAAGTATATTTGCTTTTAATACAAAAAAAAAATTGAAATGTATATAGATATATTTGTATGGATCTGCCTCCTCCCACAATAACTCCCTACACATTTACAGACTGTACCCCATACACAAACACACACACACACACTGCACCATTCACTCACACTCCACCCCATGCACATACACACTGCACCCCTCACACACACACACTGCAATCCTCACACACACTACACCCTTCTCACACACACACCACACCCCTCACTCACACATTGCACGCCATACATCACACACACTACTACCTCTATGGCAAACCCTTGGAAAGGTGTCAAACTGTTCTTAAACGGTTTGACTACTTACTCTGGGAGTGTGCCAGGGTACTCCTGGCACCATTACACTACAAAGAGCTGTAGTGGTTATAGTGCCTGGATTCTTCCTACCAGTGCCCCTCACGAAATTAGGTTCTGGATCTGCCCCTGCCTTTCTCAGACCTGAACAGAACTCTGGAATTGGATACAGGGGAGGCAGGTTTGCGCACACAATAGATAAAAAAGTGTTAAACCTGTAATATACAGAAAGCCTTCATAGGGCAATATGTAATCATAACATATAAGGTAAAAATATAACCTGGAGCACTCACAATCTTTTGAACCTTATAAGTCGGCTCTGAACTGTAGTAGCGTATCTGTAACTCCAATAGGGTAGCTTTGGTGGAGATGATGGTCCCAGTATAGATGTTTTTCTTTTAGATGAGAAATTCAGGAACCAAAATAAGTATAAAAATACCTCTTTATTAAGAAATAAAATTAAAAATAGCACAACGCGTTTCGACCACTCTCTTGATCTTCCTCAGGTGCAATAAACATGAATGTAAATAAAAAGTTTAAATACCCTATACATAAGTAACTAAACATAAAACATCTGTGTTAAATTCATATACAACCCACCCACAAATAGTCCAAATATGGTTTTTCCGTTTTTCTTCCTCTTCCATCATGAGGGATAAATGTTTATTTTCTTATGGATAAACAAAGAATCTGACCTTCTCAAAATGGCTGTGTGGTCCTGACGTTTCTCTCTCATCAGTTGACTACTGGTTTTGGAACGGAATATCACTTCCGGTTTTTCGGCATATCGCGTCACTTCCGGTTTTCGTCATCACATCACTTCCAGTTCTTTCGTGAACGAATGCAAAAAATTGTCAATCATATTGCCTTTACTTATTAGGAGGGCGTGTTTTAGTTGATGCTAAACAGTCTTTAGTACTCACATTAGCCATTTTGGTTGAGGGGAAAAGACGGAAGGGGATAGGGAAATAAATAAAGGATTAATATACTCTCTAAAATTAGTTCAAATGTGTATACAGTGTATTAAGAAGACATATATCACACTTACATATTTATAATGATTAATATATATCCTTATGTTAAAAAGTTGCACATTTATAATGTTTATATCAATTCCTATGTTGAAAAATATAACATTCAAAGGAAAAAGTAAAGTAAAAAAGGAATGAGATAAAAGTGTTTGATAATAGAATAAAATGAGAATGGGGACATAAACAATAAAAGAAGATAAATCCTACAAAATTAGTGATGTCCCGAACGGTTCGCCGCAAACTTTGACCCTGTACCTCACCGTCAGCAGACACATTCCAGCCAATCAGCAGCAGACCCTCCCTCCAAGACCCCCCCACCTCCTGGACAGCATCCATTTTACATTCATTGTGAAGTTGCATTCTTAGTGAGCTGTCCAGGAGGTGGGAGGGTCTGGGAGGGAGGGTCTGCTGCTGATTGGCTGGAATGTGTCTGTGGACGGTGAGGTACAGGGTCAAAGTTTACCGCATATGTTCGCCGTCCGCGGTGAACCGTTCAGCGAACCGTTCAGGACATCACTATACAAAATAGATCCAATTTCAAAATCTATATTTAATCCCTTAGGGTGTAATGTTTGCAAGTCAAAAATCCAGGAGCATTCTTTTTTACTAAGATTTTTGTTGCTACCTCTCCAGTGTGAAGATATTTTTTTGTATGGCCATAAATTCTAGATCTTTAGGGTTAGATTGGTGTTTTTCTAAAAAATGCTTAGGTATACTATGATTTAAGAAACCTTTTTTTATGTTTCTAATATGCTCGCTAACACGTATTTTTAGAGGTCTGGAGGTTTCCCTTACATATTGTAGTCCACATTTACAGTTAAGAAGATAAATAACATTATTAGAGTCACATGAAATAAAAGATGGAACAGAAAAATGTTTTTTAGTTATTGAAGATATAAAAATGTCTTTTTTCTTCTTTTCAACAGTAGCATTCTTGCAAGCAATATAATTGCCGCAATGAAAAAAACCTTTTTGTTTTTTTGACCAGTCTTCTAAAAATGAACAGAATTCTGTTGTTTAACTTAAAATGGAGTGTGATTATGTATTGCCCATTTTGCAGCTTTTGCAAGTCTGTGGTCTTCTTTAAACATTTAAAACATCATGAAAATGATCTTATGCACTCTCTGGTATAAATTAAACTATAAATAAGTTCTAGTATACATTTAAATTGACACATTCTATAGCATATCTTTTTTCTGCTTCATTTTTCATTTTTGATTTCCAGATATTACAACACGACTTGATTTGCAATGGAAAATTTTTATTGTTTAGAAAGTACTTTTGATTTTCAAAGATAAGACTTTATTGATGAGTAAGTACTTTTTAATCATCTAGATCAGGGGTAGGCAACCTTTTAGCAGCACTGTGCCGATATAGGATTGTGATGTCCCGTAGCGTGCCGATCCTATTTTTTTGAAATTGAGGTGTGTATGCTGCTGTATTCTGCTTGTGTAATTTTTACTGTAATTGCTTTGTATCGTTTTATTTGTGCGTATATGAGCTATTATATTGTATATGTTCATTAGTAGTTTATGGTATCGTGTATGATACATATGAATGTGGGCTGTGTATGAGGGCTGCTTGTGGAATCGTGTGTGGATGGATATGTCATTGTGTGTTTGGTAGTGTGTGGGGGCTGTTTGGGGTATTGCATGTGCGAGGCTGCATGTGGGGTTGTCTGCATGTATGTATATTGTTAGTGGTGTTGCGTTTGTGGGGATTGTGTGTTGTGTGTGTGTGTGTGTGTGTGTGTGTGTGTGGGTTGTTCATATTATTTGTATGAGGGGAGGGTTATTCTACATTTCTGTGTATGTCTAGCAGTGTGAGTGGGTTCCCTGGGTTCCAGTGGGGACCAGGCTGGCCAGGCACAGGTCAAGGACAGGAGCTGCGATAGCTGTCGAGGGCTGCTCTACTACAGTGTGGATTCCCATTCACAAGTGCTGGGAGGAAGGGATCTGAGATCACTTCCTCTATGTGCTGCAATGCATAAATTGAGGTTTGTCCTTCACCACCTCTTCGTATTAGCAGATATCTGAAGTTTTACTGGGACTCCTGATAGGCCAGAGTGCGTTTGTCTCTAGCAGCCTTGAGTGCAGTGCAAAGACACCTTGAGTGCCGTGCATAGCACTAGTGCCGTAGGTTGCCTACCCCTGATCTAGATATTACAGCAAGACAGGCATAAAATTATAAGCAAAACACATGGGAACAGATATTTGGTAAATTAATGTCAACGAACAATAGAACATAATCCATAACAAAAAACACTTTATTAGTATCTCAGTATAATTAGTACAAATACAATCTGCAATAAATATACATACAAAGTCAGCCAAAATATTACAATTTCTGCATATATGGAAACAGGGACAAAAATCATAGACAATCCCCGAACATAGTCATCCCTTGGCAACGGTAACTATTGTTACTGAGAGGTTGAGAGTCTGTCTCTTCTCCTAATCATTATTGCTGCATTTGCAGGCATTGTAATATTTTAACTACCTTTGCTTTTGTATTGATTGTAGTTTGTATTTTTACTAATAATACTGAGATACTAAAAGTGTTTTGTATTGTTTAAGTGTGAAAGGTACTATTTATTTTTTGTGATGTGTGTATACACAGAAACTTATTTAGATTTTTTTATTTTTTTTATTGCGTAGTTGGTTCAGAGTCCTTTCTGATTTACTTTTTATTATTTAAAAGTAGAATTATTTCATCAGTAGAATAAATACAGAATTAGACTGAATTAATGAATAATTATTTTAAAAAATAATTGATTAATTGCATTTAAATGAGAATTCCCATTTGTTAATAAACGGGAGATGTGATAGTAGTATTAATGTTGTTAAAAACTACCTGGGACATTCTTTTGTTGCGATTTGGTGTTTGTTCTTTGTATGTAACGAGTAAGTAGGAAACCATTAATAGTTCCTCATTCCTTAAATTTGTTTTTACAGCGTAAAAAGTTGCATTTATTTTTTTACCGTTTGATTTCTGTTCAGTTCTTGCACATGTTTTGTCTTTGAGAATGCTATAGTGATTTCAAACTATGTTTTTTAGTAAGTACTTGGCAAGCATAAAAAACATTGAAATGTAATTTTATTCACATCCAAAACAGTCAAAAGGTTCTGGGTCAGCAGCACTACAACTAAAGATCTTTTCCACGAGCTGTTGAGTTCCTGGCAAGGCTGAAAACTTCACAATGCATCCTACATCGGAAATACATCCTTTGAAACTGTAATGTCCAATACTGAGATCTGCAAAAGAGAGAGTATAATATGAATCTAATATCATCAAAAATATGTCCTAAAGGTACCCCTTAGAGACGTAGAAAATTAATATATCATTGAAATTCTGGTGCAAAAATACTATTCTAAGTATCAGTGTTAAACATTCACAAATGGTTAGCTGTAGTATTGTATTTTGACATATTTTATATCTGTGTAGGGAGGGTTAGACTTGCAAGGATCAAGGGGGTGTCTAGTGGGGGGGTGTCTAGTATGGAGTGGTGTCAGGAGAGGATTAGTATGATGGGCATAGAAAGGGACAATGTTGTATCAAATGGAGTAGGATTAGCTGACATATGGTTAGGTTTCAGAATGCCAGGGGAGTGGGGCAGTCAATGCCTAGTCAGGGTAGGAGGATAGCTGCAATATCAGAACAGAGAGGTAGGCCTGGCCTCAGAACCAAAGGGAAAGCAAGAGATTATTAGGCCTTATGGAGTGAGGTCCACGCAGAGAGGAGACACAGACTGGTGAGGCTGTTTCTTAATGAATCTTTTTTTCTTTATATATAATTTTTGCTTTAAAAAAAATAAATTCTAGTTTATTACTTATACATAAGAAAAACTAGGATTTCCTTTTAAATTTGGAGTAGGGACTTAAAACAAAGTGATACACCTCCCACCACCCGATATAGAGGATAGGGCAGGAGGGCAGGAGGGGCTAATGGCTGTATGTGAGTTGTGTTTGATGTGTGCATGTGAAGGTTCTGTGTGTTGTATGTAGGTTGAACAGAGAATGCAGCGTGTGTTGTGTGGGGGTGACTGTGTGTCTGGTGTGTGTGGAATATAGAATGAACAATAATGTATTTACACCGTTCGCTTTAATAAATGCACAATGTTCATATTTCTCATGATAAGACATTTACAGTACCTCCTCTTTCTGCTTTTCCTACATATGACACACATTGAAACTGATTTCCATGGCATGCCACTCGATCTCTGGAGGAACATTCCTCAGACGAGTTGCCTCTGAAGCAAGACTCACAGTACTTTCCATTTGGTTCACCCAAGCTGGTCTGGTCAGTGTCTGAAAAATATTTATTCATATTTTAGATGCAAAAGACAGGAATTCATCTCACTGAAATGCAGATATAAGATCTTTAAAGGGATAACTTAAGCACCAAAACAGTCAAGAACTTCATCTTTTCAAAGAGATTTTATTTCCTTGCAAATAAAAACAGATCATATTTTAGATGCAAAACTACTCATTTGTCCTCAGAGAAAACAATAAAAAATGAAATACGAACGTGTGTTTGGGGGAGGTGGTGGGAAGTGGTCTACAGGAGCTGAAAACTAAAATGGGGTCCTGAAAAGTCTGGGTCTAGTTTTGGCATCATTTTATTGTTAGCCCCAAGTCCCTTGTAATACTGTGAGATATATTATACATATAATTTGTGATGTGTCACTTTAAAATGCATTATTTGGAATTAATTATACAGCACGTGGTGGGAAGATTGCTGTGGATTCAGGATTTGTAGGCAGGGGGTTAAGGGTTAATACAGCAATTATGCCATTTATAGATAAAGATTCTTGTAATGCTGTACAATAAAGTAATTATTTGGTGTCATATTTGGGGCCATAAAATTTACTTTTGGACTGAAGACCCTGGTCATTTTGCCACCTAGCAACAGTGCTGTTGAAATGCATGATTGAGGTCTTTAGAAGGACATTCTAATAATGAATTTATCCAGTTAGAGCTGCCTTGCAATTGAAAACAGAGTCATTTCTGAGAAACTGCACTGTTTATCTTATGCAAAGCCATCGCCGACTAGTGGCTGTTGGACAGAAGGCTTCTGGCAGAAATAAGTATTAAATGACTGTGTGTCCTTTATGCTTCTCTATGAAAAGTAATCAAAACGAACACAGGAAAACATTGGACCAAAAAAATATGCATTTATTTTTACAACCAGAGTGTTAATTTATTGTCACTGACATTCTGAGATTATGTATCTGATATATGTCACATCAGGCAAAATTATGGGTCAAAATATATAAATTTACTATTGTTCTACTAGTCATTAGGACGTAGCTAGCACTACAACGTGTATCATCCCCAGGGCTGCCATCAGAAATTTTGGGGCCCCTGACATAGTTAAAAGTCTGGGCCCCCCGGACCTGCCCTCGAGTTTGCCCACGGGGCCCATTCTGACTCTGCCCACAAGGATGCCCTGTCTGTGTGGTGTGTAAAATGGATACAAAGTGCACATTTGTATAAAGGATGTAGTTTTGTGTGTTTTAGATAAAGTGTGTGTTTGTGTAGTGAATGCAGAATGTGTTTGTGTTGTAGTTTTAGAGTGTGTATGGTGAATGCTGTGTGTGTTTGTGTTGTGGTTTTAGTGTGTGTATGGTGAATTCTGTGTGTGTTTGTGTTGTGGTTTTAGTGTGTGTATGGTGAATGCAGTTTGTGTTGTGGTTTTAGTGTGTGAATGGTGAATGCAGTATGTGTTGTAGTTTTAGTGTGTATAGCGTATGCAGTGTGTGTTTGTGTTGTGGTTTTAGTGTGTGTATAGTGTATGCAGTGTGTTTTTGTGTTGTGTTTTTAGTGTGTGTATAGTGTATGCAGTGTGTGTTTGTGTTGTGGTTTTAGTGTGTGTATGGTAAATGCAGTGTGTGTTTGTGTTGTGGTTTTAGTGTGTGTATGGTGAATGC
>OW240921.1:19312803-19337316 GCA_933207985.1 Pelobates cultripes | reverse complement strand
CAGACAAGTCAGAAGGGTACTGCGCAAACTGTTACAACATGGATTGTACTGCAAATTGGAAAAGTGTAGCTTCGACCAATCTCAGATAAACTTTCTTGGCTACGTTATTTCTGGAGGCGGATTTAGGATGGACCCCATTAAACTCCAATCGATTTTAGATTGGCCATTGCCCAGGGGACTCAAGGCCATTCAGAGATTTATCGGATTTTCCAATTATTATAGGCGCTTCATTAAAGGTTACTCTTCTATTATTGCTCCTATTACTAATATGACTAGACAGGGGGCTGATACCAAGACTTGGTCCACAGAGGCTCTCTCTGCTTTCAAAACTCTCAAGGAACATTTTGCCTCAGCACCAATATTAGTTCATCCTGACACATCTTTGCCTTTTCTACTCGAGGTTGACGCCTCGGAGACAGGTATAGGCGCTATCTTGTCCCAAAGGCTAGGTTTGGATAAACCGTTACATCCTTGTGGTTTTTTTTCCAAGAAATTATCTGGGCCTGAAAGTAGATATGGCATTGGTGATAGGGAACTGTTAGCGGTCATTATGGCTTTAAAGGAATGGAGACATTTGTTGGAGGGGACATTATACCCGGTTACTATTTTGACTGATCACAAGAATTTGTCCTACATAGGGGAGGCCAAGCGCTTGTCCGCCAGGCAAGCTCGTTGGTCCTTGTTTCTGACACATTTCAATTTCGTGCTCACTTATAGACCTGGTTCTAAGAACTCTAAGGCAGATGCATTGTCCCGTCAACATGAACCCTCTACGGTGTCTGAAGCAGCTTTGTCTTCTATCGTTCCTAAGTGTAATATTATTGCCAACACTTGTGTCAGGATACACTCGCCGTTGCTTGCTGAGATCAAGAAAGTACAACATCTAGCTCCCAAACCTGTTCCTGGGGATCGATACTTCATTCCTCCTGAGCTCCAAGTGGAACTGCTGCATTGCTTTCATGACAGTAAAATTGCTGGGCACCCCGGCATACGCAAAACGTGTTCCCTGATTTCTAAAGATTTCTGGTGGCCTTCCCTTCTTAAGGATATAAGGGATTTCGTCAGGGCATGTGCTGTCTGTATGAAGACTAAGCAACCTCACGCGCTCCCTTGTGGACTTTTACATCCCTTAGAAATTCCCGAGAGACCATGGTCGTGTTTGGCTATGGACTTCATTGTCGATTTGCCTGTTTCTAAAAAGCATACTGTTATTCTCACGGTGATTGACAGGTTTACTAAAATGGCTCATTTTGTGCCCTTGCCTAAACTGCCCTCGTCTCCCGAATTAGCTGAGATATTCGCGAGGGAGATTTTTCGTTTACATGGTATTCCCTCTGAAATTGTTTCTGATAGAGTTTCCCAATTTGTTTCCCGCTTTTGGAAGTCTTTCTGTTCTCACTTAGGCATCAAGTTGAATTTCTCATCTGCCTATCATCCCCAGTCCAACGGAGCTGCCGAACGCACCAACCAAAAGATTGAACAATATTTGCGTTGTTTTGTTTCTGAACACCAGGATGATTGGGTTGGTCTGATTCCTTGGGCAGAGTTTGCACACAACAATCTCGTTTGTGATTCTACTCGTTCTAGCCCCTTTTTCTTGAATTATGGCTTTCATCCTTCCATTCTTCCGTCGGTTTCCCTTTCCCAAGGGGTTCCGTCGGTTGATGTTCATGTCGCCAATCTGAGAAAGTTGTGGGATCAGACTCGACGAATTCTTCTTCAGAATTCCTTGGTGTTCAAACGACACGCTGACAAACGGAGACGGGTGGCTCCGGTTTTTGCCCCGGGTGATAGGGTGTGGTTGAGTACCAGAAACATCCGCTTGAAGGTTCCTTCCATGAAATTTGCTCCTCGTTACATAGGCCCTTACAAGGTTCTGTGTCGAATTAACCCGGTTGCATATCGTCTTGCCCTTCCGCCTGCCCTGCGCATCCCTAACTCTTTTCATGTTTCTTTATTGAAGCCTTTGGTTTGCAACAGGTTTTCCTCCCCTGAGTCCTCCCCTCTCGCTGTCCAGGTTGAGGGTCAGGAGGAATATGAAATCAAATCCATTCTCGATTCTCGTATTTCTCGGGGGAAGTTGCAATATCTTGTTGACTGGAAGGGGTATGGGCCTGAAGAAAGGTCTTGGGTGGTCCAGGAAAATGTGCATGCCCCTCGTCTCCTCCGGGCATTTCATGCTCGTTTTCCGTCCCGCCCCGGTTCCTTCCGCCCGGTGGGCGTTTCTGAGAGGGGGGGTACTGTCAGGGTACCTTTGGTGTCTACCTCGGAGGAGGGTAGACACCTAGACGTCCATCCTCCCAGGGGGGCTGACTCACCCGATCCTTGCACTCCTCCCGGCCGTTTACACGCCGGCCGCGATAGCTCCGCCTCCTTTTATGACGCGGCGCTCAGTAGCCGACGTCATGACGGCAATCACGTTCCGACCGTCAATCACGGCAACCAAGTGCCGAACAACGAATCAGGACTCGTTGGGGGCGGGGCCAACAGTTAAAGAGCCAAGGTATAAAAGAGGGTTTTGTGGAATGATTCATTGCCCTGTCGTGGTTCTAGCTAGTCTGGTCACTCAGTGCAATTACCTCTATTATCTTTTGGTTCCTGACTCGGCTTGTATTTTGACCCTGCTTTCCTCTCTTGTCCTTTTGACTCGGCTTGTCTCTCGCTTACCTGATCTCTCGTTCCCTCGACCTCGGCTTGTCTCTGACTATTCTTTTGCTTTCTCCTTACGTTAGTCCGGCCATTCTAAGGTCCGGTATACGTACCTATCCCCTGTTTGTATTCTGCGTGTTGGATCCCTGTCACGATCCTGACAGTCCTGTAGGGCAGACCTTTTAGCTGTGAGGGCTTTGTAAGTTTCTAGTCGCGTGTCTGTTTTGTGTCTGATTTCTAGTTTCCGTATGTCCTCTGTGAGTGTTCGAATGGAGGCCTCTCGTATCTTTTTGTGTCTTGCTGCCAGTGCTATTATTTCTCCTCTCAGCACACATTTGTGCGCTTCCCACGTGAGAGGTGGGGGTGAGGATGGGGTAGCATTGATGGTGAAATAGTTGTCTATAGAGTCTCTAAGCTGCAAAACAATCTCTGGGTTATTTAGAAGGAGGTCGTTAAGTTTCCATTGGAATAGTTTTTGTGGGATGGTGGGTATTTGTATGACTAGTACCAGGGGCGCGTGGTCTGACCACGTGATGGAGCCATATTCTGAGGATTGTATTAGGTGTAGGAATCTGTGTTGGATGAAGAACATATCTAGTCTAGAGTACACGTGTGATGTGGGCGAGAAGAACGAGAAGTCCTTAGTCAATGGATGTATAGTGCGCCAGCAGTCGTATAGTTGTCTGCTATCAAGTAGTTTGGCCATCCGTGTACGTGCTGATGTTTGATACTCAGTGGCTCGGGACGTGGTGTCTAGGCGACAGTCTAGTGACAGATTAAGGTCACCACCAAGGATTAGAATACCCTCGGTGAATTGTTCTATGGCTTTAAGTTGTTTATTGAACACCTTGCATTGATGTTTGTTGGGGAGATATGTGTTTACAAGCGTGACCATGGTCTGACCTATTTGGCCTTTGACCATGAGCAACCTCCCTGTGTCGTCAGACTTATGGGAGGTGTACGTGAAGGGCACATGGGCAGAGAGCAAGATTCCAATCACCTGTCTTGTGTTGGGTTCAAGGTGACATTGAAATCTCCCCCCATCATTGGGCTCGTAGTACCGAGCTTAGGAATCTACCTGGTCTCTTATTTGGCATGTTTACATTAAGAAGTGTGCAGGCTTTGTTCAGAATAGTGCTATTAACACATATATACCAGCCTCTTTCATATTTCAGGGTATCTAATAAATTGAATTGAGGGATTTATCAATGAATATAGCTGTGCCTTTGAACATCTGTATGGACTCTGATAAAACCACTTCTTCAGGCAGAGAATTCCACATCCTGATTGTTCTTACAGTAAAAAAACCCTTCCTTTGCCTTAGACAAAATCTTCTTTCTTCCAGTCTAAACGCATGGCCTCGTGTCCTATGTAAAGTCCGGTTTGTGAATAGATTTCCACACAATGGTTTGTATTGGCCCGAATATATTTGTATAATGTTATCATATCCCCTCTCAGGCGACGTTTTTCTAAACTAAATAGGTTTAAATTTGTTAACCTTTCTTCATAGCCGATATGTTCCATTCCTTTTATTAATTTTGTAGCCCGCCTCTGCACTTTTTCTAGTGCCATAATATCCTTCTTTAGAACAGGTGCCCAAAATTGCACAGCATATTCAATATGGGGTCTTACCAGTGATTTATAAAGAGGCAAGATTATATTCTTGTCCCGAGAATGAATGCCCTTTTTCATGCATGACAATACCTTACTGGCCTTGGCCACTGCTGATTGACATTGCACATTGTTGCATAGTTTGTTGTCTATAACAATTCCCAAGTCCTTTTCATGTGTTGTTATCCCTAATTCGCTTCCATTAAGGGTATACGTTGCTTGTGTATTCTTTACGCCGAAGTGCATAACTTTGCATTTTTCAACATTAAATTTCATCTGCCATTTGAGTGCCCAGTCCCCCAGTATATCTAAATCCCTCTGCAGCAAAGTAATATCTTGCTCACATTGTATTGTTTTACAAAGTTTGGTGTCATCTGCAAACACTGAAACATGACTTTCAATGCGCTCTTCCAGATCATTTATAAACATGTTAAATAGAAGGGGTCCCAGAACAGACCCCTGAGGGACAAAACTTGCCACCTCTGTCCAGCTTGAAAATTTACCATTAATGACAACTCTTTGTACTCTGTTTTTAAGCCAATGTTCTACCCAAGAACAAGCATTTTCATCTAGACCGATTCCTTGAGTTTGAACACTAATCTATTGTGTGGAACTGTATCAAATGCCTTGGCAAAATCCAAATAGATCACATCCACGGCAACACCCTGATCTATACTTCTACTTACTTCTTCGTAGAATGCAATCTATGTGTGATGATGTGTGTAAATGCATATATATTTTTACAATTCATGTGTATGTGTGTGTGTGTTGTATGTATTTGTTAGTGTGTTACATAATAAATATCAATGTGTTTTTCTCTACATTGCACACTTGTGTATGCATTCCTAATACATAATGTTTAATATATGCGTGTAATTGTGCAAACGTACTTTTCAGATGAGCTTTAGAAGATGTAGAGATAAGAGACACTTTAGCATTTTTAGATTGTCCCTCCAAGGTAGGGCAGGGAATTTTGGCTACACCGACCAAGATGCATTATGCCACCCATCTTTCCCCCACACTTCATGTTTTTAAAGATTCTCATACTCTTCATCCATGCAATTTAGTAGCTCTCACACAGATATCATGAGGGGATTATCTAGCACAAACTATGAGTGTGTGCGAGCAGGGTATTTGTGACTCACAAATATGTAGAGTCTCCCAAACAGGGCTGGATTCACTTTTAATGAAGTGATGTTCTCTATAGGGAGTGTATGCACACATTCTCACATACACATTCATACTTATTCTCTCATAAAAATATAATGACACACACATTCTTACTAGACATGGTTTTCAGGCAGATTAAAAAATTAACGAAAAATATATATAAAAACTAATAGTGATCACAACATTTAAGAACAACCAAATGAATTAATGGATATCTGAACAAATTTCATTTGGTTGCATTCGTTTATTCATGTAACCCCAACAGCTGTTCTGAGTGTATTAATAATCCCCCATTAGGGGTTGTTCTGACTCCCACCTTTTTGCTTCATTAATAGAGATTAATGGCTGTCATAAATTTGTTAAACAAATAAAAAAGGTTATGCAGTTTCAGATGAATTAATTACATTTGAGAGAGAATTTTAGGAACAACCATAAATTTACCTATAGTTCTAGATTATAATAAAAAGAACAAACAATATAAAATAAAATAAAAAAGTAATTGGCATCTCCTTTAAGAAGATGAACTCCTGAGAGATATCATCCAAGAATGTCCAAAAGTAGTTTTTAGAGGTGGTCCTAATTTAAAGATGCAATCAACAAAATACGCATCGTTCGATTTTGATATGTATCTTTTAATTAAGGTTACAATGACGTTATTTTGGCGGGAACATTTGAATTCTAATACAATTAATGTATCCTATATAAAGCTATGTAAGTCAGGTTTATGTTTTTACTATTTTCTACTTGAAGAAGCTTGTTGTAGGCGAAACATGTCTAGAAATGTTTTTATAAGTTTATATATTGTTATAATAAAGGAACTTTTGCCCTAAATTATTTTAGTTGCCACATTCCTTTCCTATTTTATTTTATTTTATTTTTTATTCCTAAGCTTGACTATATTGGTTTTCATCATTCTGAGAAACGCCAAAGAATCCTTAGGTGGGTATTATACCACCCATACTTTATACATCGAGCAGTAAGGCCTGCTCAATATATTGTGAGTACATTTCATACCTTTTAATTTTTCACTCCAGTGATACAGTGAGCACTATATATATTTTATTCTTTCTATTTTCGTCTGGAACCATAGAAACATAAAAACATAGAATGTGACGGCAGATAAGAACCATTCGGCCCATCTAGTCTGCCCAATTTTCTAAATACTTTCATTAGTCCTTAGCCTTTCTTATAGTTAAGGTAGCCTTATGCCTATCCCATGCATGCTTAAACTCTTTTACTGTGTTAACCTCTACCACTTCAGCTGGAAGGCTATTCCATGCATCCACTACCCTCTCAGTAAAGTAATACTTCCTGATATTATTTTTAAACCTTTGTCCCTCTAATTTAAGACTATGTCCTCTTGTTGTGGTATTTTTTTATTCTTTTAAATATAGTCTCCTCCTTTGTGTTGATTCCCTTTATATATTTAAATGTTTCTATCATATCCCCCCTGTCTCGTCTTTCCTCCAAGCCATACATGTTAAGATTCTTTAACCTTTCCTGGTAAGTTTTATCCCGCAATCCATGAACCAGTTTAGTAGCCCTTCTCTGAACCCTCTTTAAGGTACCAATATCCTTCTGAAGATATGGTCTCCAGTACTGTGTACAATACTCCAAGTGAGGTCTCACCAGTGTTCTGTACAATGGCATGAGCACTTCCCTCTTTCTACTGTTAATACCTCTCCCTATATAACCAAGCATTCTGCTAGCATTTCCTGCTGCTCTATTACATTGTTTGCCTACCTTTAAGTCATCAGAAATAATCACCCCTAAATTTCTTTCCTCATATGTTGAGGTTAGGACTCTATCAAATATTCTGTACTCTGCCCTTGGGTTTTTAGGTCCAAGATGCATTATCTTGCACTTATCCACATAAATGTCAGTTGCCACAATTCTGACCATTTTTCTAGTTTACCTAAATCATTTGCCATTTGGCTTATCCCTCCTGGAACATCAACCCTGTTACATATCTTAGTATCATCAGCAAAAAGACATACCTTACCATCAAGACCTTCTGCAATATCACTAATAAAAATATTAAAGAGAATGGGTCCAAGTACAGATCCCTGAGGTACCCCACTGGTGACAAGTCCAAGCTTCGAATATATTCCATTAACTACAACCCTCTGTTGCCTGTCACTCAGCCACTGCCTTACCCATTCAACAATATTGGAATCCAAACTTAAAGATTGCAGTTTATTGATAAGCCTTCTATGTGCAACAGTGTCAAAAGCCTTACTGAAATCTAGGTAAGCAATGTCTACTGCACCACCCTGATCTATAATTTTAGTTACCCAATCAAAAAAATCAATAAGATTAGTTTGGCATGATCTCCCTGAAGTAAACCCATGTTGTCTCTGATCTTGAAATCCATGTGTTTTTAGATGTTCATCAATCCTATCCTTTAACATGGTTTCCATCACTTTCCCCACTACTGAAGTAAGGCTTACTGGCCTATAGTTGCCCGACTCCTCCCTATTACCTTTCTTGTAAATAGGCACAACATTCGCTTACTTCCAATCTTCTGGGACTACTCCTGTTAACAATGATTGGGTAAATAAATCTGTTAATGATTTTGCTAGTACACCACTAAGCTCTTTTAATAGCTTTGGGTATATTCCATCAGGTGTCATTGACTTATTTGTCTTTACTTTTGACAGTTGAAATAACCATCACTGGACTACTGAATTTTAAGTGGCACTCCATATATCCGTGAGTGGGGATCATTCCACTTCATGCATTCCGTACCAGAGCTGGATTTTAGCTCTGGAAATTTTAAGTAGTACCTACTTATAATTCCTTATATTTCATATATACTTACCTACTGTACCATTGGATTTCCTTTTCTCTGCTTCTCTTCCCATATGTCTCACTGAAACTACAAGTCTGCATCCGTGACGAATCACCGCTGCTCTACAAGAATTTTTCTTACTAACTGTGGACTTGTGTTTAACTATTTTAAGTGTAGATATTATTTATATTAAAGGTGCACTCTTCCCTTTATTTTTTGCTCTGTCTTTTATCTGTAGTGGATTGGAGGGTACTCCCCTTTATGTAGGTGTGCTGCCTTTTCATTATCTATACCTCCATATTTGTGGCATTTTTAGCGCTGATCCTGTTTTGACTTTTTAGAAGTAATATATAGTTTAATCTGTAACAGAGGGTGCATAATTTTCAAAATGTTTAAAGAAGATCACAGACTTGCACACAGAATGAACAATACATAATTACACTCCGTTCTAATTTAAATAACAGATTTCTGTATCAAGTCTGAGACAGGAAGCTTTTAACTTAGGCTGTGGGAGAGATATATATCATATAGGCCTGTATAAAGTTGTGGTTGGAAACAATAAGCCGATTTAAAGTAGTGGTGGTGCTAGTCGGTTGGGGTGTGCCGAAACATTCGGGTAGGCCTGTAAAAAGAGGGCCCACAAAGTAAATTCCTTGATAAAGAGAGCAGTGGGTAGGCTGAACCAGGATGTATCTGCCCAGAGGAAAGAGAGGCCTAATCATTTATAGGCTGGCTAACCCCTCCCACAACTAAAGGCCTTCTCATCTATGGAATCGAGCATTGCATGTATGCACAGATGAAGTAGGGGTTAGTCAAACAAAACTGTGCAGAGGTAAATGTCTTAAAATACAGGGGGGGAGGGGGCGAGTACAGCATTACCGAGAAAATACTTATGCATATAGGTGAATGATTGTCACAAACTTACTTTACCCGGTGCCCGCGCCGCTCCTCTCCTCCGGTTATGCAGGCAGAATGCGTCACAGGCAGAACTGGCCACATTGCCTCAATAAAATATAAAGGCATTGTAGCGGACCACGGGTAACCTAACCAGTTACCTCCGCTAATTCCCTTCTTTCAGTCGGTCAGGAACCATTTAAAGTACAAAGAGACCCATTTCCCCCCCAGTAACTGGATGGCACACAGTCCTGGAGGTACAACACACTTTTATTGGCCACACACAGCTTTTAAGCATAACCCCCAGCATGGAATTTACCACACAACCATACAGGATTCTCCTCCTCCCTGGAGTCCTAGCGTGGGAAGGTACTCAGTTCCCTTTGTACCCAAAGTCCGCCACTACAACATAGGGTTTCCCACCCCAATCGCCAGGGGGTCTTCCTCCCAGGAACCTCTGTGCCTGAGTGTCCAGAAAAAAGGGATCGTCCCTTTGTCTCCAAGGCACAGAAAAGCCTGCATGCAGGGAAAGGCTCAGGCGGTCCCTCTAAACTCGCTAGTGCCCCAAAAATGCCCACATCAATCTCAGGGACCCTCGTCTCGGTCCCTCGATCACCTTGTCTCCGTTCACGATGTCCTGGTGTGAAACCCAGACAAGGGAAGCGTCTCCTTTCGGGGTATGAATGCTCCGCCTGGCTGGCGTTCGTCTATACAAATGGCGGCCACCCAGGAGAGTTCTCATTAATTACTTCCCTTGCGGGGAATGAGGTATTGGCATGGTCCCTGTTCGCCAGGTTAATGAATTCCCCTCGGGGAAGTGCTCCGCCACAGGCATGATGTCATTACCTACAAAGAAGAAAAAAAACACCTTAGACACAACTGGGTAATCCCTAAATCCTGGACTGGTAGGTGTGCCTTGAGGACTGGGTTGGGAAACACTGCCTTAAAGGGACCATCTCATCTAGGCGGCCCCATGCTATTTGGGTTCGCAGAGATAATGTGAACCAATGGGAATTCTTTTGAGCCTATTTTAGGCTTGTTTTAGCCTCCATTCTGTACCCTATTGTGATTTCTGTTTAGATCCTTGTTTAGTTCTCCTGGTGATTCCCTTGTGATTTCCTGTGTTTGACCTTGGCTTCATGTTTAACCTCCCCCCTGTGTCTCACCAAATCATGAAAAAGTTCAAATTTGAGAGAAAGTGCTCCACCATGTAAAGGGAAACCAAAGAAACATTTCTACTGTTACATTTTGTCTCCTAATCCTCCCGGTCCCATGAAAAATGAATAAAAAGGAATTGAAAGTTCATGATGTTTTCCTGCCAGTCACCCAAACCCTTTCACTCTATATGAAACCACTGCAAGGAGAACTTCTGGAAAACCTCCCATCTGCTAGTGTGCTCCATACATAATGCTTTCCCAATAATGACAATGATAATCTACATTATCAGCCTCAAATCATAAATATATATTTACACACCCATATTTATACTAGTGTGATGATGGTGATGTGCCAGAGGAGTGCTGGTCATATTGCAAGCATAGTACTGGCACATCACACCTTATCATAAGCATAACAGACGCCATTACACCTTATTGCAAAAACAACACACCTTTTTACAAGCATAACACAGATACATCACACCATATAAGTGCCGGACTGGGAATAAAAACCAGCCCGGTAATAATTTAAATCAGACCAGTTGCATTGTGTCATTATACTGTTCACAAAAGGGAAACACATGCATTTTATAGCACATTTCAAGAGTTTATTATTTATAGATAAGACTCCCATGCAGAGGGCAATATATATCCTTAGTATATGCATAAAGTTATATCTCACACACTACCCTGATATATACCCCATGCACAGGGCTATAAATATGAATTGCCCAGTGCAAGGGTATATATCAGGGCAGTGTGTGAGACATAAGCATGTGTATATACTGGGGGCATATACTGACTTACTCCAGTATGCAGATTGCACTCACATGACTTGCCCTAGCACACACAACTTACCCACACCAGCACTGAGATTGCACTCACAGTAGCAGCCCCAGCACCCAGGACTTACCCCAACAATTTGATTGCACTCACAGGAGTTGCCTCAGCACCGAGGACTTACCCCAGCACAGAGATTGTACTCACATGACTTCCCCCGGCACCCAAGACTTGTCCCAGCATGAAGATTGCACTAACATGACTTGCCCTAGCACCCATGATTTACCCTTGCACTGAGATTGCACTCACAGGACTGGCCCCAGCATCCAGGACTTAGCCCAACAATTTGATTGCACTCACAGGAGTTGCCTCAGCACCCAGCACAGAGATTGCACTCACAGGACTTGCCCCATCACCCGGATTGCACCGGATTGGTTGTGACCGAGGACTGTGAGTTTAGTGGGGACTGCATGTGATGTATTTGGGTGTCTGGATGTAATGGTTACATTTTGTGTGTGATATATTTTGATATCTGACTGTAATGTGGACTGCATGTGATGTATTGGGTTGTCTGTGTGTGATAGGAATATTTTGTGTTTGATGTTATTGAGCTGTGTACATGTGATGGAAACTGTGTGTTAGCAGTGGGCTGGCTGTGTGTGATCATTTTGTGTGGTCCGTGTGTGATGGGGACTGCTTGTGTTTGTGATAGTTTTGGTCTGGCTGTGTATGGTGGGACTGTGTTTGTCCCAGTAGTATGGTCTCGTAGTAATGCCTCGGTCTTGATGTCCGCTCTGCTTGCTCCCTCAGTCCATATGCAAACTACAGTCTCAGCCAGGTAGGTAAGGTTTCATACCTTAGGTCTTTCCTCCCTTCCATCCACATCCCCCCACATGTCTCACTTCCATTCATATCACTCCTCCCTTCCATCTATATCCCCTCTTTCTTCTTTTCGTCTCTCCTTCCATCCATCCATATCACTCCCCATATCAACTCCCTTTCCATATCTCTCCTACACATTAACCCCCTTCCATATCTCTCGCCCATGTCAAACCCTCTTCCATATCACACCCCAACTTCAATCTCACCATCTAAATCACTCCCCCATGTCAATCTCCCCCTTCCATATCTCTCGCCCATGTCAATGTCCCCTTCCATATTACACCCCTACGTCAATCTCCCCATCCATATCTCTCCCCATGTCAATCTCCCCCTTCTATATCTCTCCCCATGCCATCCCTTTAATATCTCTCCCTATACCACCCCCTTCCATATCTCTCCCCCATGTCAATCTCCCCCTTCCATAATTCTCCCTCACGTCAATCTCCACCTTCCATATCTCTCCCCCTTGTCAATCTCCCCCTTCCATACCTCTCCCCCAAGTCAATCTCCCCCCTTCCATGTCTCTCTCCCACATCAATCTCCTTATCCATATCTCTCCAAATGTCAATCTCCCTCCTTCCATATCTATCCCCCACATCAATCTCCCCTATGTCAATCCCCCTTCCATACCTCTCCCATATGTCAATCTCTCTCCTTCCATATCTATCCCCACATCAATCTCCCCTTTTATATCTCTCCCTCACGTTTATCTAACCCTTCTATATCTCTCCCCCACGTCAATCTCCCCCTTCCATATCTCTCCCTATGCCAAACCCCCTTCAATACATCTCCCCACTCCTTCTATAGCTCTCCCAATGCCACCTTATTCAATATATCTGCCCATACCACCCCTTCAACATATCTCCCCACGCCAAGCCCCTTCCATATCTCACCATGCCAGCTCTCTTCCATATCTCCCCATGCCACTCCCTTCAATATATCTCCACATGCCATCACTTTCAATATTTCTCCCCGTGCCAACCCTCCTTCCATATGTCACCCTCTACCATATCTCTCCCCATGCAAACCCCCTTATAGATATCTCACCATGCCATGTCTCTGTGTGATGGGAAAATCTCTCCCCATGCAAACCCCCCTTCCATACATCTCCCCATACCAATCCCCACCTCCTTCCATATATCCCCCCATGCCAACCCCCCACCCCCTTCCATATATCTACCACCTCATATCTCCATCCCAAGCTGCTTCACTCAGAGATTGAAGGTAATGATTGATGACCCCCTTCCTGCCATTTTGCCTGTCATGGCAGGGGGGAAGGCATCCGATATCCGATGCTGTGCCCGCTGGGTCTCTGTCAAGCTGAGCACCAGCTGGTCACGTGACACCTGGTGCTCATACTCAGAGAGCAAGGGGGAGTTGCTCCCCTCATGTACTGTGCGTGTGGTCCGTTATGGAGCCACATGCTGCCTTGGGGCGGCAGGAGCGCAGGACAAACGGGGAGTGCAAAAATCACTGGTCACACTGACAATTGATTTTTGCACTCCTGCTCGGCTTGCGCCCCTCGCAGCGCCATTTTCGCAATCTCCACGGTACGCCACTGCATTAGTAGAAAGGGGTTTAAATTCTGTATGTGCAGACTCTAGGCATCATGACAGCTACAGATCAGTGAGGTGGTCATGAAGTAACCTTTTTATGAAACTTTTGTGTTAATTATCCCACAGTTAATTATCCCACAGTAGAATTGATCGTGAAATGGTTAAATTAACCTTCTCTGGCAAAAGTTTGCAAAAGCAAAAAATATCAGGAAGAAGGAAGGATTACTCATCCTTGCAAACTTGCGCCCTTATAAAGCAAATTGACTTCAGAAACACCGCGAGCAGCTCAGCAACAGCGCACCGATCAAACACAATTAAAATTAATTAAACTTTTTATGACACAAACGTACAGTAAACATCCAAGTGAAATTAGATTTAATATTGAAAAAATAAAAGTTAAGATGTGAAGCGATTACGCATCATACATTGACACTAAAGGCATCAAAACAACAAAAAAGAAAGATATCCCCTGGACTGCAAGGAAGGGGAGGCATGACTGCTGCCCTGCAGTAAGGGGTGGGAATATAAAAGATACAATGTTGCCTATATAGTGGGATATAAGAGGGAGAGCAGGGGGGTGGGACTCACCAGTGCAGAAGGAGCAGTCTGGAACAGTTTTCAAAGTTTCAGAGCCCTTTAGCTTCTAGCCTTCTGCTGTTAAAAAAAAAAAAAAAGCATTTAGTTACTTTACTCCAGTGTTAACTGCAAGCTAGGCCTTCCCTGCAAGATGGCTGATTTGTCAAGGGAGGCTTTGCTGGGGGTGCTGCAGGCCTACCTGGCTTCCAATGGATCCGGTTTTCTGGCAGAGCTGATGGCCGACCTTCCCCAGGCCCGGATGGAAGTGGAGCAGCCGGTGGCGGAGACCCCTTCTCTGGCCCGCGGGAGGAGGCCGAGGCGTTCTAGGCCTCCTTCCCGCCTTTCCCCCAGTCCGGTGCGTAGAGGAGGGGGATCGGAGGCCGGGACCAGCAGGCAGCAGCCGGCGCCGGAGCATGGAGACGGTGATGGCGGATCCCGGCCTTCCAGGAGGCAGCCGCGGGTGGTGAGAGCTGCGGTGAGGTGGGCCCAAGATGGCAGAGCTCGGGAAGAGTGCTCGCGCAGTCCTCCTTCTCTTCCGGTCCAGCAGGAAGTGACGCATCGACGTCGGACGTCCGGGCGGTGCGTGGAGACGCCGGACGTCACAAGGGGCGCGTACGTGACGGACGCACGGCGCACAGTGCGGACGTCACAGGCCCCACCGGAGAACCCGGAAGTGCACAGAAATGCGGCGCCGGAGCCCCAGGGGAGCCATGGGGGCGCCCAAGATCGGGATTGGAGGGCTGTACAGCCCAGGAGAAGGCTGGGGGCGGATGCCCTGCAGCAAGGAGAGCCCAGAACTCGGGGGCTGCCGGACAGGAGTCCAACATGGGACAGTACCCAGAGGAGGCTGCAGGAGGACTCGGAATCCAGATCAGAGGAGGAAGAGTTGGACCATAGGACGGCTCCCAGACCTCGCCAACCTGAGCAGGCTACCGTGGCAGCTCCACTAAGCGGTGAGTTGGCTTGCGCTAGCGCTTGGGGTAGCCTAGCTGGGGGACAGGGTGCGCTAGGGCAGGAGCAGGCTGCGGATAGGGAATTGTTGCGCTTGCTCAGGGCAGTGGTAGATAGGTTGCCAGCTGCGCATAGCCAATCAGGGGACGTGCGCAGGGTGCTGGAGGAGGCTCCAGCCGATAGGGCTCAGGCGGGGGGGGTTCCGTCCCTCTCTACCAGGTTGTGAACTATCCCCTTGGGCATGCATGTCCCAGGGGAGACACGGGATAAGATTATTAAAGGGGAATTTGTGGACTTTTTGTCCCTGGTTTCCCCGGACAGGGATTCTGTGGATCGACCACGTCGTGGCGAGCCACAGGACCCTGAGAAGGGTAAGCAAATCCCACGAACGTTTGGGAATTGGTTACAGGGTTTCGCGGTTTTCGCAAGTATTCTGACCCTTCGGTTCCCGGATAGGGCGCCGTCGCTGTTCGGATACTTGGATCTGATTTGGGGTGCGTATAAGGTGTATGGCGGGCAGAGCTGGTTCCGTTACGTCCAGCAGTTCCGGCAGAAGATGGCGGCGTGTCCTGGATTGGACTTCGGCATGCAGGATGGCAGCCTGTGGCTGTTACTCATGATGCCTAGTCGTCCGGCGTCCTTTCCAGGGGCAGCCAGCGCCGGAGCTTCCTCCGGTGCGCTGGCTGGGCAGAAAAAGGGAGTGTGCTGGCTCTTCAATGAGAGCCACTGCAGGTGGTACTCCTCCTGTAGGTTCAAGCAGGAGTGCTCACATTGCGGGGGGGCTCACCCCGCCATGCGATGCTTCAAGAAGGCGAAGCAGTCCATTCCCAAGGCAGGGTCACAAGAGGATGGTTCCAAAGGGGAGGACACCAGTGAGCGTGGCAAGGAAGTTGCCATGGCTCGAGGCCTACCCTAAACGCTGCGATGCCGCGGTGTTGGAGGAAGGGTTTTCAGTCGGATTCTGGATCCCCTTTGTCTTCTAGGCGGAGCCACGGTTGGCAGATAATCTTCGGTCGGTCAAGGGTAAGGAGGAAGTTTTGGGTGCCAAGTTGGGAAAAGAATTGTCATTGGGGCGCATGGCGGGGCCGTTTTCTTACCCCCCATTTCCCAACTTGCGGGTATCGCCCTTGGGGCTGGTACCTAAAAAGGAGCCTGGCTCCTTTCGGTTGATTCATCACCTGTCCTACCCGGCTGGGAGGTTCGGTGAACGATGATATCGATAAGGAATTCAGCAAGGTGCGTTATGCTTCGTTTGACAGGGCCCTGTCATTGGTTAGGGAAGCGGGGTTGGGGGCACTCCTGGCTAAATCAGACATCGAATCGGCCTTTCGGTTATTGACGGTTCACCCAGAATGTCACCTGCTGGGTTGTCCATTCCAGGGGTCGTTTTTCTACGACATGTGCCTTCCCATGGGTTGTTCGATATCGTGTTCTTATTTTGAAATGTTTTCCTCGTTTTTGGAATGGTCTGTGGTTCAGTATTCGGGTTTGGATTCGGTGACGCACTATCTCGACGACTTCTTGTTTGTGAGTCCTCGGGAGGGTGACGGATGTTCTCGGTTGTTGGCGGCCTTCCGCGCAGTGTCCGCGTGGTTTGGCGTACCAGTGGCGGAGCAGAAGACGGAGGGGCCAGCCACTAGGCTGTCGTTTTTGGGCATCGAGATTGACACCGTGGACATGGTTTTTCGCTTACCGGACGAAAAGCTAATGGTCCTGCTCAAGCAGATTGACTTGGTAAAATCGTCTCGGAAGGTACAGTTGCGCACGATGCAAGTACTGCTGGGTCACCTAGCCTTTGCTTGCAGAGTCTTGCCCATGGGTCGGGCCTTTTGCCGGCGCTTGTTATTGGCGACGGTTGGTATCAGGAAGGCTCACCATTTTATTCGGGTGTCGGCCAAACTTAGGGCTGACTTGCAGGTATGGACTGTATACGGATGCATCGGGATCGGTAGGGTTTGGGGCTTACTTTCAGGGCAAGTGGTGTGCTGCTGCTTGGCCGGCGGGATGGCGTGAGCTGGAGTTGATGCAGAACCTTACGTTCTTGGAGCTGTTCCCCATAGTGGTGGCGCTAGCACTGTGGGGGGACGAATTGCGGAACCGGGTGGTGGTTTTTCACATGGATAACATGAGTGTGGTCCATGTGATTAACCGATCATCGTCTGCATCTCCTCCAGTGCTGGCTCTCTTGTGTCACCTAGTGCTGCTGAGCTTACAGTTTAATGTGTGGTTGCAGGCTCGGCATGTTCCAGGGGTTTTGAATGTGGTGGCTGACTCTCTTTCTCGGTTTCAGTGGGACCGTTTTCGGGAGTCGGCCCCAGAAGCAGATCAGGAGGGTCTTCGCTGCCCGGCATACTTATGGGACCTGGTTTCGGAGGGCTGATGTCCTTGGTGTCAGAATCGTTGTCGGCGGCTACGTGGAAGGCGTACAGGTCGGTATGGGTAGGTTGGCTGTCGTGTGTGATCGTATGTCATTGGGGTCTGCCCGGTTCACAGTGACGTTACGCTATATGAGTAGGCTCCTGGAGCAAGGTCAATCATGCGCATCGGCGGAGAGAGCGCTGTCGGCTCTGTCGTTTTTGTTTCGGTTTCTAGGCTGGCGGGACATAACGAAGGAGTTTTGCCTGCAGCGGGTTCTGCGCGGTTGGAGGACCCGGAGGCGTCCGGACTGGAGGCGTCCGATTTCAGTGGAGCTGTCGTGGCAGTTGATGGGGGCATTGCCGGGGGACTGTGTCTCGGTATCAGAAAGTCGGTTGTTTCAGGTTAGTTTTGCGCTGTGTTTCTTCGGGGCATTGCGGGTGGGGGAGCTTGTCGCCCCCAATCGCCGTTCGGTTTCTCCACTCCTGCTGTCAGATGTGCGTTGGGCGGATGGGTTTGTGGACCTGCATATCCGCAGATCCAAGACGGATCAAGCTGGTGCTGGTGTGTGGCTCAGGGTGGGGAGCTATGGTGGTGAGTATTGTCCGGTCCGGCTCTTCCAACAGTATATGGCGAGTCGGCCGGCGGCGGCCTCGTTGTTGGTGCATGCGGATGGGTCCCCGCTTACGCGCTTTCAGTTCGCGTCAGTGTTGGGTAGAGCTCTGGTGGACTGCGGTCAAGATCCATCCGGGTTCTCGCCTCATTCCTTCAGGATCGGGGCCGCTACTCAGGCTAGCGGTATGGGTTTGGCAGGTTCGGTGGTGCAGCGATTAGGCAGATGGTCTTCTAGGCGGTTTCAGCTGTATGTTCGACCACATTTGTTATAATTTGTTTCAGGTTGCGTCCCCCGTTACGTATGGATCTTGGGGCATTCGTTTATATATTGGGCAGCTCGACGGGCTCAGTCTCGCTCCTATGGACGGAACCTAGGGATCTCCATGGACATAGCAAGGGTACGCTGGAGGGGTGTTCGAGGTCTGTCCTGGAGGCAAGTCTATCCGGAGTGCGTGGCCCTGAGCAGGTTCATGTCAGGGGCTGTTACAATTGTGATCCATGTGGGAGGTAATGATTTAGGGAGGGTTAGATCGGTGGATCTGATGCACTCTGTCAAGCACGACTTGGCCCGGTGTTTGGCACTATTCTCAGGCTGTACTCTGATTTGGTCGGAGATTGTTCCCCGTCCTGGCTGGCAGGTCTTGCCGCATGCCAAGGGCCTGGAGCGGAGCAGGCACAAGCTCAACATGACGATCTCTCGGTTTGTGCGGCGGCTTGGTGGTGTGGCGGTTCGGTATGTGGAGCTGGAGGGGGACAATCGGAATTTGATGAGGGCGGACGGAGTGCACCTGAACCAAATAGGATTGGACATTTTTAATGCGGGTCTGCAGTCGGGTATAGAAAAGGCGCTGGCTGCGGGGGCGCGATGCCGGGTAAAGAGAGGGAGGGCCGGCATCGCGGTGGCGGAGTTCCTGGCCAGCGCACGTAATGCACGGAAAGGATTTGGGGAGTCGCAGCCTGCTAGGGCTGATGGCCGAAGGCAGGCTGTACGAACTCTGGATAAAGACTTGGAGTATCTGTCTGTTGGGTAGTCACCCCAACAGCTGACAGGTGGAAATGCTGGCTGTGTAAAAGTTTAATAAAGCTGTGGCCGTTGCCCTTACCCAACAATCAGGTGTCATGTCGTTATTGGGGGTAACGGTTTTGGTATTTGGGGTCAGCAGTCATGACTTTCAAATAGCATAATGAAATACATTTACCTGATATCTTCTGTTGCGTTCCCCCCCATAATTTACTGCATTTATTTTTTATTTTTTATTATTTTATGTTATTATGCAATATGTACACTTGGATGAGGTTGAGAAGTTTTGAAATCAATTCAAATTTGCAAATTTCACTTGACTGGGTTACATAGATACATAATTACATAGCTGAAAAGAGACTTGCGTCCATCAAGTTCAGCCTTCCTCACATTTGTTTTTTGCTGTTGATCCAAAAGAAGGCAAAAAAAAAAACAGTTTGAAGCACAATTTTGCAACAAGCTAGGAAAAAATTCCTTCTTGACCCCAGAATGGCGGTCAGATTTATCCTTGGATCAAGCAGTTATTACCCTACATTGAAAGATTATATCATTGAATATTCTGTTTTTGCAAGTATGCATCTAGTAGCTGTTTGAACATCTGTATGGACTCTGATAAAACCACTTCTTCAGGCAGAGAATTCCACATCCTGATTGTTCTTACAGTAAAAAAAAACCTTTCCTTTGCCTTAGACGAAATCTTCTTTCTTCCAGTCTAAACGCATGGCCTCGTGTCCTATGTAAAGTCCGGTTTGTGAATAGATTTCCACACAATGGTTTGTATTGGCCCCGTTTATAATATATTTGTATAATGTTATCATATCCCCTCTCAGGCAACGTTTTTCTAAACTAAATAGGTTTAAATTTGTTAACCTTTCTTCGTAGCTGATATGTTCATTTCCTTTTATTAATTTTGTAGCCCGCCTCTGCACTTTTTCTAGTGCCATAATATCCTTCCTTAGAACAGGTGCCCAAAATTGCACAGCATATTCAATATGTGGTCTTACCAGTGATTTATAAAGAGGAAAAATGATATTCTCGTCTTGAGAATGAATGCCCTTTTTCATGCATGAGATTGAGATTTTTCACTAAAACTTATTTTTAGGATAGCCATGCTTTTACGGGATAGTGAAAAAGCCTACCATCTGAGAAGCATATCGGAATCCTAATAAAATTGTATTGTTCTAATTAAGGATTTGTATCCAAGCATACTGATCATTCTGGAACTTTGGACATGGATCGAGGGCCTGACTGAAACAGCATTTCCTTATTTAGTTCAGCACCAGCTTATTTAATTAATGTAAAAAAGTAGAAAAAAATTAAAACCTCTAGTCCCAAATATTATTGGGACATGGAGGTTATCTGCTAAATAATGCTCTCAACTGGTGCACAGAGATATCACAGACCCTCTAGAAACAGCAAAAACAAATATTTCAGATCTCATTCCTGAGCCAGCTGTTATTCATGTAATATTACAAAATCTAAATAAAATGCAGATAAAAATGCGGGACAAAGTTAATGTTCCATATATATCATTGGCAGAAGTAAATAAGAAAGAGCCCTGGTGCAACCCACCACCCTCCATCTAGCAAGGATGGTCAAAAGATAAATATCCATCTGTTGTACAATGTTCACAATACTTTGCCAGTTGAGGATATACCTTTTACCCATCCTTGCAGGGTTGTATTTAGTACTGAACCGTGTTTTAATGTAAGCATTTATTTGCATGGAGTATGTGTGTGTGTGTGTAGTGTTGTGTGTTTTATGTATTGTTGCCATTTGAAAGCAGTGGTTTATTTGTGTCTAGAGTTTGCCTTTGAATGTTGGGGTGTGTCTTTATGTAGTGTCGAAATTTGAATTCAGGGGGGTATTTGTGTGTTGTGTTGGCTTTTGAATGCGAATATGTATGCACATATATACACTGCCACACACATACTGATACCAACACAGACACGTGCCCATACAGACACACACTGACACATCCATATAATGACACACACACAGACACACACTGGCAAACATATAGATGCAAACACTGACACTCATACTGGTGCATAAATACACAGGTACAGACATCCAGACACACAACGAGTGATATACAGACACACAGGTGAACACACCGACACACATGCAGACACATAGACACACACACAGACAAAAAGATACACACGTTTACACCCATACAAATACACAGATACACACACTAACACACATGCATTTAGACAGAGTCACACACTGACACACATGCAGATACACAGATATATAAAAACAGACACACATGCAAAATGTACATCTTAAGCCACCCTCCTGCTTCCTACCATTTGGATGCAGGAGGGTGGCTTTTCTGGGGCCCAGTCAGATAGTTAGGCCTGTTGGGAGTCAGAGGCTCCATCCTCTCTTTCTGTTTCCTGCACAGTTAGCTGGGAGGAAGGAATCAGTTGTCACTTTCTCCCAGTGCTGACATCTATTAATGGGCCCAGTCACGCTATTAAAGAGCCGCCGCACTGACCAGGCCCTTGAGGCAACATTGCCATTGAGTGGCCCTAACTGCATTGGCCACCCGATGGGCCCTCTTAGCATTTCCTAAGATATTTATTTAAATGTTTTGCTGGATATGTAAAACAATATAAAAATTATTCTTATTTTATTAAGTTGAAAACAGTGCAATTTCCAAAATTATAAGATTTTAGTTAGGTTGACAAAGAGCAAATGCATCAAAATAAATATTTTGTTTATAACCACAAAACAGTATAATACTTACTGATACAGTACATGTGACAAACGCTCTTTTCCTCTGATGTTTGCCATGAATTCCAGGAGGAATGTGGAAGCTTGCCAACGACTATGGTTCAGGTCTGATACACCATTCAGGAGTTACCCTGCCCAGCCACCGTAAGCAGCTTTCCCTGGGTACCCCTGGCTCTGCACTTTTCCTTCATTCGATTGGAACAGAACGGTAGATCCCTGGCGGCCATTCGCATGAACCACACCAACGAATGGTCCTCGATGGAACTAATTTCAGCATGAGGAGTTTGTGTGTCTCCGTCACCTCAGCGGTACATAACCATGAATGTTATGGAACTATTTTCGGCATGAGGTGACCATGGTTTTGAACCACTTTACAACCCGCCAGGAGAGTGCTTTTTGGAGGGAAGTTGTCTGAGACTAAGGGGAACAAATGCTATCTGAGAGCCAGCCGGAGCACCCCGTATTGCAGACGCAGGAGCTCCTGAAAGTTGACCGGCAAAAGAACCAAACACCCTGGAAATGTTTTGGGCATAGGAACATGTGTGGGGCCGGTCAGAACTTTAACACTGTGGATTCCCCAACACTGCATGGATCTGAGCGCTTTTTGGAGAACTTGGGCGCTCAGATCAGGGCTATTTCGGATGAATTATTTGTGAGGTTATTGTACATGTTTATGATGTTTTGGGG
The DNA here is from genome assembly GCA_933207985.1 of Pelobates cultripes. Classification (NCBI taxonomy): domain Eukaryota; kingdom Metazoa; phylum Chordata; class Amphibia; order Anura; family Pelobatidae; genus Pelobates; species Pelobates cultripes. Next base: position 19,314,876 of record OW240921.1, on the reverse strand, counting down.
TATTATTATGTTTTACATTTTTGTGTTTGCCTCTCTGTTCATGGGAGATAATTAGCTTACTGGCCTTTAAATCACTTATCTCCCAGGCACAGAGATCTTTGGGAGGGGCTTGCATTGTGTGGAGACCCCCTGCTAGGGGTTGTGCATATAAGCAGGCAACTTGGCTATAATAAAGCAGTTCTTTTTCACCCTTCACTAAGACTGGGCTAGTGTTTGGATGAATCAGTTATACTCTCTGCAGGAGACTTAATCACTTGAAGCTGTACCCAGGACCCTGTTCCAGGGCTGGAAGCGATGGAGAGACCCCAGCAAGGCTGGGACAAACATATCTGAGATAGAGGGTTACTCTAGGCTACATGCCCACTTCAGTGATCAGAAGTGATTATGGTGCCTAAAATCTGTATGTGCAGCATTTCGCTAAGAAACAATGCATATATGGAGTTTAAACCCTTTGCTGCCATGGTAGGCCTGGGATGGTTAATGTCAATATTGTTCATATTTCTATGCACAGAGTTGCCTTCCTTTGCTGACCCCCTGAGTCTGGTAAATCGATGTTCCTCACTATTGTCTCGTTTTCATATTTTATATGAAACATTTTCTTTGGTTTTTGGGAGTGACATTATATATATATATATATATATATTCTCCCAGAAAATAGAATAATTCAATTTGTGCAACTCTTCAACTAATTGAGCATGGGAAACTTTTCCCTAGAAGAGTTAAGGGCCAAACACCCACTGAAACCAACAAAGACTCAACATTTAACAGCTTATGGAAACGGGACAGCTGGAAATGTTAGTCTTGGTGGTAAGTGCAGATAAATGTACTTTTTTTGTCAAATGAAACTCAGAGAACTCTGTGGATAGTATACTCATGTAGAGCATGCAATTCAATTTAGTGGTATGAGATATAGAGGCTCCTGAAATTGCAAAGTGTTGAATCATGTATTACTGGAGCATAAATCCATATACCCTACTTTGCTGGAAGTATACTCTTCACAGTCTGCAAGCCTCCTCAGCCCCACATATTGCAGTTTCCCAGAAGATATCTCAGTGGCCAAGTCAAGACCTGAAAAACACAAATCCTCACTCCACTGAGTTAGCAAAGACCATGAAGATTGTGGTTCTTTCTATACTGGGGGAAAGGAAGGTTCTGATTATTTTTATGCTGGGTTAATGAAGGTTGTGGTTCTTTCTGTACTGGAGAAATGAAGATTACGGTTCCTTATATACTGGAGGAATTATGGTTTGAGTTCTTTCTATCCAGGGGGAATAAAGGTTGAGATTCTTTCTTTATTGGAAGAATGAAGGCCGTGGTTCTTTCTATACTGAGGGAATGAAGGTTGGGGTTCTCTCTGTACTGGGGGAATGAATGTTGTGTTTTCTGTACCAGGGGTACAACGTATCAAATGCTCTCCTTTATGTCCTGATTTCTACTCATGGTCTGTTCATGCAGATTGAAAGCAAATTCCCTGTACAAATTCATGCCTAGACTTAATACAAACACAATAACTTCAGCATTTCCTTTCCAAAATGATTAAAGAGTAAACAGAGGATACTGGCACTGGGCAATGTTACATAATTCATTAGTTGTTCGTTATTATTACATAATGTGACCTAAATACATGATACGTTGACATATCAGAGTACTGAATGTCCTCCTGCATCAACTGACAGCAAATTGAACAGGGCCATGGGCAACATTACCGAGACAATATTTCATGGTTACGTATTGGCAAGGAAAACATGTTAAATCTTTACACAATTTACTTTAATCTAATGGTAAAGAAAATATATATTTCTCATTGGCGCGCAACTGAAAACATTTTTTTATTCACATGCACAATTTCAAGTGTACAATGTGGTGTTTCTGACCTGACTGAGCCCCTTTGTATGACATGCCTGCCGTGTTTAAATGGGCAATGCTGAATTAGTTATGGTAGGAAAACTATGGAGAGTACAGCAGAATGATCACTCTGCACATGCATGGACACTGACAAAATGCCTCTCAGACCATTTTGTAAATATTCATCTCTCAAGCTGGCCATTAAGGTACTTTACTTCTAGAACCTAC